>CATIWC010001421.1:0-119782 GCA_948472305.1 Vicia faba
TATATATATATATATATATATATATATATATATATATATATATATATATATATATATATGTATGTATATTTATATTATCCTAAATATGTATTATATACAAATAATAATAATAATTAATTTTTTTGAAAATAGTATTTTTTATATAAAATATTTTTCAGAGGATAATATAAAATAAAAATAAAAATAGAAGTGTTTTTACATATTTTCCTATTTGTCCTAAATAATAATATATATATGTATTTATGTATAAACTAAAGGAAAATCAAATAAAATCAAATAAAAATCAAAAAATGGTGAGAAAAATATATTCAAAATTTTAATATGTTGAGAAAAAATAAATGAGTCAAATGAAAAAAGAAAAAGTCAAAAATATTAAAAAAAGAAGCAAATGGGCTCAGGGGGTTCATGAGTAATTATGGGGTGTGAAAAGGAAAATACAAAGCAAGCCCAGCCCAATGCCACTGTCTTCAACCTCCAGCACAAAGTTTGAAAATGCGCGCGCCCTGTTCTTCAATGTCCAACTCTCGATTCCTGGCTTTTTAGCAAAAACTCATAACACAACAAATGTTCAGCATGAAGAGACGATTCTAACCATGTATGGAACTTGACCTAACTCTCTAAGATGAGGGAGAATTTCTCCTCCCCCAAATCCTAACCTAGTTTTTCTGCCATTTTCAAACTCCAAATTCTCTCTACTCAGGCAAAAGAAATGAAATGTAAAGATATGTACATGTTCAGGGCTATGAGTAGAACCTTGTTTCTTCACAAACTTAAGACTAAAGATACATAATAAGAGAGATACGAGTTCAAAGTTTTACCTGTGCAGTTGAACTTCTATCTAGAGAATGAGGAACTTCCAGTGCAAGGTGATGATTGAAAAAGCTTCCTTGAGGTCCAGGGATGCTGTTTCAATGCTTACTTGGTCTTGAGAGCTTCTGAATCAAGCTATAGAACTTTACCTGCAAGTCAAAAATGTGAAAATGGTGGAAGCTGTTAGAGAGATTACAGGTCAGGTTTTAGGTCATGGTTAGCTTGCATATATGCTAGGGAATGTGTATGAATTGATTTTGGTAAGAATGCTCGAGGGAAATGGGAGTTGGCACTCAAACTGCAGAGGCAACTCTGTTTTAGCAGTTTGAGGATGATTCTGAGATGGAGGGTGTTTTTGAGGTCAAAGGCTCGTGCAAAAACTTGGATATGTTCTTTGGAATGTGTTTGATTACTTTGTTCTTGTGTCTCTATGCTGAGATGAGAGTTGTCACAAGTTATGGACTTTTCTTCTATGTGAAGCAACAAAATGCAACTTGGCTTTCTAGGTCAGTAGAGGACCCCCTAATGTGCTGCATAAGCTTCTCTTGATCAGTGTGTTATGCACATAATCTTGTGCCAAGCAGATTTGCTATGTACTTTCTTGATTTGCAATTGGACATAAAGCTAATCTTTTCAAAAATGGAAAGTTCACTTTATCTAGTTTAGGGTTAGTTCATCATGTAATGTCCAAATGCTTAGAATAACAACTTGGCACATTGGTTTTGCATTTAATTCTTGAGTGTAACTTGGTTTAAGGACCTGTAATCTAGCCTAAAGCAAGCTGAGTTCAAATTTGCAAGATTATGAGCATGTTTTGGTTAAGAACAAAAAGTGAATTTTTACCAACTTGTGAAATTCGAATCTCTCAAGTTATGAGGTTGTTTGATGAGTTCTTGGACATTTTGGAAAGCTTGGAATGTGTAATACAATCCATCTTTGAAATGCAAATTGAAATTCCAAGTGGAAGGGTATGAAAAATGGCCTTGAAGTGGGGTAGAAAACCTTGTCAAAATAGGTCAAATTTCACTAAGTTAAAAAATGGTTTAGTGCCCCTATTCAAAAAATTGTAACTTGGGATACAAGCTTCAAATGAGAAAACTTTGTGAATCAAAGTTGTAGATTATGCAACAAGCTACAACTTTCATGTTTTGACTTTTGTTTGAATCCAAATGGATCTTGGTGAAAAGATGGGGCAAAGTTGGGAAAAAATTAGGGTTTTTCATAACTTAGAAAAATTCTAAGTTATGAAAAATTCCATTTTCTAACCCTAATTTGCATTTTGTGATTTCTTGGTGAACAAGTTTCATTATTTGGCATGTTTTGATGAAAAATGAATCTTGACTCTTGATTTTGACCAAAAAGTCAAAGTTTGACTTTTCAGTGTACAGTCAAAATTGATCAATTGACTGAGAAATTCAACTGTCAATCTTGTGTACTTGGGATCTTTTGAGCTTGATGAATGTGT
The DNA here is from genome assembly GCA_948472305.1 of Vicia faba. Classification (NCBI taxonomy): domain Eukaryota; kingdom Viridiplantae; phylum Streptophyta; class Magnoliopsida; order Fabales; family Fabaceae; genus Vicia; species Vicia faba. The sequence goes on from CATIWC010001421.1 coordinate 2,276, forward strand.
CAAGACCATTTCATTGAGTCCTTGAGTCCATATGTGAGCTTGATTTGCCATTGGCTAGGTCAAACAGTCAAGAATTGCCTTTGTACAGTCAAAACCCTAAAAGTGACCATTTTGCCCTTTTGGTGATCTGATCAAATTTCTTATGGAATTGTGATCCAAACTTGATCAAATGGTCCATATGAGTTCAATATGTTGATGTGGGTCAAATTTCATGAGGTTTGACTGTCAATTGGCCACATTTGACTTTTTCCCCAATACAGCTGATTTCTAGGTCATCTGTCTAATTGACTGGGCAAAACTTGGAATCAAGACTTGAAACTTGGTGAGGATAAACTTGGGAGTCCAACATGAATCATGAAAGTCATCTTAGGCATTTTAGGTCAAAACATCCTTGGGCAAACACAAACCCTAATTTGAGTCCACAGCGCAAGGAGAAGTCTTGAGCAGAGGAAACCCTAACTGGATCTTGATCTTCAAGGGTCTTGTGATGAGAAAATGTTGAGGAAATGGGAGGGCAAATTTTGGGGTACAACAGTTACAAATCAAATATTTCCATTTCAAGAAGTAATGGCTGGAAGGGAACAAGGATCTTTATTTTTGGAAAGCATATTAACTATCATTAATCAGTTTCTAAATGATCATCCATGTTGGGCCTATTTAAACAAGACGTGAGGATAAATTGTTTACGATTTCACAATACTAAACAACGATGCAATCTTGTCTAATCCTCATACTTACAATTCTCTCAACTGTGTAAAATATCACATACTGTGATACTGTTTTGTAAGAAAACATTACTGTATACCTTCTTATAATTATATTATTTAGTGTAATTCCTTGAGAAAAACTAGGTTATGGTTATACTCAATAAGACTTTGGAAGTTGTCAAAGTAGACTTGTAATCAAGATTGATTAGTGGATTAAGACCTTGTTAGAGAGAGGCGAAATCACCTTGACGGGTGGACTGGAGTATTTTGAGTTCAAACGAACCAGGATAAAAATTAATGTGTTCTTTCCATTGATTTTTAAGATTCCAATTTAACCCCCTTATTGTGTTTTTCAATTCTTCACTTAATACTGCTAGCTTTTCGCAAAAGGTTAAACCTAGGAGATGTACAACCAACAAGGATGTCCCGCCAATTGGATGATTGATTGGTTAAGTATCCAATCAGTATATTAGAAGATATTCTAGTTAGGATCGGTCAACTTTATATTCCAATGGATTTTGTCGTAATGGACATTAAAGAAGACGATGATATCCTCATCCTTCTAGGTAGACCCTTTTTGTCAACTGCTGGAGCCATGATAGATGTCAAAAGAGAGAAAATGAATTTCAAAGTGAGAGACAAGAAGGTTGAGTTTATTCTATCCAAATTCTTAAAAGCACCATCCCTGAATGAATCATGTTGTGTTGTTGATATTATTGATGAATGTATAAGAGAATTGGATATAGAGACAATAAAACTTCCGTCGACACCCATTATGGAAGATGATGGAATTAAGGTATACACACCTTATATTGACGAAGGCCTTCACGAATGTATAACACTTAATCCTTACCATATTCCTGGACCTAAAAAACCATCTGTAGAGCTTAAGGAACTACCTTAAAATATGAGATATGAGTTTATTGATAAAGAGCTAAATCGTCCAGTCATAGTTACTGCAAATTTAAACAAAGACGAAACTAATCAACTCTTAGATGTCTTACAAAAATACCATGTGGCTATAGGCTATAATATATTCGACTTAAACGGGGTAAGCCAGTTTGTGTGTATGCACCGAATAATACTAGAGGAAGACTCTAAATCATCTAGGGAGCATCGAAGAAGGATAAACCCCATCACAAGCAATGTAGTCAAGAGAGAGGTACTAAAGTTGCATGAAGATGGAATCATCTATCAAATATCTGATAGTAAATGGGTTAGCCCTATGCATATGGTACCAAAGAAAGTGGTGTAACAGTGGTGTAAAATGAAAAAGGAGAATCAGTAGCACAACATATACAAACCATATGACACATGTGTATAGACTATAAAAAGCTAAACAAAGCAACCAGGAAGGACCATTTCCCCCCTTCATTCATTGATCAAATGTTAGAACGTTAGCCAGGCACTCCTACTTCTGCTATTTATATGGATATTAAGGTTTTTACAAATTCCTATTCATCTAGATGATCAGGAGAAAACTACCTTTACATGCCCTTATGGAACTTTTACCTATCGACGAATGTCGTTCGGGCTATGCAATGCCCCTGCGACTTTCCAATGATGTATGATGGCCATATTCACTGATTTCCTTGATGATATAATAGAAGTATTCATGGGCGATTTCTTGCCATGTGGATCCAACTTCAAGAATTTCCTTGATAACCTAGAAAGGATCCCGGAAAGATGCGTACAAATCAATCTCGTTCTAAACTAGGAGAAATGCCATGTTATGGTAATAGAAGACATAATCTTGGGACACATAGTTTCTGAAAGAGGAATCGAGGTAGATAAAGCAAAAATTGAAATAATAGAGAACCTCTAACCACCGAAAATAGTTAGGGAATTCTGAAGTTTTCTTGGACATGCTGGTTTCTACCGACGATTTATCAAGGACTTATCTAAAATCAGAAAACCATTAATTGTTCTCCTGATGAAGGACATTGAATTCCCTTTCACTCAAAAATTTCTAGAAGCTTTCAGAATCTTAAAACAGGCACTAATCTCCGCGCCTATCATGCAACCACCAGATTGGAATAAAAAATTTGAGATTATGTGCGATGCAAGTGATTTTACCATCGATGTTGTTTTAGGATAACAAACAGACAAGAGAATACATGTGATATATTATGCAAGCAAACCTTGGATTCCGCTCAACTAAACTATGACACTATGGAAAATGAAATCATAGTCTTAGTATTTGCAATATAAATTTTTTTCTCTTAATTAGTTAGAGCTAAGATCACCGTCTACACTGATCACGCTGCTATTCGATACCTACTGAGCAAAAAGGATGCAAAGCCTAGGATGTTTCGCTATATTCTTTTATTACAAGAATTTGATATGGAAATTCGTGATAAGAAAATGACCAAAAATGTGGTAGCTGACCATCTGTCAAGGCTTGAATATCTGAAGCCAAACCTTATTCCCATCAATGATGGTTTCACTTATGATAGGTTAATAGCATTAGTCAGAAATAGGATAAATCACGATGATGACTCCGACGAGTTACACATGAATATCGGAGCTGATCTAGTCATAACTAATACACCTTGGTACACAAACTTTGTTAATTATATAGCAACAAATGTCATACCTCCTAATCTGAACTATCAAAAAAAGAAAAAGTTCTTCCATGATGTTAAACAGTTCTATTGGGATGAACCACTTCTTTTCAAGAGAGCAGCATACGACCTTTTTCATTGTTGTGTACCTGAAGAGGAGGTTAAAAGTATAATAACTTATTTCCACTTTGCACCTTATAGGGGACATGCGAGCACATCAAAAACTTTCACAAAGATCCTTCAAGCAGGCCTATATTGGCCTACCCTTTGGCGCGATCTTCAATATTTCATAATCAAATCCAACGTTCCAGTGCATTGGAAACATTTCAAGACGAGATGAGATTCCCCTTGGAAATATCAAAGAAGTAGAGGTCTTTGACACCTGGGGAATTGACTTCATGGGACCATTTCCATCATCTATGGGAAATAAGTACATACTCGTGGTTGTCGATTACATATCTAAATGGATCGAGGTTATCGCCTCACCTACTAACAATGCACAAGTAGTAATCTGAATGTTTAAAAATTATATTTTTCCCAGATTCCGAGTCCCTTGCCTTATCATAAGAGATGGTGGATCCCATTTAATTTCTAAGATCTTCGAGAAACTCTTAACTAAGTATGGTGTAAAACATAGGGTAGAAACACCTTATCATCCACAGACCAGTGGCCAAGTTGAAGTATCAAACATGGAAATAAAACAAATTCTTGAAAAAACTGTCACAATATCCAGAACAGTTTGGTCATACAAACTTCAAGATGTATTATGGGCTTACAGGACTACCTATAAAGCCTCCATAAGAACTACCCATTTAAGCTAGTATCTGGAAAATCATGTCACTTACCTTTCGAACTAGAACACAAAGTTTATTGGGCCATAAAAAACCTAAACATGGATTAATTAATAGGTGGTAACAAGCACATATTAGACATCCATGAGTCAGAATAACTTCGACGCGATGCCTACGAGAATGCTATAATCTACAAAGAGCGAACCAAGGCATGGCATGATAAGCGGATCGCAAGAAGAAAGTTCAATATAGGCGACCCAATGATATTATTCAACTCCAGATTACGACTCTTCCCAGGTAAATTATGTTCCAGATAGTCTGGACCATTTGAAGTGACGAGAGTCGTGCAATCTGATGTTGTTGAGATACGCAACCATTCAACCAGTCCTTTCATCATAAATGGATAATGATTGAAGCACTATAGTAACAGTGACATCCCTACTACCTATGATCGCCATACTTTGATTGAACTACCTCCTGCTACCATTATAACCTGATTTTTATACTCGTCGAGCTACTGACATTAAACAAAGCGTTGTGTGGGAGGCAACCCACATATTTGAATTTTCTTAAATGGTTAATTTTAATTTTAGTTAATAAATATATAACTTGTGTGTCTTTTATTTTCAGAGCCACTGCATTCTACTTAGTCAGATTTTATCCACTAATATTATTTCAGGATGCAGACATCTGACAAAATTAAGATCGTTTTAAAAAACGATGACCAGAGGAAGCGCTTTGAGATCCTAGCTGAGAGAACCATCTAACTTACCTGATACTCAGATTTTCCTTCCTTGTCCTACCTAGGACTGGTCAACAATGTCCGTTATATGTTTACCCAGATGAGTTGGGATAAGTTTTCAGTAGCAAAACACCACAACCTACATAAATCTCACACTGGAATTCTTAAGTTCATTCAATTTTCAACCCCATATTGGGTTAGGACAAGATAGAGGCTTAGCCACATTTAAACTATTTGGCTGGGATTACCTTCTTATAAGTAAAAAGTTAGCCATATCCCTTTCTTTTCATCATAACTCCCAAGCTTATTCCGAAGTGTCGGATAATATGCAACACAGACTAGACTGTTTTCGGGGAAGAATCATTGAAGATCTTCACCCTGATCATGAGGCTATGAATAATACTCTTATCCATAATCCCATCATTCAGTACTTTCATATGGTCACCTCCCAGACATTCTTCGGAAAAGTACTAATCCAGACTCGTGTGAGCAACAAGGAGATGTTTTTTCATTTTGAGTGTTTTCCAGAACCGCCCCATAAACTTAACAACCTTCCTACTGACAAATCTAAATAATGTTTCCAATCAAACCATATAAAACATCTTTGTGGGTGGTCTAGTCACTCATATTTCCAATGCTTTAGGACTTCAAAACCGAATTGCTGACTTGGAACCATTATGTGGCTATGATCTACTAGATATCAACCATTGTTTTAACTATTGTTTGATTAGGTGTGAGGGACCTAACAAGTTTAAATTTATCATTAGTTATGAAGTGGTTCACTTTTTCACCCTTCTAAATCATCAGTTTACTAGTGTCCACAACCAAAATAACTGGCGGTACCAATTGGAAAACTTAGATGAAAACCCATCACCACCTGAGACTCCGATAAGTACAAATTGTAGTTATTTTTGTATATATTTTTTGTTGCACTTATCGACTCTTTGTTGTTAATATAGTTTGAATAAACCCAACTTTTGTGTAAATATGTTTAGTTTGTGTTTGTTCGTGTTTTTGTGTAAATAGTGTATCGTTTGATGTTTTTCCATTCATTTTATAGGTATTTGTTGCATTTTGGAGCATCGAGGAATAAGGTGTCGAAGGCACGACTCCATATGCGTGTTTTAGAAACAAAAGACCATTTTTGAGAAGTTTTGCCCATGAGAGCCCGCTTAGTGCGCAGAAGGTCGCTATGCGTGAGTGCGCTCAACGTATTTTGTAGCGCGCTGCTTGTGTTTTGACATTTTGGCAGAAGCATAGTTTTGGAGCCCGCTTAGCTCGGTTTAGGTCAGTTTAATATGTAAATATCGCGCAGCCCGCTTAGCACAGTGAGCCCTCTAAGCGCGGTTTGCTGAGATTAGTTTTATAATTTCATTTCCAGTTCATTTTTTGTTATCGTTTTGGGGAAGTTTTTGCTCCCAACTCCATCAAACTCCAATTTTGTTAGGGTTAGCTTAGATAACAACTATGGAACTTGCATACAGATGATCCGGGGTGGATTTCTCTTCGATCATCAATGACAAACTGGTAGATTTACGGTTCATTTCTCTTTTTCTGTGTGTATTCTCTATTGGTTGGGTTTGTATATGTATTTTCTTTAAACTCATGTATATTTGTAGCCCTTGGCGTTATATAAAACTTCCTTTACAAATCTTTGTTGATTGTTATCCTTGATTTTTGCCCTGTGCTAGGAATTTGAGTTGTTATAGACATATACTGCTTGAATTCTTATCTAGAATGATTATCTAATAGTGTCTGAGTTCTAGAGACAAATTTAGCGTTGTTATTCAATTTGGGTTTCTGTGATTAATGCCTCTGTTTTGTTTGTGTCGCTCTGAGAGATCATCGATGCAAGCGAGCATTTTTGACTTATATGTTGTTAAGGTTGGTTGGGAGATCTCCGCCGAGGTGATACATTGGGTGTTATGTTTGACACGTGATGACATTAATGAATATTGTAGGTTTAGTATAACAGGTTAATAGCTTTAAGTATGATATAAGTAGTATATATGTGTTGTACCCCAAAATTTGCCCTCTCATTTCATCAACATTTCTCATCACAAGACTTTTGGAATTCAAGATCAAGCTAGGGTTTGCTCTGCTCAAGACACCTCCTTGCACTGTTAACCTAAATTAGGGTTTGAGTTTGCACATGGATATTTTGACCTACAATGACCAAAGTGACTTTCATACTTCATATTGGACTCACAAGTTTGTCCATACCAAGTTTTAAGCCTTGATTCAAATTTTTGCCCAGTCAATTGGACAGTTGACCTAAAAATCAATTGTATTGGGGAAAAAGTCAACTGTGGCCAATTGACAGTCAAACCTCATGAAATTTGACCCACATCAACATTATGAACTCATATGAACCATTTGATCAAGTTTGGATCACAATTCCACAAGAAGTTTGATCAGATCACCTAAAGGGCAAAATGGTCATTTTTAGGGTTTTGACTGTACAAAGGCAATTTTTGACTGTTTGACCTAGCCAATGGCAAATAAAGCTCAACCATGGACTTAAGGAATCAATTACATTGTCTTGACCCATTCAACAAGTTCAAAAGATCTCAAATGCATAGGATTGACAGATGAATTTTTCAGTCAACTGATCAAAATTTGACTGTACACTGAAAAGTCAAACTTTGACTTTTTGGTCAAAATCAAGTGCCAAGAGTCATTTTTCATCAAGACATGTCAAATTATGAAACTTGTTCATCAAGAAACCCAAAATTGCAAATTAGGGTTTAAAATGGAAAAATTTCATAACTTAGAATTTTTCTAAGTTATAAAATTTTCTTAATTTTTCCTAACTTTGTCCCACATTTTCACCAAGATGAAAATGGATTCAAACAAAACTTACAACATGAAAGTTGTAGTCCATCAAAAAGTATACAACTTTGATTCACAAAGTTTTCTCAAAAGAAGCTTGGATATCAAGTTATGATTTTTAGAACAAGGGTACCTAAAACTTTTAACTTAGAGAAATTTTGCCCTAGTTTAGGCAGGATTTTGACCCATCTTCTTGGCCATTTTTCACATAGTTCCACTTAGAGTTTCAAGTTGCATTTCAAAGATGGATTATAGCTCATGTTGCAAGCTTTTTAAATTGTCTAAGAACTCCTCAAACACCTTTGTGGTTAGGGAGAATTGAATGCTTGAAGTTGGCAAAAACTTACTTTGTAACCATGGCCAATACATGTTCATACCACTTGCCAAATCTGACCAAACCAGCTTGGTTCACAATTACAGGCCTCTAAACCAGTTTGTACTCCATAATTTAATGCAAATCCATTGAGCCAATGCATTGTCTTGGACATTAGGGTATTGTACACAAGTTTAATCCCTAAATGGTAAAAGACACATTTCCATTTTTGCAAAAGGTTTCTTTATGTCAAACCACTAATCCTTGAGCCTTGAACAAGATCTTATGCTGTCAACCAAATCCACAAACTTGGGGCCAAGCTTGCACAATGTATGCATGGTTAGAGCTAGCCTGTACAGGCCTGCTCTTTGTCACTTCTCATTTTGCTTCATAACCAAGCAACTTGTCAAAAACAAGAGAACTCACACATCTGATAAAACCAACTAAAGCAAAGTTGTCAAACAAGTTTCTCAGACCCTAGCAAGCCAGAAGCACGAGCTCTTCACCACTCAAACCTCATCTTACTCAAAATCTCCATTTTATTGCAAAACAGGGCCAGTTCTGCAAACTTCAAGCCACCATCAAATTCCCTCGTGCGTTTTGTCCAAAACTACTTCAAACACATTCCAATCAATATACCTGAGCTATCAAGACCATGCACAAGTTGCTGTAACTCCATTAACACACATTGCCATTTTTGTTTGGAAGCTTTGCAGGTTGAGTTCTGTAGCACGATTCAGGCCACTTCAAAACAAACTAAGCATTGGGAAAGGTTTAGTGGACATCAGGCAAGCTCAAAAGAACCTCAAGCACCATTAGAAGTTGCTGCATTGTCCAGCTCAAACTCAACTGAAACAGGTATTTTTTGAACTTCTATCTCTCTATTTAGGAATAGTTATACTTAGGTTTGTGAATGAAAGATGTTGTATTCATAGCCCTGAAACCATACATGTGCTTAGTTTTCATTTATATTAATCGTGCTAGGAGAATTTCATCCATGAACTTTCTGAAAAAACTAGGTTAGAAATTAGGGCCAGAGAAATTCTCTCTGGTCTTTGAGAGTTAGGTTAAGTTTTTTATATGGTTAGATTCGTTGTTTGATGCTCTACAAGTTTCATGTTTTGAGTTTTGTCAAAAAAGCACTGAATCAGGAGATAGCAGTTTGTACACAGAAGACGTGTTTTTTGTGTTTGAACAGAGGAAGAAGATAAAGTTATTGGGCTGGGCTGCCTTGTTTTGCTTCTAACACTTGCATTTTCAATTCACACCCCTGGCCCATTTCAATGTATTTTTATCATTTTTGCATTTTTATTTCATTTCTGATTTTGATATTTTATTTTCTAACATAAAAAATACTTAAAAAAAATTTTCATAAATTTTTATATTTATTTGGTATTTATTTTAATTATTTCCACCATTTAAATGATTAAATACTTTATATTATTTTGTTAAAATTTAAAAAAATAATACAAATAATACTTTCATTTTCATTTTCATTTTTATTCACATTTGAAAATATTTTCTTGAAATATATACATTTTTGTAAATAATTTTATTTTATTTTTTACACATTTAATATATTTAATATATATATATATATATATATTTATACATATATACTATGTTTTATTAAATAATTAGAATAAAAAGAACAAAAATATTATATTATATTTTTATTATTATTTACACTAAAAAATACCTTTTTTTGGATATATTTCATTTGAATACATGTTAATATATTTTTGTACATAAATAATACATCATATTTATTTTCTTTAAGAAATTAGGGTTTTTGCCCTAAAAAACAAAAATAATTAAAATTGACTTTTTATTTATTTCTTTACATTTTCTTTCCATTGAAAATATTTTACATACATAAAAAACCTTTTTTGCATAATACATTTTATTTAATATTTGTTTATTATATTTATCTAAATATAGTACATTTAAATATTATGTCTTGCAAATTCAATTTGGATGTAATAGTAATTAGGGCTTTATATTTCTTGCAAAATAATCCCCTATTCAAATTTGTACCCCCTCCCTGTATCATGTTGTAATAGTGTAGAATTTAAATTCTCGCACCTTTAAATGCTTTCAATTATGCCGTGGTTAGAATTAGGGTTTGTATGCAAAATCAAAACCAACAAATAATTTGACCTAATCAAAGACAAAAAATGCATGAAAAATAAACACAATGCACACTTACACCCCTAGGGTTACAATCCACTTGTTGCCTTCAAAAATGGGCCATGGTATGCATGTTGAGTACTTTGGCAAAGCAAAAACAAAACAAAGATCATAGTCCCTCGATGACGCTATCTGAGTTGCCTAAACAAAATGATCAAGTCCCTCAAGAAAATTGCCAAAAATACTTGACATTATTGCTATCATGGTCTATACGATGACCCGCGCCTGTCCCGTTTAACATCCTAACACAAGGTTGTTCACCAAGTACCATGGTGAAACAACACCGTTAAAAGGGTTAAAAAACATAAGAAAAACCTTTGAGTAAAATAGGGTAGATAACTCTTAGTTACTTGATCAAACTTGCAAAAACATCCTTGTTATCTTCAAAACACACTTCACAACACAAATTTCAAAACCCTACTTTTAAACATTGAAAACTTTTTCAAAAAGACAAAAACACCTTTGTATACATTCAAACAAGAATCATTACAAAGGTTGCCACAACGATGGCCTCTTTTCAAAACATCTTTCAAAACCACACACAAATCACCATTTCAAACAATTGAAGAGCACCATTTCAAACAATTGAAAAGCAAAGCAAGTGATCTAAGCAAGTAACTAAGAGCCCATGGATAACCATGGATAGAAAGGGTGCTAATACCTTCCCTTTCTATAATCTACTCCCCGAACCCAAGAAAACATCTCAAAGGTCTTTCCTGTGCTTTTTGACCTTTCCTTAGGATAAAATAAAAAGTCGGTGGCGACTCTTGCTAAACCGAAACATTTGCAATCACAAACACAAAATCCCAAGTCAGTTCTCCCACTGTATCACAGAACTGGCGACTCTGCTGAGGAGAATTTTAAAAGTGGAGTAACCTTAGGGCTTAGATCACCCTTTGCATGATTATATTGTTTGCCTTGATTGCTTTACATTTGATTCTCTTGTTTGGGCTTGAAATCCTCCACCCGGATTTGGGAAACAGTCATAGGTAAATAGCAATACGTTGTGGAAACTATGCAGGGTATACCGACATGGTTGAAGCAATAGCTATATTAGTGCGACATATTTGTGTACCGGTAGCCTTTGAGTCAATCAAAGAGAACACGAGGCCGCTGAGTGATGTCATAAAGCACTAATGAACTCTTAGAACCTTACTTGACCATCTTGGCCTTTTTTAGGGGTAGTGAGATGACCGACTTTGGTGCAGTCCGAAGTTGGTAGAAACTCGATACTACACTCATTGAGGGTTGTTTTCTTGGAATATTTTGGTCGCTAGTTAAGTGGCTAAACCAAAACAATGAACATAGAAAACAATCCAGTGATATTGAGCTCCTTAGAACCCGGTTACTATTTATAGGACAGGTTTGAGCCAACTAAACTCAAGAGGGTACTTACCTATGAAACCTCATGCAAGCCTGAAACTAGGGTTTTGTGTGACTTGCTTGTACATGTGTTTGTGCATACATCATGAACATCATAAAGCATCATATACATCCACTAACCATTTCAAGGGTTTGGATCTTCATCTTTGTGCTTGTTTAGTAGGTCATGGAATCTCTTCGCAGGAAAATAATTCAAGTCAACCTTGTGAGAATCCCTCCTCAACTCAAGGAGCTTACTTCCAGGATTCCAGAGAATTCTCTCTTCAGTGAAAGACATGGTAGACTTCTCAACTTGGTCAACTCCAACATTGAAGAAGACATGATGAAAGTTCTCTTCCAGTTCTTTAACCCCCTACACCACTGTTTCACATTCCCTGATTACCAATTGGTGCCTACTTTGGAGGAATTTTCTCAACTCCTGAGAATTCCTATTCTACATCAACTACCCTACAATGGTACGGAAAAAGAACCAAAGCCTAAAGATGTCGCTCAAGCATTACACTTGCAACCATCTGACATCAAAGGACATTGGGAAACCAGAAGTGGTGTCAATGGTTTATTGGCAAAGTTTCTGTTTGAGAAGGCACAAGACTGTTGGAATTCTCTTGATCTACAAGCCTTTGAAGAGATTGTGGCACTCCTTATCTATGGGTTGGTCTTGTTCCCAAACCCTGATCAACTTATAGATGTGAATGCTGTCAAGATTTTCATATCCAGGAATCCTATACCTACATTGCTTGGGGACATCCTACACTCATTTTACACACGAACAATGAGGAAAATAGGTGTTCTCATGTGTTGTACTCCTCTCCTAGCAAGGTGGTTTACTTCTCACATTCCACAATCAGTTTTGAAGAATGAGCAGGGTTTAAGGTGATCACAACGATTGATGACCCTCACACATTCTGATGTACATTGGTGTTCTCGGTCCAGAGAAAATGTCATCATCATTGATCGTTGTGGGGAATTCCCTAATTTCCCACTACTTGGCATTAGGGGAGGCATTACCTACAACCCCTGTTTAACTCTAAGACATTTTGGATATGCTTGGAGGAATGGCCCTCATGACATGCTGATTCCTGACCTAGTTTTTGACTTCGACAATGATGCGCAAGGACTTTGACAAAGGTTCATCAGAGCTTGGAGGATGCCCAACAAGGTGGATAGTAAGACACTGGGGCACAAAAATTCCATCCCCCTTGAGCCTTACCTCAAGTGGGTATGAACCCGCGCCCAGAATTTTATGATGCCATACCCTCATATTCTCCCCTTGATCAAAGAGCCTGTTATGGAAGGAGAGGTTCCATACACCCTCCTACATCCTGACATGCCAACATCATGGGAAGAAATGCAAAAGAGTTGGATCCAACTCAAAGAAGAACGGAATACTTTTGAAGCCAGCTTCTATGCCAGTGAGAAGAAGGTTTTGGAGCTTACTCGCCGACTTCATGAGGAGGAAACTCTCAACACTTACATCGCACCCAAAAGGATGCGCAATGTCTTTTTACATTAAGAATTTTGTAATATTTTTCCCATGGGGCACTTATGTACTAACAATTTCTTCTTAATATGACGTGTGTTCCTTTTTGTTTGCAACAAATTTGAATTTCTGAATCCTTGAATGCATTACATGAATAACATACCATTCATCATATGCATAAACAGGTCTTCACACCAGGTTTCCTTATCTTTCTGCTGTTTATTTCAGCAAGATGGATTTGGAGCAGACGGTTAAGGATCTGCAGGCACAAAATTCTCAATTCCAGCAACTCCTTATGACCTTAGCAAAGGGTCAAGAGGATCTGAAAGCACTGTTGGAGAAGAATAAAGAGAAAAAGAAGAAGAGGCCCGGAGTAGCCACTTTTGGAAGAAGATTTGAAAGAAATGCTAGAAAAGTTCTCGAGTTCCCCTCAACGTTTGACGAAGGGGCTGGTAAAGGAAAAGGACCTGCGAGACCTTTTGAATCTTAAGTTGAAGAGGAGGAAGAGGAAGAAGACGAAGACTACTCCGAACAACAATATCCCCCGGCGGATGATAAATATAAGAATCTTGAGGATAGGTTGGCAGCCATGGAGTTGCAGAGGGTACCTGGTTTAGATTTTGAAGAACTAGGGTTGGTCGCTGGGATCGTCATCCCTCCCAAGTTCAAAGTACCAACATTTGCTAAGTATGACGGACTGTCCTGCCCAAAGATGCATCTGAGATCCTATGTCAGAAAGATCCAACCCCACTCATCTGATAAAGACCTCTGGGTGCACTTTTTCCAAGACAGTTTGTCAGGCACACAATTGGACTAGTTCTATCAACTTGAGAGGTCTGAGGTCCATAACTAGGAAGACTTAGCTGCTGCTTTTTACCGTCAATACCAATACAATGCTGATTTGGTGCCCACTCGTACTCAGCTACAAAGTATGGGGATGGCTTCCAATGAAGGATTTAAAGAGTATGCCCAGAAGTGGCGTGATCTGGATGGAAGGGTGCAGCCACCATTATCAGATAGAGAGCTGGTTGACATGTTTCTGGGGACCCTGTTTGGCCCTTTCTTCAATCATTTAATCGGGAGTTCTTCCGCAGGATTCACTGAACTAATTTTGACCGGCGAAAGGGTCGAGGCCGGTATTAAAAGTGGTAAGATTCAGAAAGATACCTCCGCGTCCGCTGCTGTTAAGAAAACCTTCCCAGTTAAGAAGGAAGCCTCTGCTGTTTACTCTCAGAAAAGTCAGGGAAGAACCGAGCGCCGGTCAACTGTATGGGCTGTGATGATTCAAAACTCTTCAAATGATCAACCTCGCGGCAATCAGTCGAGACCTAATCAACAACAGGTAGAAAGGCCACAACGACAGTTCACCCGAATCAACATGACGCCAGCTCAAGTACTCCCTCATTTGTTGAAGCTGAATCTTACCAGTTTGAAGGAAGCGACAAAGAACCCTAACACCTCCTCTCCATACTACCACTCCAATGCCAAGTGTGCCTACCACTCTGACAATGTTGGGCATGATACGAATAATTGTTGGGTGCTCAAGAATAAAATCCAAGACCTGATTGACTCCAAGGAAGTAGAATTTGATGCTCCTGAGAAGCCCGATGTGATTTATGCTCCGATGCCCAAGCACGGTCATAATGTTCATGCCGTTATGGAAGACCTTCATGTTACTGATGTTGCTGATCTTTTGAATCCGTTACTAGTGATTAAAGAGAATTTGATGAGAGCCGGGATATTCCCAGGCTGTGGGAAGGACTGTTACTTTTGTTTAAACATACGAGCTGAATGCCCAATGTTGAAATCAGGTGTCCAACGCCTGATGGATACCCAAGAGATACTCTTCCAAAAAACCCTGTTGATACCTTCACTCCTGTTACACCTGCTACTTTTGCTACTTCAACTAACGATATTGTAATCATAACCATTTCCGACAATCCTCCCAAGGCTTTCAAAAGGCCTGTCAGGATTATGCCCAACCCTAAGTCTGTACCTTTAAAAATCACCATGTCGGGACCTGTCCCGTATCAATCTAGAAAAACGATACCATGGAACTATGGAGGAGAAATCTTCTATCATGGTATCAAACAGATTGAAGCAGTCCAAGAGAATTATGAAGAAGAAAACCCTGATATAGGGAACACCGCGGGAACAAGCAAGATAACCCGCAGCGGCCGAATCTTTTCTCCGGAGATTGCTCCCCCTCGAGCAGTTTTCGGACCCTCGAAAGCTTCTGCACCTGTTAGGTCATCTGTGCAAGACCCGGTAATTGAAGAATTGGATACTCCTGAAGTAAGACAATCTGTTGATACTACCAATAAGGGTAAGGGGATACTGGAAGAGCCTGTCAGGACAAAGGCTCATGTTGTGGTTATCCCTGAAACCACCCAGAAAGAAATGGATGAAATCTTGAAAATAATCAGAAAGAGTGACTATGACGTCGTGGAACAGCTAGGGCAGACCCCTTCTAAAATTTCAGTGTTGGCTCTTCTACTCTGCTTCGAGGCCCATGCTAAGGCCCTGATCAAATTTTTGAAAGCGGCACATGTACCCCAAGAGACTTCGGCTGACCAGTTTCAGGAGTGTGTGGTCAGTCTTACTGCTGATAATGGCCTTGGCTTTTCCGATGCTGACTTAACTCCCAAAGGAAGGAAACACAATGACGCGCTACATGTCTCAGTTGAATGCAGGGGAACCACCCTCGCCCATGTCTTAGTTGATACTGGTTCTTCCTTGAATGTGCTGCCGAAGAAAGCCTTAGACTGTTTGGACTGCGAAGGATTGACCCTCAAACCTAGTAACATCGTTGTTAGGGCCTTTGATGGGTCCAAAAGAATGGTTCATGGAGAGGTTGACATTCCTATCAAAGTAGGCACAGAAGTTTTCAACTCCACCTTTTACGTGATGGACATCCGTACGTCATATTCGTGTTTGTTAGGAAGACCGTGGATCCATTATGCCGGGGCAGTTACCTCCTCTTTGCACCAAATGCTGAAATATCCTGTTAAGGGTAAGATTTTAACGGTGCACAGCGAGGAAGAGTACATGATAAGTCACCTCAATTCCTTTCGCTATGTGGAATTGGATGGCGAGTTCATCGAAACGCCTTTCCAACATTTTGAGGAAGTATCTCCTGAGATTGCAGTTGCGAAGACAATGGTTGAGGTGCCTATCGTTCCCAAGCATGTGCCTAGGATGACATCTCTCAAGGAAGCAGAGGCGGTGATCAAAGAAGGGAAGAGTACATTATGGGGACAATTGCCTGATTTTCCCCATAAGACAGACATATTTGGTTTAGGGTTTACTACTGCAGGACAAAAGGCTATGCGTCACTCCAAGACTGGAAGACCACCCGTCAAAGTCACCCACCATGGGATCAATGCTGTAGAAGATGAAGATGGAGAGGGCCACTTTGAAGATTGGATCTTTCCAACCGTCGAAGGGGGTTTAAGCAACTGGGAAGCAAAGGATTTTATTCCCATCACCTTTATCAACCAGTACCCATCCACTCCGGATTCCATGGGTGACTATTCTGCTTTAGCCTTCGATAACTCTAAAGATTTGGTCAATCATGCTGAGTACGAAGTTGACGAAGACTGTGAAGTGCCGGGAGAGTTATCCAGACTTCTGCAACAAGAAGAAAGGGCTATTCTGCCTCATGAAGAGTTGCTAGATACCATCAACTTGGGGACAGAGGAAGACATGAAAGAAGTAAAAGTGGGTGCCAACCTGGAACCAAGTGTCAAAGAGCGCTTAGTCCAGTTGTTGAACGAGTATGTTGAAATCTTCGCCTGGTCTTATGAAGACATGCCGGGACTAGACACAGATATCACGGTTCACCGTCTGCCTATAAGAGATGACTGTCCACCGATCAAGCAAAAGGTCCTCCGAATGAGGCCCGACATGTCTGAGAGGATCAAAGATGAGGTAATGAAGCAATTCAACGCTGGCTTTCTGGCTGTTACTTCCTATCCACAATGGGTCGCTAACATTGTGCCCGTGCCCAAGAAGGACGGCAAAGTCAGAATGTGTATGGACTATCGGGATTTAAACAGGGCTAGCCCTAAAGACGATTTTCCACTGCCACATATCGACATCTTGGTTGACAACACAACTCAACACAAGGTATTTTCCTTCATGGACAGATTCTTGGGATACAACCAGATCAAAATGGCCCCCGAGGACATGGAGAAAACTACTTTTGTCACGCAATGGGGTACCTTCTGCTACAAAGTGATGCCATTCGGACTGAAGAATGCAGGGGCAACCTATCAACGCGCCATGGTAGCTTTGTTTCATAATATGATGCATCATGAGATCGAAGTTTACGTATACGACATGATAGCTCGATCACAGACAGAAGAAGAACACCTTGATCATTTGCAGAAGCTGTTTGCCAGGTTGAAGGAGTATAAGCTCAGACTGAACCCAAGCAAGTGCACTTTTGGAGTTAGGTCTGGTAAACTTTTGGGATTCATTGTCAACAACAAAGGCATTGAGGTTGATCCAGCTAAAGTAAAGGCTCTACAAGAAATGCATGCCCCCCGCACTGAAAAGGAGGTTAGAGGATTCTTGGGACGCTTAAACTATATCGCGAGGTTCATCTCTCACCTGACATCTACCTGTGAGCCAATCTTCAAACTGTTGAAGAAGGATTAGGTAGTTGAATGGAACAATGATTGTCAAGTTACTTTTGATAAGATCAAGGAGTATTTACTGGAACCTCCTATTTTGATGCCACCCGTCGAAGGAAGGCCGTTAATCATGTATCTGACTGTTTTGGATAACTCAATGGGGTGCTTACTGGGCCAACATGACGAGTCTGGCCGAAAAGAGCATTCCATTTATTACCTTAGCAAAAAGTTTACCGATTGTGAGACTCACTACTCACTGCTCGAGAAAACTTGCTGCACTTTGGTATGGGCTGCTCGCCGGCTAAGGCAGTATATGTTGACTCATACCACTTTGCTGATTTTCAAGATGGATCCGATCAAGTATATCTTCGAGAAGCCTGCTTTATCTGGAAGAATCGCTAGATGGCAAATGATCCTGACTGAGTATGATATCCAGTATACTACCCAAAAAGATATAAAGGGGAGTGTACTAGCTGACCATCTAGCTCATCAAGCCGTCGAAGATTACCAATCTATGAGATTCGACTTCCCTGACGAGGACATCATGACATTGGACAACATTGAAGGTAACAGACTGTATGAAGGACCTGAACTAGGATCCCGATGGACCCTGTACTTTGATGGTGCTTCAAATGCACTTGGCAACGGTATCGGTGCAATACTCATTTCTCCGGAAGGTTGCCATACACCCTTCACTGCCCGACTTTGCTTCAGCTGTACCAACAACATGGCTGAATATGAAGCTTGCATCTTTGGTCTCAAGGCTACTATAGACTTGGGAATCAAATCTTTGGTCGTATTTGGGGACTCGGCTTTGGTTATCAGTCAAGTCAAAGGAGAGTGGGACACTAAACATCCTAATCTTATCCCATACAAAGAACATGTCTTGACATTGTTGCCTCATTTCGAGCAGATTACCTTCGAGCATTTTCCGCGAGAAGAAAATCAGCTAGTAGATTCTCTAGCTACAATGTCTTCTATGTTTAAACTCAACTGGGATAATGAGGCTCCCGAAATCACCATCGAGCGAATGGACGAACCTGCGCACTGTCATGAGATTAATACCGAAGAAGTAGTGGAACCACCTTGGTTTCATGAAATCAAAAGGTATCTCCAGACTAGAGAATATCCTGAAGGAGCTTCAGTCAATGATAAAAAGTTCTTAAGGAGATTTGCTGCCAAGTTCTTCCTAAGCAATGGCATCCTTTATAAGCACAACCATGATTGTGTTCTACTTCGTTGTATGGACAAGGTTGAAGCAGAGTTGATCATGACTGAGATACATAGTGGCACATTTGGCACCCACTTGAGCGGCCATATGATGGCTAAGAAGATTCTAAGGGCAGGCTACTACTGGTCTACCATGGAAGCTGATTGTCATCAACATTCCTGTACCTGCCACAAATGCCAAGTCTACACCGACAAGGTACATATTCCCCCTGTTCCTCTCAACATTCTGACAGCTCCCTGGCCATTCGCAATGTGGGGCATTGACATGATTGGAGAGATCAAGCCTACGACATCCAATGGACATCGCTTCATCCTGGTGTCTATTGACTATTTTACCAAGTGGGTCGAAGCAGCTTCCTACGCCTCTGTTACGAAGAATGTGGTTGCCCGCTTCATCAAGCAGAACCTCATATGCCGGTATGGTATCCCCGACAGGATCATCACAGATAACGGTACAAATTTGAACAACACCATGATCACCGCTCTATGCGAACAGTTCAAGATTTATCATCACAATTCATCTCCCTATCGGCCGAAGATGAACGGTGCTGTTGAAGCCGCGAACAAAAATATCAAGAAGATCATTCAAAAGATGACAATCACCTACAAGGACTGGCATGAGATGTTACCATTTGCTCTGCATGGATATTGTACCACGACACGTACTTCAACAGGGGCAACCCCATTTTCTTTGGTGTGTGGCATATAAGCTGTTCTACCCATGGAAGTTCAGATTCCTTCCTTAAGGATTATGAAGGATGCTGGTTTGAGTGAAGACGATTGGATTCAGACCCGGCTTGATCAACTTAACTTGATCGACGAGAAGCGACTTACTGCTGTTTGTCATGGTCAGACGTATCAAAAACGGATGATCAAGGCTTTCAACAAGAAAGTCAGACGCCAGGTATATCAAGTCGGAGATCTTGTAATCAAGAGAATCATCTTGCCGCAAAGTGATCCAAGGGGAAAGTGGACTCCTACTTACGAAGGACCATTTGTGATCAAGAGCATCTTTTCTGGTGGGGCAATGATTCTGACTACCATGGACGGTGACGATTTGTCACACCCTGCGAACGCAGACATAGTCAAAAGATACTACGCATAAAATAAACCAACAAGTCGAAAACCTGAAAGGGCGACTTGGGCAAAAAAGGGTTTCCCGGTGAATCGAAAACCCGAAAGGGTGGTTCAGGCAAAAATTAGGGATAAAACAAAAAATCTGTACACCCGACAAGTTGAAAACCCGAAAGGGCGACTTGGGCAAAAAAGGGTTTCCCGGTGGATCGAAAACCCGAAAGGGCGGTCCAGGCAAAAGTTTGGGAATTAAAGCGTATGACTATGTCTTGTCGGATCACTTTAAGAATAATCTCTCCACCAACAAGCTCCAAGCTTCTGATTAATCCAGTCATCAGCGGACGAAGCAGTGAATGGACAAGATATCCAGAGTTGTGAAGGCTATAGCAGAATGGGAACCCCATGGAATTATTACACATAGCCATCTTTCTTTTGTATAAATGTTTTCAATTTTTACGACAATATTCTCTTACTAGGATGTCTGTCTCCTTTGTACAAAGATACTTGCAAAAATTTAATATAAAGATACTTCAAAGTGCAGAAATTTGCTTGCCTTCCTTTTCTTTTTACACTTATGTTTTATTTGAAAACGTCCAATGTTTTGTTGAATAGGCATATGCATTTGAATATAATCACTGCTTACAAATAAAACGAAATTGAGAAAGGATAATTACTGATAGGTTGAAGGTGTAGGAAGATATCTTTGTGCTATTTCAGAAGAAATCCCCTACAATACATCATTCAGATCCTCAACAAAGCTAAAAATTTGGAGTATTATTCCCCAGCGGAGTTAAGCTTCAAGATCCCCAGAGGAACCAGAATATTCTAAACCTTCTTCCTTAGTGAAGTCAAGTTTCCAACTATCAACCCCCGGTGGGAACTGTTCAACTTCCCCCAATTTCCCCAGCAAGCTATCTTAAAAATCTGAAAACCAAGCAGATAACAGTTAACTTCTTGGCTTATCCCTAACTAAGATGCTTCCTCAGTAGTTTGGCATACAACCCAAAACTCCTGATCCCACTGGCCGAGTATACATTCTGCCCACAGAGTTATCTCCCAGCAGATCGAAGATTCTCGGTCTCATTTCTCCAAGCAGAAGCCTCCTAGTTTTTAACTCCCCAGTAGAGATTTTCAGAGTTTTCCCTATTTCCCAGGAAAGTCATGAATGATTCTCATTCCCTGCAGAAGTTGTCAAAGGCTTTGTTAATCCCCACAAATCGCCGAGGATTTTCAAATCTCCAGCAGTGGTCCAAGGATTTCTCCTTCTCAGACAATCAGAGATCTTTAATCCCCAAGCAGTCAGCAAGGATTTCTCATCTTCAATAATCAAAGATTTTTGGAATTCCCAGCATCAGTCAATGATTTACTTTCCCCGACAGCAGTCAAAGATTTCATTATCTCCAGTTGTCAAGGACTTATTTTCCTCAACAAGACAGCTACTCAGCTTACATGCACATCCATTACATTCATGTATCATAAACATTGATGAAATACAGTTCATTGCATCATACATATCATGCAACATAACTTTGTGTTTTAGCTAGCATTTTACCCTTTTCAAGATAAGATTAAAAGGCTATCGTTAACAATTATTCAGATACAGTATGGATACACCCCAGACACGACGGTCATTCTATTACTCATTCAGAATTTCAAGTCAAAATATAGTACGGATACACCCCATACACGGTGGTCATTCTACTACTCATTCAGACTTTAGCAATCCGATACAGACTAGATACGCTCCAGACAAGGCAGCCATTCTATCTCTCATTCAGATTCAACTATCAACTACAAGTTCAGATACGCTCCAAACACGGATGCCATTCTGACCCTTACACCAGAAGTTTGATTCTCCCCAGTGCAGTTGCCACGGAAATCATTCTGTCACTTATTAAGATCCCAGTTACAGTCTCAGATACACTCCAGACACGGAAGTCATTCTGCTACTCATACAAATCTCAATTTCAGATACAATACAGATACACTCCAGACGCGGCAGTCATTCTGATATTCATTCAAAGTTCAAATACGGTTACGACTCAGATACGCTCCAGACACGGACGCCATTCTTTTGCTCATACAAACTCAGTCTCCAGATACAGTTCAAATGCATTCCAGACACGGATACCATTTTGATGCTCATTCTTCTGACCTACAACATTGCAGTTCAACAAACATTCTTGGATGGCATCTTTAAGCCCATCTCCAGCAAGATTCTACCATCTCCAAATGGCATCTTTAAGCCCATTCCCTTATCTATGTTTTGACGAGTGCAAATTTACGGGCACTCTAGTGTCCAATCCTCTTTTACCTTCGAGTCGCAAAAGGAAAACTTGCCAATCTAACTCTTCAGGTTCAAGAAGATTGAACAGGGGAAACTATTGTACCCCAAAATTTGCCCTCTCATTTCATCAACATTTCTCATCACAAGACTTTTGGAATTCAAGATCAAGCTAGGGTTTGCTCTGCTCAAGACACCTCCTTGCACTGTTGACCTAAATTAGGGTTTGAGTTTGGACAGGGATATTTTGACCTACAATGCCCAAAGTGACTTTCATACTTCATATTGGACTCACAAGTTAGTCCATACCAAGTTTCAAGCCTTGATTCAAATTTTTGTCCAATCAATTGAACAGTTGACCTAAAAATCAGTTGTATTAGGGAAAAAGTCAACTGTGGCCAATTGACAGTCAAACCTCATGAAATTTGACCCACATCAACATTATGAACTCATATGAACCATTTTATCACGTTTGGATCACAATTCCACAAGAAGTTTGATCATATCACCTAAAGGGCAAAATGGTCATTTTTAGGGTTTTGACTGTACAAAGGCAATTTTTGACTGTTTGACATAGCCAATGGAAAATCAAGCTCAACCATGGACTCAAGGACTCAATGACATTGTCTTGACCCATTCAACAAGTTCAAAAGATCTCAAATGCATAGGATTGACAGATGAATTTTTCAGTCAACTGATCAAAATTTGACTGTACACTGAAAAGTCAAACTTTGACTTTTTGGTCAAAATCAAGTGCCAAGAGTCATTTTTCATCAAGACATGTCAAATTATGAAACTTGTTCATCAAGAAACCCAAAATTGCAAATTAGGGTTTAAAATGGAAAAATTTCATAACTTAGAATTTTTCTAAGTTATAAAATTTTCTTAATTTTTCCTAACTTTGTTCCACATTTTCACCAAGATGCAAATGGATTAAAACAAAACTTACAACATGAAAGTTGTAGTCCATCACAAAGTATACAACTTTTATTCACAAAGTTTTCTCAAAAGAAGCTTGGATCTCAAGTTATGAATTTTAGAACAAGGGTACCTAAAACTTTTAACTTAGAGAAATTTTGTCCTAGTTTAGGCAGGATTTTGACCCATCTTCTTGGCCATTTTTCACATAGTTCCACTTAGAGTTTCAAGTTTCATTTCAAAGATGGATTATATTACATGTTGCAAGCTTTCCAAATTATCCAATAACTCCTCAAACACCTTTGTGGTTAGGGAGAATCGAATGCTTAAAGGTGGCAAAAACTCACTTTGTAACCATGGCCAATACATGTTCATACCACTTGCCAAATCTGACCAAACTAGTTTGGTTCACAATTACAGGCCTCTAAACCAGTTTGTACTCCATAATTTAATGCAAATCCATTGAGCCAATGCATTATCTTGGTCATTAGGGTATTGTACACAAGTTTAATCCCTAAATGGTAAAAGGCACATTTCCATTTTTGCAAAAGGTTGCTTTATGTCAAACCACTAATCCTTGAGCCTTGAACAAGATCTTATGATGTTAATCAAATCCACAAACTTGGGGCCAAGCTTGCACAATGTATGCAGGGTTAAAGCTAGCCTGTACAGGTTCAGTGGAAAAGGCAAGCTCAAAAGAACCTCAGGCACCATTGGAAGTTGCTGCATTGTCCAACTCGAACTCAACTGAAACAGGTATTTTATGAACTTCTATCTCTCTATTTAGGAATAGTTAGACTTAGGTTTGTGAATGAAAGATGTTGTATTCATAGCCCTGAAACCATACATGTGCTTAGTTTTCATTTATATTAATCGTGCTAGGAGAATTTCATCCATGAACTTTCTGAAAAAACTAGGTTAGAAATTAGGGCCATAGAAATTCTCTCTGGTTTTTGAGAGTTAGCTTAAGTTTTTTATATGGTTAGATTCGTTGTTTGATGCTCTACAAGTTTCATGTTTTGAGTTTTGTCAAAAAAGCACTGAATCAGGAGATAACAGTTTGTACACAGAAGGCGCGTTTTTTGTGTTTGAACAGAGGAAGAAGATGAAGTTATTGGGCTGGGCTGACTTGTTTTGCTTCTAACACTTGCATTTTCAGTTCACACCCCCGT
Organism: Vicia faba; assembly: GCA_948472305.1. NCBI lineage: Eukaryota > Viridiplantae > Streptophyta > Magnoliopsida > Fabales > Fabaceae > Vicia > Vicia faba. Next base: position 26,593 of record CATIWC010001421.1, read on the forward strand.
GGCCCATTTCTTTGTATTTTTATCATTTTTGCATTTTTATTTCATTTCTGATTTTGATATTTTATTTTCTAACATAAAAAATACTTAAAAAATATTTTCATAAATTTTTATATTTATTTGGTATTTATTTTAATTATTTCCACCATTTAAATGATTAAATACTTTATATTATTTTGTTAAAATTTAAAAAAATAATACAAATAATACTTTCATTTTCATTTTCATTTTTATTCACATTTGAAAATATTTTCTTGAAATATATACATTTTTGTAAATAATGTTACTTTAATTTTTACACATTTAATATATTTAATATATATATTTATACATATATACTATGTTTTATTAAATAATTAGAATAAAAAGAACAAAAATATTATATTATATTTTTATTATTATTTACACTAAAAAATACCTTTTTTGGATATATTTCATTTGAATACATGTTAATATATTTTTGTACATAAATAATACATCATATTTATTTTCTTTAAGAAATTAGGGTTTTTGCCCTAAAAAACAAAAATAATTAAAATTGACTTTTGATTTATTTCTTTACATTTTCTTTCCATTGAAAATATTTTACATACATAAAAAACCTTTTTTACATAATACATTTTATTTAATATTTGTTTATTATATTTATCTAAATATAGTACATTTAAATATTATGTCTTGCAAATTCAATTTGGATGTAATAGTAATTAGGGCTTTATATTTCTTGCAAAATAATCCCCTATTCAAATTTGTACCCCATCCCTGTATCATGTTGTAATAGTGTAGAATTTAAATTCTCGCACCTTTAAATGCTTTCAATTATGCCGTGGTTAGAATTAGGGTTTGTATGCAAAATCAAAACCAACAAATAATTTGACCTAATCAAAGACAAAAAATGCATGAAAAATAAACATAATGCACACTTACACCCCTAGGGTTACAATCCACTTGTTGCCTTCAAAAATGGGCCATGGTATGCATGTTGAGTACTTTGGCAAAGCAAAAACAAAACAAAGATCATAGTCCCTCGATGACGCTATCTGAGTTGCCTAAACAAAATGATCAAGTCCCTCAAGAAAATTGCCAAAAATACTTGACATTATTGCTATCATGGTCTATACGATGACCCGCGCCTGTCCCGTTTAACATTCTAACACAAGGTTGTTCACCAAGTACAATGGTGAAACAACACCGTTAAAAGGGTTAAAAAACATAAGAAAAACCTTTGAGTAAAATAGGGTAGATAACTCTTAGTTACTTGATCAAACTTGCAAAAACATCCTTGCTATCTTCAAAACACACTTCACAACACAAATTTCAAAACCCTACTTTTAAACATTGAAAACTTTTTCAAAAAGACAAAAACACCTTTGTATACATTCAAACAAGAATCATTACAAAGGTTGCACAACGATGGCCTCTTTTCAAAACATCTTTCAAAACCACACACAAAGCACCATTTTAAACAATTGAAGAGCACCATTTCAAACAATTAAAAAGCAAAGCAAGTGATCTAAGAAAGTAACTAAGAGCCCATGGATAACCATGGATAGAAAGTGTGCTAATACCTTCCCTTTCTATAATCTACTCCCCGAACCCAAGAAAACATCTCAAAGGTCTTTCCTGTGCTTTTTGACCTTTCCTTAGGATAAAATAAAAAGTCGGTGGCGACTCTTGCTAAACCGAAACATTTGCGAACACAAACGTAAAATCCCAAGTCAGTTCTCCCACCGTATCACAATATGCATTCTTGATAAGTTATTCCTTTTTCCTTTTTATAGATTTATTTTCTATTGATACTTTTCCTTTCAACCCATTTATCCCCAAACTCATTAACAACAGACTTGTCGAACGATATTTCAATACACCAATCTTTATGGACACGATACGATATAACCTAAATATCACCCGATAAATTAATAACTTAGTTTTTACTTACTACTTTACCGCTTCTAGCAAAATGGCGCCTTTGTCGGGGATTGGTGTTTATTGTTTTGCATTGTGATAGTTTCTTTGTTTTTGAGTTTCGTGATTAATATATATATTTTATAGAATGTGTACATAAACTTATCTATTTTTACTTGTACATGTTTTGTGTTTAGTTTCATATATGTGTTGTTCTTTGTTTTTACGTATTATTGTGAATTGTCTCATTTTCGTAACGTTTGTTGTGTGGTTGTTAGGACACTTTCTTTAGGTTTGTGTAGTGTGATAGTACCATGGCATGACAAGAGGAGGTTACTAGCTCACTCAATAAAGGCATCGAGCTTACGACGTAAAACAAACATGTTTTATTTGTATTCGTTTATGTATGTGTTGACTTGTGTTTTAACAAGTTAAAATTGGACCTGTTTTAAATTCTCAAAATTTCACTTTTCAACTTCTTAATTCACTTTTAACTGTTTGTTTCGTTATTTCAAATTGTGTTTTTCTTCAAGTTGTCGTGTTTAGCTTGAGGAAGTTTTTGTGTAGTAAATATTGTACATGTGTAGTTGAGATTGTGTAGGTGATTGTCGAGGATGTTGCTGCACAATTGTTGATGTCCTGGTTTTTCTGCAACTCGTGTAGCGCGCTTAACACGCTCTGTGCCGCTTAGCGCGACCTATTGTGCAGAGCCAGCAAATTCTTTTTAATTTTTTGCTTGGCTTTTCTTTTTCCACTTCACCCAAGGCTTTATAGTATAGTAATTAATAGTAATATTTTTAATTCTTTCTTTTGTTATTTAGACTCAAATTTTGGTTTGATAGCTCAAAGTCGCATTTGGTGATTCTTTGATTTTGAGTGTGTCAACTTGCAAATGTATCATAATGATATTTTTTGAAGTTGGTACTCGCCAGGTAACCATTTATCGCTTTCTATAACATAACATGTTTAAGAAACTTTTCATTTGTACAATTACCATGTCATTCATTCTTTTTGCATTACTTGCTCATGACTTGAATCACTTTAGATCCCTTTTCACCCATAAATGTGAGGAAGCTTTCTATTGTTCACATATGCTGGAGTCCACAATTCTTGTTTTAACTGGATTTTATTATGTTTAATCTTTGGTCTATGTTGATTGTATGAAAGCATGAACATTTTGATAAGGTGGGAGAACTGATTTGGTTGTTTTGCATTTTATCGTAAATGTTGCAGATAGTAAGAGTCACCATTGACTTTTCTTTTATCCAATAAAGGAAAGGGTGAAAAGACCAGGAAAGACCTTTTGAGAATTTTCTTGAGTTTGAGGGGTAGTTTATGAAAAAGGAAGGTGATAGCACCCTTTTAATCCGTAGTTATCTACGTGCTCTTAATTGCTAGCTCACTTTGAAATGCTTTGTGTTTGTGTAAGTTTGAAAATATTTTGAAAATGCCTAAGTTTGGAAATATTTGCAATGATTCTCGTATCGTTGAGAATGTATACAAAGTGTTGGTTTTGAAAATATTTGTTGAAAAGGAATGTTTGGAAAGATGTTTGAAAATGCCAATGTAAGGCAATTTTGTAATGATTCTCGTATCGTTGAGAATGTATACAAAATGTTTATTTTGAAAAGTGTTTTGAAAGTGTGTGGTGCAAAGATGGTTTTAGTTTGTGAGCAAGCAATTACGAAGAATCTACCTACTCAAAAAAGTCTTTGTTCTTTTCCTCCTCCTTTAGATAGTGCTATTTTACCATTTATTGGAAGAGAGCCATATCATTGGATGTGAGGGACAGACGTAGGTCATCGTACAGTCATAGAAGGCAACTTGTAAGATGTTTTAGTAATGATTGTAAGGGACTAAAATCATTTACCGAAGGAAACATTGAAGGGTCATCGGGGGACTATGATCTTTTAATCGAGGGTATTTTGCTAAAACATCTCACATTTGAGGGACATGACTGTTTAAATCAGAGGAAAAAAGTGTGAGTTACCCTAGAGGTGCATGTGTTCAAAGTGTTTGAATTCAAGTATTTTATCTTTGAATTAGGGTTTTTCTAGGTTTTATTTGAAGTATTTTCATGCCAACCCTAATTACTAGAAATGATAAGGAAAGCGACAAATTACGAAATTTAAATGTCCTACGCTATTACAATGCTTTGGGAATGGGGGTAAAAGTTTGTGAATAGGGGGGAGAAAGCAATAAAGCCCTAATTACTATTACAAACCATTGAGTATGAATTATAATAATAATTATGCACAAAATGAATGAGAAGAAAAGAAATTGTTTTCTAGGGTTTTTGATGAAGAAAAAGGTTTTATAGTTAACCTAATTAAATTAGTTAATTATAATTTACAAGAGAAGTTAATTAATAACTAACAAAATCTAAAATCTAATTTAATTTAAATTTAGAAAAATAATAAAACCCAAGTCTAATGAATTTGTTTAGAAAATAATTTGAATATTAATGTAAATTTAGGAAAGAATATTTTAAAGTGTGTAAAATAAACAAAAAATCAAGTTATAAATATTAACAAAAATAAAATAAGGGTTTAAATTAAAATATTTAATTACTTAATTATTTAAGAAAAATATATTTTGGTACTTTGGTTTAAATAAAATAAATAGATAAGTAAAAATATTAAAAAGAAATAAAACAAAGGGACTGAGTGTTAAAAGTTATTAGGGGGTTAAAAATATCAAAACATGCCCAAATCATGTTTTTTTGTTGTTTTGAATCAGAAAATAAAATAAAAAAAGAAGAAGAAGTGGGCTTGCGCTGTTTTTAGTAGAAGGGGGGGGGGTATTAGAAAGAAATTCAGTTCAGACCCAAAACAGCAAGAGCCCAAGCGCTTATTTATGATCCCATGTTACTGACTTTTGAAAGGTGCATCATAGGCTTGCACTATGGGGTGCTGGATTTGAATGACTGGACATCCAATGGTGTTGATATGAAGTCCATGGTAGGCTCCTTGTACATGATTACATTGGATCTGAAATAAAAAAATATGAAAAAAACAAAAGGGTGCCGCTGGGGCTCGAAACCAGGCCCCTACAGTTCAATGCCTTATGCGCGCTTCCTCTGCCACTGGGGTGGCTGTTTCATCCAGTATTAAGAGAAGTTGCAATAAACTTAAATTAAACCCAATCATGATTATAACTTCATCTCTAACCTCACTCCAGAAGCCATTAATAAGACTTTTGAATTTCCGATCTTGTTCATTTCTCAACCATTTGCAAAAGTATAAACATGAAACTTGCTCCACTTTTCAATATGAGTTCAACCATGTAAACAACTTAAACTATAAATCAAATATGAACATTAATTTCTGTTGGTACCAAATAAAACCTAATTTTTTCCAGAAATTTCAAACTCAAAATTTGCATCACTCAGTCAACATAAATGAAAACTAAAGGCATGGTTAGCTTCAGGGCTATGATGTCTACATTTTTCATTCACAAAGTAACCATTAATGATGCTTGTAGAGAGAGTACAAAGTTGAGAAAACTTACCTCAAAAATTGAAATCGTGTATGGAGTTTGAGCACCCCTGAAAGTTTTGTGATGATCTGGATAACTTCACTGGACTCCTAGGAAGCTAATGAAACTCTTACTTTATGCTGAAAGTGCCTGAATCGTGCTAGAGAAGTCAATGTGCAAAGTTCTGTTTTTGAGTTTGGAAGATGGGGAAGATGATTTTACAGTTGTGAAACAAGGGTGGGGATGAGTTATTTATGATGTATAGATTCTTTGTAAATGATTAGAAGTGAAAACACACGAGGGATTTGAGTGTTTGAAGTTTTTGGTCAGAAATGCCAACAATGGAGGTTTGTGTGCAATTATGAGTTTTAGGGAGTTTGAGTGATTTTGATGGCTATTGAATTCATGTGTTAGGTTGCAAATGGATCCTCTATTTATAAAGGAAAGGTTTTGAAGGCTCTAGTGATCAGAAACAAGGAATCACATGTTATGGTCTTGAAACTTGTTTTTGAAGCAAGCTTGACAAACATAGTTCCAATGCATGGTACAAGGACTTATAGGGTGGTTATGAGGCTTTAGATATGATACTTCTTGTTTAAAATGTTTTGGAGTCAGAAGCAACAACGTATGGGCTCAAGGAAAGTTGACATTGTGATTAAAGTCACTTTTCCAAAATAAAAGTGTGAACTTTATTCCATTAATGGAATGATCAATTGGACAATGGCTCAAGCTCTTGGATCATAACTCAATTAGTTGTGTAATCATCTGATTATGGATAGATTTTCAAGTCAAAAGGCCTGCAAAGCAAGATTATGCAGCATAGTTATGGGATTTGGTTATGTGTTCTTCATGAAGATGTCTTGTAACTCAAGAATGAAAGCTCAACTTCTTCTCCTTGATTCTTCTAGCTCAAGCATGATATTTTCAAGTTCTTTAACATTTTAGAAATCTTGAAACATTGTCTACAACCTTTATGTTGACCACTTTGGCTAAATCAACTTAGAACTTGGTGAAAATTGGCCAAGAAGTTAGGACAAAAATCTGCTTAAACTTGCCAAAATTTTCACTAAGTGTTTTATGAAAAATATCATGACTTTATGAGCTTATATCTTCAAATCTAAGCATTTTTTGGACATCAACCCTAAGGGACAAAGTTGTAGAATTCATCAAGATCTACAACTTTCATGTTGAAAGTTTTCCTTGAATCATCTTGCATCTTGGTGAAAAGTTGTCATGAAGTAATGAAATTATCAAGGATAAAAATACTTATAAAATTTCTAAGTATTGGAAACTTTGACTTTTTATGGACTCTCTTGACTTTCTTGATTCTTGTTGACCACTTTTGATATTTTTGAATGTATTGATGAATTTTTATCTTTGAAATTTAATGTTGACCAAAAAGTCAAAGTTTGACTTTTTGTGTATCAGTTGATCAAATTTCAACTGTCAATTCATTGATCTTGAGAAATGATTTGAATTATGAAATTAGGTCAACATGTTGTGTTTGAGTCCTTGAGATCATGTCTCAAGCCATTAGGTCATGTACTAGTTCAAAAGTCACTGATCAGTCCTTCTCAGTCAAAATCCTAATTTTGACAATTTTGCCCCTTTAATGATTTGAATGCTTTTATTGAGGAATTGTGATAAAAACTTGACCAATTGATGAATATGAATTCAAATTGTTGATGTTGTCCAAAAATCATAAATTTTGACTATATTTTGACCACAGTTGACTTTTTACCCAATACAATTGATTTTCAGTCATCTGAGCAATTGATTGAGCAAATTTATAGTGCAAGACTTGAAATATGACATGAGCATTCTTGGAGACCTATAATAACCCATTAAAGTCACTTGACAAATTCAAAGTCAATTTTTCCTTGAGAAAATCAAAATCCTAATTTGGAGGTTCAATGCTTAAGAGGTGAGCTTATCTGGTCAAACTCTTGAGGACCCTTGAGCATTTGAGATCTTTTATGATAAATGTCTTGAGAAAAGAGAGGGAAAATTTTGGGGTACAACATATGACCCTGTTCAATATTCTTAAAAATGAAGAGTTAGATTGGCTTGTCTGCCATTTGTGACTTGAGGGTAGAAGATGATTGAACACTTAAGTGCCCAGAAATTTGCACTCGTTTGTGCATGAAGTAAAACTGTTTGTTGATTATATCAGGAATGGGCTTAGAGATGCCATTTGGATAGGTGACAGAAATTTGTCAGAGATAGGCTTATAGATGCCATCCAAAGTATCTATTGATAGATAAATTATACTAAGTCTACGCTTGACTTTAACTGGGAGAAGTATCAGAATAAATCTTTGGTTGATTTAATCTGAGCCAGAAAAAGGTCTACTGAGAGAAGTATCAGAACAAATCTTTGGCCGATTTAATTCGAGCCAGCAGAGGTCTTTAAATCTTTAATTGAGAGAAGTATCAGAATAAATATTTGGTCGATTTAATCTGAGCCAGAAAAGGTCTATTGAGAGAAGTATCAGAGCAAATATTTGGTCGATTTATACTAACCAGAAGATGTGTTTAAATCTTTAACTGAGAGAAGTATCAAAATAAATCTTTGGTTGATTTAATCTGAGCCAGAAAAAGGTCTACTGAGAGAAGTATCAGAACAAATCTTTGGTCGATTTAATCTGAGCTAGCAGATGTCTTTAAATCTTTAACCGAGAGAAACATCAAAATAAATCTTTGGTCGATTAAATCTGATCTAGAAAAGGTCTATTTAGAGAAGTATTAGAACAAATCTTTGGTCGATTTATTTTGATCTAGAAGATGTCTTTAAATATTTAACTGAGAGAAGTATCAAAATAAATCTTTGGTCGATTTAATCTGAGCCAGAAAAAGGTCTACTGAGAGAAGTATCAGAATAAATCTTTGGTCGATTTAATCTAAGCCAGCAGATGTCTTTAAATCTTTAACTGAGAGAAGTATTAGAATAAATATTTGGTTGATTTAATTTAAGCCAGAAAAAGGTCTACTGAGAGAAGTATCAGAGCAAATCTTTGGTCTATTTAATTTTAGCCAACATATGTCTTTATATCTTTAACTGAGAGAAGTATCGGAATAAATCTTTGGTCGATTTAATCTGAGCCAAAAAAAGGTCTACTGAGGGAAGTATCAGAACAAATCTTTGGTCGATTTAATCTGAGCCATCAGATGTCTTTAAATCTTTAACTGAGAGAAGTATCAAAATAAATCTTTGGTCAATTTAATCTAATCCAGAAAAAGGTCTACTGAGAGAAGTATCAGAGCAAATCTTTGGTAAATTTAATCTGAGCCAGCAGAGGTTTGAAGAGAGTGTTCATCATGTAGATATTTTCCTTGTCTTTTACAATCTGCTTTGAGGTTTTGTTGATGATATCAGTCTGTTGATTGATCTTTCCTGAAAAGGTAAAGAGTTATTTGTATACAATGTCATGATGTATGAAATACATTGCATAATAGTGTTCTCAAAATAAATGAGATTGTGCTATATGTGTTTCGTATGAATATGTTATAATGAATAAATGTGCAATGTTGTTGAAGTGTATTTGTCTTGGAAAATAAATCCCTGACCATTGTTGGGGATGAAGAGTATGTGTATCTTCAATCTTGTCTAGAATGCTTCCATTGGAGATTCCTGGTTACTCGTTTGAGGGAACTCTGTAGGGGATGTATTGATTTCTATTTGGGAGTAGAGTTTAGGAACCTTGGTCGTCCGTTGCTCTACTGGGGATTTTAATTCATATATATCTTAACTGGGACAAAAGAGATGGATAATCTTCCGACTCGTCTAAGGGAGATAAAAGTTAACTGGTATCTGGTCGGATTCCATGTTTTGCAGCAACTTTCTTGGGGATAGTGATGACTTCACTGGGGAGAGGAATTTTGTCAGTGATTTGTAATAGTCTGAGGAGTAGACTCCAGCTGGGGAATTTGTAGGTTGTTGGGGAAATAAACCTTGTTGGGGAAATAAACTCTGTTTGTCGGAGAAGTGCTCTTGCTGAAGAAATAAAATTTCCTAGGGAAATTGAATTTTGGTAGAGAGAATAAACTATGCAAGGTTTCTTTTTCAGTTTTGGAGGACCTAACACAGTCGGGGAAGAGAGTTTCCAGGAAGTGTACTGATTGGAAATCCGTAGGTTGGTGATATTTCCAGGAAAGAAACTATATTTCTTTATTTTCTAGAGTGCTCTACCGGGGAGATTGCGGGGAACGTGCCCTTATTTGTGAAGAATATTATGTGGGGATAATCTCATAGAAGTGGCTCTTGCGACTTCATTGGGGATAACCTTATGAAAGGGATTCTGTGGGGATTCGTGGATAGCTTGAGTATCATCCCAGCTCCTAGAGTTTTGAGTAAATGTTTATTCCTATTCTTATGTATATATTTGCTAACAGTTAATCATGTTCATATGCATATGTTCATTCAATTTTAGTAATTACACATTTTTGCAAACAAAACAAAAAGAACAAAAAATTTTGACTTCAAAGTATATTTGTATTGATCATTTGCCTATAAGCAGACGATTTTATACAAATAGACATAAATCCTAGTAATAGGAAGTCGTCGTAAAATGAAAAAGTACAAAGTGAAAACAAATATATAACCATGTGGAAGTGATCTCATTGGATTCTAAACTCTGCCATTGCCCCTATGTCTTCGAACATCTCGTCCTTTGCCATCAGAAGAAGTTGATTGAACCATTTGAACTTTCGACTTTGGTAATAAAGCTTGCATGTAAGTGATACAAAGGGACATAGTCGTACACTTTAATCCCTAAATTTTGCCTAGATCGCCCTTTCGGGTTTTCAGTCCACCAGGATACCCTTTTTTACCCAAGCTGCCCTTTTAGGTTTTCGACTTTCCAGGTGTACAATATTTTGTATATATCCCTAATTTTTGCCTGAACCCTTTTGGTTCGTCGAAATGCCCTTATTTTTGCCTAGGTATGTCAACCTAGAAGGTCATTCTTATGCATAGTATTTTTTGACTATGTCCGAATTCACAGGGTGCGGAAAATCTTCGCCGCCCATAGTGGTTAGCATCATAGCACCGCCTGAGAATATTTTCTTGACAACAAATGGCCCTTCGTAAGTAGAAGTCCATTTTCCCCTGGGATTGCTTTGTGGCAAAATGATACTCTTTATTACCAAATATCAGCCTGGTATACCTGATGCTTGATCTTCTTGTTGAATGCCTTAATCACACGTTTTTGGTACATCTGACCATGACAAACAGTAGCCAGCCTCTTTTCGTTAATCAAATTCAACTGATCCAACCTTGCCGGAATCCATTCGTCTTCGTCCAAGTCCGCATCTTTCATGATTCTTAGAGAAGGAATTTGGACTTCGACAGGCAGGACAACTTCCATTCCATAAACCAAAGAGAAAGGGGTTGCCCCAGTTGATGTTCGCCCCGAAGTACGATAGCCACGAATAGCAAATCGTAACATATCATGCCAGTCTTTATAGGTCACAACCATCTTTTGCACAGTCTTATTTATGTTCTTGTTGGCAACTTCCACTGCGCCATTCATCTTAGGTCTATATGGATAAGAGTTGTGATGCTTGATCTTGAACTGCATGCAAAGTTCAGTGATCATGGAATTATTAAGGTTGGTGCCATTGTCAGTGATGATCCTCTCAGGGATACCATACCGACAAATGAGGTTATGCTTGTTGAATCGGGCCACGATGTTCTTGGTAACCGAGGAAAATGAGGCTGCTTCAACCCACTTGGTAAAGTAGTCAATGACGACAAGAATGAAATTGTGTCCATTAGAGGCAATAGGCTTGATTTCTCAAATCATATCAATGCCCCACATTACGAATGGCCAAGGATAAATCATGACATTCAAGGGAATTGGAGGCATGTGAACCTTATCAGCATAAATTTGGCACTTATGGCAAGTCCTCGAGTGGTGATGACAATCAATTCCCGTGGTCGACCAATAGTAACCAACTCTCAGAATATTCTTGTCCATAGTATGTCCGCTAGAATGAGTACCAAAGATACCTTCATGCATATCCTCCATGATATTATCTTCTTCCTTCTTGTTCACACACCGGAGCATAATTGAATCATGGTTGCGCTTGTATAAGATCCCATTGCTTAGGAAGAACTTGACTGAGAACCTCCACAGGAATTTCTTGTCATTGACTGACGCCCCTTCAGGATACTCTTGAGCTTCGAGATATCTTTTCACCTCATGAAGCCAAGGCTTCTCCTCTACACCATCATCGTCAATCTCATAACAGTGTGCTGGTTCGTCAAATCTTTCGATAGTAATTATGGGAGCTTCATTGTCCCATTTGACTTTGAACACAGATGACATGGTAGTTAAGGCATCTGCCAACTGATTCTCTTCCCTCGAAATATTCTCAAAGGTAACCTCTTCAAAGTATGGAATCAGGGCTAGCACAAGTTCTTTGTATGGGGTAAGATTTTGATGTTTTGTATCCCACTATCCTTTAACTTGACTGACCACCAAGGCTGAGTCTCCATATACACTTAAGAATTTGATTCTTAAGACAATAACAGCTTTGAGACCCAGAATGCACGCTTCATACTCGGCCATATTATTGGTACAGTCGAAGCAAAGTCTGGAAGTGAAAGGTGTATAGAAACCTTTGGGGGAAATGATCACAACACCAATTCCGTTACCCAGTGCGTTGGAAGCCCCATCAAAAACCATAGTCCATCGGGATCCTTGTTCAGGTCCTTCATACGGTCCAGGCTTTTCACAATCTATAATCAGCATGATATTATTGTCCGGGAATTCAAAGTTCATAGGTTGGTAATCATCTACAACTTGATGTTCCAAATGATCTGCCAACACACTTCATTTGATTTATTTTTGTGTAGTGTACTAGATATCGTACTCAGTTAAGATTATTTTCCATCGGACTATCCTTCCGGAGAGAGATGGCTTCTCAAATATGTACTTGATGGAATCTATCTTAGAGATCAGTAGAGTGGTATGAGTCAACATATAATGTCTTAGTCGGCGATCAACCCATGCCAAAGCGCAACAAGTTTTCTTGAGCAGTGAATATCTTATTTCATAGTCGATGAACTTTTTGCTAAGGTAGTATATTGCATGCTCTTTTCGACCAGACTCGTCATGCTGCCCCAACACACACCCCATTGAATTCTCTAAAACAATTAAGTACATGATCAGAGGTCTTCCTTCAACTGGTGGCATCATAATTGGAGGTTCTTGTAAGTACTCCTTGATCTTGTCAAAATCTATTTGACAGTCGTCATTCCATCTTACCACTTGATCCTTATTCAGTAGCTTGAAGAGTGGCTCACAAGTAGCAGTCAAGTGAGAAATGAATCGAGCAATGTAGTTTAGTCTTCCTAGAAAACATCTGACCTCCTTCTCAGTACAGGGAGCTGGAATTTCTTGGATAGCTTTGACTTTATGAGATCAACTTTAATACCTTTGCCACTAACGACAAATCCTAGGAGCTTACCAGACCTTACCTTGAAGATGTATTTGTTGGGATTCAACCTCGGCTTATATTTCTTCAACCTCTCAAATAGCTTGTGCAGATGATCAAGGTGCTATTATTCAGTTTGGGATCTTGATATCATGTCATCAACATGGACTTTCATCTCATGATGAATCATGTCATGAAATAAAGCCACCATAGCCCATTGATAATTTGCGCCTGCATTCTTCAGCCTAAAAGGCATGACCTTATAACAAAAGGTGCACCACGTGTTACAAAGGTAGTTTTCTCCATGTCCTTAGGCGCCATTTGGATTTGGTTGTAACCCGAGAAGCCATCCTTGAAGGAAAACACTTTGTGTTGAGCAATGTTGTAAACCAAGACATTAATATATGGTAGTGGGAAGTCGTCTTTGGGGCTTGCCCTATTTAAATCCTTGTAGTATACACACATACAAACCTTACCGTCTTTCTTCGGCACTGGAACCACATTTGCAACCCATTGGGGATACAACGTCACTGCCAAGAAACCTGCATTGAATTGTTTCATTACCTCAACCTTGATCTTCTTAGACATATCAGGATGCATGCGTCGAACCTTTTATTTGATTGGAGAAAAACCCTATTTCAATGGCAGACGATGAACCACGATATCAGTATCGAGCCCTGGCATGTCTTCGTATGACCAAGCAAAGACCTCAACATATTCATGCAACATCTATACCAATCTGCTCTTGACACTGTCTTCTAGGTTGGCACCAATCTTGACTTCTTTCTTATTTGCCTCAGTACCCAAATTTATTACTTTGACCGGTTCTTCGTGCAGTTGGATAGCCTTTTCCTCTTGCATCAGGAGTCTGGCGAGTTCTCCAGGTATCTCACAATCTTCTCCAACTTCATCTTCAGCTTGATAGATTGGATTTTCAAAGTCATAAACAACAATAGCAGAATTATTGTCAATGAGATCCGGAGTGGATGTGGATTTGCAAATTTGTGTGTGTGCATGTAAGGTCACATGGCTATTTTGAAAATGCAGTAAAATAAAAGAAAGATAAGGAGCGCAAAGTTTGAATGCAAAATAGTCCAATGTTTTCATTAAATGAGTATATGATATATGAAATGACAATCCTTAACAAACGGACCATGGTGCCTCGGGCAAGGCACATGGTTTAAAGTTATTGTTTTAAATAGAAATTATATAGACAAACTTCTTAAAGCAATAAAAAAGGAAATATAAATTACTCCTGGATGAAGGAGATTGAGATGAAGTCTTTGGCCTTCTAGTTTTTAAGTCCGCCGTTAGTAGTTGGAATATCCATTCATCCAAGTCACCATCACTATCAGTGTCTTCTAGGGCATTGACTTCATTGCTGCTGATACGGAGAGGTGGTCCACCAGCACGAGCACGGTGAACCTCTTTCTGAGCCTTTGAAGTAAAACCCAACCCAAATTTTTCAGATTTGTTGGGGATATCAGGAAGTTGTCCCCAGATAGTGCAGCCTTCATCTTCTACAACAGCCCGAGCATCCTTCAGAGAGGCCATTATTGGTGCGTCCTTAGTAGTCTTAGGAGTAGCAGGCATAGCCTTAGCAACATCAATCGTTGGAGGGGTTACCTAAAATGCTTGACAGTGGGTTTCAATGAATTCTCCATCCATTTCAACATATTTGAAAGAATTCAAATGACTAACCATATATTCTTACTCTCCACAGACTGTGACAACCTTCCATCTCACTGGGTACTTCAACATTTGATGTAATGTAGAGGTAATTGCACCTGCCCCATGAATCTATGGGCGTCCGAGAAAGCATGAATAGGCCGGGTGAATATCCATTACATAAAAAGTTGAATTGAAAACTTAAGATCCCACCTTGATTGGGAGATCAACCTCTCCGTGGACCATTCTTTTCGAACCATCGAAGGCTCTTACCACAATATCGCTGGGTTTCATCACCAGCTATTTACAGTCCAGTCTATCCAAAGCACCTTTGGGTAAAACATTGAGGGATGGCCCAATATCTACTAACACATGTGCCAGAGTGGTTCCTTTGCATTCAATAGAGATGTGGAGAGCCTTGTTGTGATTCTTCCCCGCTGGAGTTAAATCAGCATCAGAAAATCCCAAGCCATTATCAGCAGTTAGGCTTGCAACACAATCCTCAAATTGATCAATAGTGGTCTCTTGTGGTACATGGGCATTCTTCAGGAATTCAAGAAAGCTTGGGAATGTGCTTCGGAGCATAACAATAAGGAAATCATGGATATCTTTTAGGGTGTCTACCCCAATTGTCCGACTATTTTATAGTTACTTTTCCAAATGATCTTCATAATTTTTTCCATCTCTTGTCTTGAAGGGTCTTCAATCGTAACATCTTTTGAGGGTGCCTCCGTCAGGGTAGGCTCAATAACTTTCTCTTTACCTCGGGTATCAACAGTTGGTCTAGCAGCAGGAATACAAACAGGTGTTGTAGTAATTGTTAGGGGAGAGATCTCTGGAGAGAATATCCTTCCTGTCCTAGTGACCTTACTAGTTCGGGCAATGTTTGTAATTTCAGGCTCTTCATTTTCAGTAATCCATGGCTCTTGCTTGACACCATGATAATAAAATTCTGCCCCAAATTTCCAAGGCACAGCTTTGTCAGATGAATATGGGACTGGCCCCGGTGTAGTGATAATCAGGGGAGCCACTCTTGGCTCAACAGGAATCCTTATAGGGCCTTTAGAGCTGATCCTAATAGGAGTATTGGAAATAGTGATTATGGAAATATCTTCAAGTCTCAAATTTTGGAAAGTACTTTCAGGAAAACTCTTCATGGACGAAGTTTTCTCGAACATAACTTCGTGGCTATAAATCAGGCGTTGAATACCTTTCTTCAGCCACATACAACCATTGGTTTGGGAAGAACAATGGTAAAAATTCTCAAGGCAGGCCAGAAATAAATCGGCTCTTAACAGATTCTTCTTAACGGTCATCAAGGGAGTAGTCAAATCACTGATGGTGGAGACAAAAGATACATCGTCAGTGGCATTGACACCTTTACCATGACTGGGCATGGAAGAAGTAATAACATTAGGGGTTTGTGGAGGGTTAAACTCAATCACTTTGTTATCAATCAAATCTTGGATCTTGTTCTTCAACGCCCAACAATTGTTGGCATCAGGGCTGAGACTATTTGAATGATAGGCTCATTTCACATTCGGGTTATATTTGGGAGAGGCCGTATTGGGATTTGGAGGAGGGTCTCACAACATTACCAAATCTACCTTCAACTAATGTTGTATAGATAGAGACAATATTATGTTAATCCTAATGAATTGCCTCCTCGAGGTGTCTGGCCTTTGTTGATTGTTTGATTGTTGTGGTCGTTGAATTGGGGTTGGATTTGAAATTAATACAGCTCCTACCGACTGATGATGATCGTTCTTGACATGACTCCTTTGTCCATAAACATCATTAGTCTCTTTCTTTCCATTGAATGGTTTCTTCACATTACTAGAGGATGCAGACATCTGAATCTTCCCGCTTTTGATTTCAACTTATTAACCAGTCATAATTAACTCAGTAAACCCTGACGAAGAACTCCCAATCAGCAATTAAAGAATGGACCAGCCAAGGTGCCCATGAACATGTCCACCAATTCTCTGTGAGTTAAAGGGGGTTGCACCCTTCCAACCATGTCCCTCCACTTTTGAGCATACTCTTTAAAACCTTCATTTGAAACCATAGTCATATTTTGTAATTGCACGCGAGTTGGTGCAAGATCAACATTGTATTGGTATTATTTGTAACAGGCATCAACCAGATCCTCCCATGTGTGGATATTAGTCATATCAAGTTAATAGAACCACTCCAATTGTATCCTAGAAAAGATTTCTTGGAAGAAGTGTACCTATAACTTCTTATCGGTGGTGTATGGCTGAATCTTGCAGACATAAGACCTCATATGCATCTTGGGACAGGAGACCCCATCGTATTTGGCGAAGACAGGAACTTTGAATTTGTGGGGAATGACCACCCCAGTGACCAAACCTGTCTCCAAAGTCCAAACCAGGAACTATTTGGATCTCCACAACCTTGAGTCGATCTTCTAGCTATTTGTATTTCTCATCTGCCGGTGAATATTGCTCTTCGGAATAGTCTTCATCCTCAGTAATCTGGTTATTTCCACCCCCAACTCTGGTGCTTCTAACTTCCTCGTCTTGGTTGTCTTCTTCCTCAGAAGAAGCCTCTTCTATTTGAGCCAGTCGGGCGGGCCCCTTGAACCTTCTTCCCATGTTGAGGATAACAACCCTCTTCTTGGTCTTCTTCTTGGTGGCAAGGAGTGCCATCGTTTCTTGCTGACCTTTGGCTAGGTTGAGGAGAGTCTTTTGGAACTGTGTGTGTTAAGTTTGCAGATCTTTAATGCTTTTCTCTAGAGCCATCTTATACTGAAATAAACAGTGAAAAGATGAGGAAACCTGTATCAGAAAAACTGCTTATGATATGATGCATGCTATAGGGATGCAACGTTTTCAAGGACCTTAAGGAATTTAAATTTGCTATCCAAAAAGGAAACAAACACAACAATTGTATTAATAAATTCAAGATTACAAATTCCCCTTGGGCTTACAATGTAAAAGTAAAAAGGTCTCAAGGAGACAACAAAATAGACTCCTAAAACAAAAGACTCAAGTCTCCCACGGGTGCTTCCTCTTTGGTGCAATGTATGCATCAGGATTCGCTCCTCGTGAAGTTGCCTTGTGAGCTCCAACACTTTCTTCTCGCTTGCATATAATCTAGCTTTAAAGGTGTCTCGTTCCCCCTTGAGTTGAATCCACAATCTCTGCAATTCTCCGAGGTCGGTAGGCATGTTAGGATGGAGAATGGTATAAGGAATATCCCCTTCGGCAATATGATCCACAACTATTGGTAAGATAGCTGGATATGGCATCATGAGACTTTGAGCACGAGCTCATACCCATTTGAGATAAGGCTCAAGAGGGATGGAATTCTTATGCCCCAAAGTCTTGCTATCGACCTTGCTTACCATGCCCTAATCATGTATAAACCTTCGATGATAACCTTGGACATTGTTCTCATAGTCAAATATAATACCTTGAATGAGTGCGTCATGGGGACCATCTCTTCGAGCATAGCCAAATTGTCATAGAGCCAAATACGAGTTATAAGTAATACCTCCCCTAATGCCCAAGAGTGGAACATTAGAGAACTCCCCATAATGGTCAATGATAGTAATGTCCTCTTGAGATTGAGAGCACCAATGGATATCCGAATGAGAGAGCGACATCATCCTTTGAGACCACCTCAAGCCTTGCTCATTCTTCAATACTGATTGAGGAAGGTGCGTAATAAACCACCTAGAGAGCAACAAAAATGAAACACATAAGAGCTCATCTCTTCCTCATGGTACGAGTGTGAAGATAATGTAGAATGTCTCCAAGCAAAGTAGGCATGGGGTTACGAGTAAGGAAAATTTTGACAGCATTCACATCTATGAGTTAGTCAAGGTTAGGAAAAAGCACCAACCCATAGATTAGAAGAGCCAAGACTTCTTCAAAAGCTTGTAAATCCAAATCATTAAAAAACAAATGATCCTTCTCCATCAGGAATTTAGCCAAAAATCCTTTGACCCCACTTCTTGTCTCCCAATTAGCTACAATGTTAGAATTCTTCAAATGTAAGGCCTTCACAATAACTTCAGGCTTTGGAGTTTCCTCTAAACCAGTGAATGGCATTTGATCAAGGACTGATACCCTCCAATAGTTGAGAGAATTCTTCCATTATGGGCACTAGTTGATAGTCGGGAAAGGTGAAACAATGATGCACAGGGTCAAAAAAACTAAAAGAGCACCCTCATCATGTCTTCTTCAAGCTTGAGGTAACCAGATTGAGAAGTCAACCATATCTTTTGGTGAACGGTGAATTTTCAGGAACCCTTGATTCTAACTCTTTGAGTTGAGGAGGCACCCTTACAAAGTTTATTCAGATGGTATTTTTGCGAGTGGAAGCAATATCCTACAAAACAAAACAAAAATAAATCCCCAGGTCCTTGAAATGGTTAGTGAAAATGCTATGGTATGATGTCATGATGTTTATGAACAAATAATCACACACAAACAAAGCATACAAGGCCTTAAGTTTAGGCTTACATAGGGTTTATAGGTAAGTACCCTCTTGAAGTTTAGTTGGTTCAACCTGTCCTAAAAAAAGTAATCGGGTTCTAAGGAATCTCAATATCACTAATCTTTCTTCATTGGGCATTATTTTAGCTCAAGCATCCAAACTGCGGCCAAAACATCCCAAAAGTATGATCTCAATGAGTTTAGTATCTAGTATCAACCAACTTTAGTCTTGCATCAAAGCCAACTATCTCACTACTTTCTAATGGCTAAGTTGTTCAACTAAGGTTCTACGGTCAGTTAGTGCTTCATGATACCACACACCGGCCCTGTATTCTCCTTGACTTGACTCAAGGGACACTGGTACCAACAAATGTGTCACACCAATGTAGCCGTTGCTTCAACCATATCGGTATTACGCCACATAGTCCCCACGATCTATTGCTACTTACCTAATATGCCCCAAATCTGGGTATAGAATCTTTACAAGAATAAACCCAACCAATAACCTAAAAATGTAAAGCAAACAAGACAAACAAATAAAGCAATAAAGGTGATCTAGCTCTTTAAGGTAACCCCACTTTTATTTATTTCCCCAGCAGAGTCTCCAGTTCTGTGATACGGTGGAAGAACTGACTTGGTTATTTTGCGTTTTATCGCAAATGTTGCGGATAGCAAGAGTCGCCGCCGACTTTTCTTTTATCCAATAAAGGAAAGGGTGAAAAGAAAAAGAAATACATTTTGAGAATTTTCTTGAGTTCGGGGGGTAGGTTATGAAAAGGGAAGGTGTTAGCGCCCTTTTCACCCGTAGTTATCTACGGGCTCTTAATTGCTAGCTCACTTTGAAATGCTTTGTGTTTGTGTAAGTTTGAAAATATTTTGAAAACGCCTAAGTTTGGCAATCTTTGCAATAATTCTCGTATCGTTGAGAATGTATACAAAGTGTTGGTTTTGAAAATATTTGTTGAAAAGGAATGTTTGGAAAGATGTTTAAAAATGCCAATGCAAGGCAATTTGGTAATGATTCTCGTATCGTTGAGAATGTATACAAAATGTTTGTTTTGAAAGTGTGAGGTGTAAAGATGGTTTTAGTTTGTGAGCAAGCAATTACGAGCAATCTACCTACTCAAAAAAGTCTTTGTTCTTTTCCTCCTCCTTTAGATAGTTCTATTTTACCATTGATTGGTAGAGAGCCATATCATTGGATGTGAGGGATAGGCGTGAGTCATCGTACAATCATAGAAGACAACTTGTAAGATGTTTTAGAAATGGTTGTAAGGGACTAAGATCATTTACCGAAGGAAACATTGAAGGGTCATCGAGGGACTATGATCTTTTAATCGAGGGTATTTTGCTAAAACATCTCATATTCGAGGGACATGACTGTTTAAATCTGAGGCAACAAGTGTGGGTTACCCTAGAGGTGCATGTGTGCAAATTGTTTGAATTCAAGTATTTTATCTTTGAATTAGGGTTTTTCTAGGTTTTATTTTAAGTCTTGTCATGGCAACCCTAATTACTAGCAATAATAAGGAAAGCGATAAATTATGAAATTTAAATGTCCTACGCTATTACAACGCTTTGGGAATGGGGGGTAAAAGTTTGTGAATAGAGGGGAGAAAGAAATAAATCCCTAATTACTATTACAAACCATTGAATATGAATTACAACAATAATTATGCACAAAATGAATAAGAAGAAAAGAAATTGTTTTCTAGGGTTTTTGATGAAGAAAAAGGTTTTATAGTTAACCTATTAAATTAGTTAATTATAATTTACAAGACAAGTTAATTAATAATTAACAAAACCTAAAATCTAATTTAATTGAAATTGAGAAAAATAATAAAACCTAAGTCTAATGAATTTGTTTAGAAAATAATTTGATTACTAATGTTAATTTAGGAAAGAATATTTTAAAGTGTGTAAAATAAACAAAAAATCAAGTTCTAAATATTAACAAAAATAAAATAAGGGTTTAAATTAAAATATTTAATAATTTAATTATTTAAGAAAAATATATTTTGGTATTTTAGTTTAAATAAAATAAAAATAAAAATATTAAAAAGAAAAAAAACGAAGGGGCTGGGTGTTACAAGTGATTAGGGGGTTAAAAATAGCAAAACAGGCCCAAATCATGTTTTTTTTTGTTTTGAATCAGAAAATAAAATAAATAAAAAGAAGAAGAAGAAGAAGTGGGCTTGTACTGTTTTTAATAGAAGGGGAGGGGGATTAGAAATAAATTCAGTTCAAGCCCAAAACAACAAGATCCCAAGCACTTGTTTATGATCCCATGTTGCTGACTTTTGAAAGGTGCATCATAGGCTTGTACTATCGGGCGTTGGATTTGAACGACTGAACATCTAATGGTGTTGATATGAAGTCCATGGTAGGCTCCTTGTACATGATTACATTGAATCTGAAATTAAAAAATGTGAAAAAAATAAAAGGGTGCCACTGGGGTGGCTGTTTCATCTGGTATTAAGACAATTGCAATAAACTTAAAGTAAACCCAGTCCTGATTATAACTTCATCCCTAACCTCGTGCCAGAAGCCATTAACAAGATTTTTGAATTTATGATCTTGCTTATTTCTCAACCATTTGCAAAAGTATAAACATGAAGCTTGCTCCATTTTTCAATATGAATTCAATCATGTAAACAACTTAAACTATAAATCAAAGATGAAAATTAATTTATGTTGGTACCAAATAAAACCTAATTTTTTCAGAAAGTTCAAACTCAAAATTCGCATCACACAGGAAACATAAATCAAAACTAAAGCCATGGTTAGTTTTAGGGCTATGATGTATATATTTTTCATTCACAAAGTAACCACTAATGATGCTTGTAGAGAGAGTTCAAAGTTGAGAAAACTTACCTAAAAAAATGGAAATCATGTATGGAGTTTGATCACCCATGGAAGTGTTGTGATGATCTAGATAGCTTCACAGGACTCCTAGGAAGCTAATGCAACTCTTACTTTATGCTGAAAGTGCATGAATCATGCTAGAGACGTCAATGTGCAGATTTATGTTTTTGAGTTTGGAAGATGAGGAAGATGATGATACAATTGTGAAACAGGGGTGAGGATGAGTCGTTTATGATGTATAGATGCTTTGTAAATGATTAAAAGTGAAAGCGCACGAGGGATTTGAGTGTTTGAAGTTTTTGGTCATAAATGCCAATAATGGAGGTTTGTGTGAAATTCTGAGTTTTAGGGAGTTTGAGTGAGTTTGAGGACTATTGAATTCGTGTGTTAGGTTGAAAATGGCTCCTCTATTTATAGAGGAAAGGTTTTGAAGGCTCTAGTGATCAGAAACAAGGAATCACATGTTATGGTCTTGAAACTTGTTTTTGAAGCAGGCTTGACAAACATAGTTCCAATGCATGGTACAAGGACTTGTAGGGTGGTTAGGAGGATTTAGATATGTTTCTTCTTGCTTTAAAATGTTTTGGAGTCAAAAGCAACAATGTATGGGCTCAAGGATAGTTGACATTGTGATTAAAGTCACTTTTCCAAAATGGAAGTGTGAACTTTGTTCCATTAATGGAATGATCAATTGGACAATGGCTCAAGATCTTGGATCATAGCTCAATTAGTTGTGTAAACATCTTATTATGGATATATTTTCAAGTCAATAGGCCTTCAAAGCAATATTATGCAGCATAGTTGTGGGATTTGGTTATGTGTTCTTCATGAAGATGTCTTGTAACTCAAGAATGAAAGCTCAACTTCTTCTCCTCGATTCTCCTAGCTCAAGTATGATCTTTTCAAGTTCTTGGACATCTTGGAAATCTTGAAACATTGTCTACAACCTTTATGTTGACCACTTTGGCTAAATCAACTTGGTACTTGGTGAAAATTGGCCAAGAAGTTAGGACAAAAATCAGCTTAAACTTGCCACAATTTTCACTAAGTATTTTATGAAAACTGTCATGACTTTATGAGCTTATATATTTAATCTAAGAATTTTTTAGACATCAACCCTAAGGGAAAAAGTTGTAGAATTCATCAAGATCTACAACTTTCATGTTGAAAGTTTTCCTTGAATCATCTTGCATCTTGGTGAAAAATTGTCACGAAGTAATGAAATTATCAAGGATAAAAACACTTAGAAAATTTCTAAGTATTGAAAACTTTGACTTTGTATGGACTTTCTTGACTTTATTGATTCTTGTTGACAACTTTTTATATTTTTGAATGTCTTGATGAATTTTAATCTTTGAAATTTAATATTGACCAAAAATTCAAAGTTTGACTTTTTGTGTATTAGTTAACTTTTCATCAGTTGATCAAATTTTAACTATCAATCCATTAATATTGAGAAATGATTTGAGCCATTAAATTAGGTCAACATGTTGTGTTTTATTCCTTGAAATCATTTTTCAAGCCGTTATGTAATGTACTAGGTCAAAAGTCACTGATCAGTCATTCTCAGTAAAAACCCTAATTTTGACAATTTTGCCCCTTTGATGATTTGAATGCTTTTCTTGAGGAATTTTGATCAACACTTGATTAATTTATGAATATGACTTAAAAATGTTGATGTTGGCCAAAAATCATAAAGTTTGACTGTATTTTGACCACAATTGACTTTTTACGCAATATAGTTAATTTTCAGTCATCTGAGCAATTGACTGAGCAAATTTGTAGTGCAAGACTTGAAACTTGATATGAGAATTGATGGAGACCTATAATAACCCATGAAATTCACTTGATGCATTAGAAGTCAAATTGTCCCTGAGAAAACCAAAACCCTAATTTGGAGGCTCATTGCTTAGAAGGTGAGCTTATCTGGTCAAACTCCTGAGGACCCTTGAGCATTTGAGACCTTTTATGAGAAATGTCTTGAGAAAATAGAGGTAAAATTTTGGGGTACAAAAAACATGACCAAGGAATTTTTGTTTCATTTTGAGCATAACTACCTTGGCCAAATAGTCAATTTACCTTATGAGTGTGTGATCATTAGTAACCCCTTTGAACCTTTTTGTTGACGTCCTTGTTGTTTTTGCTAAATACTTGTCTATGAGTGTTTGGTTCATCTTTTTTTTTATGGATATTGATTCTTTGTTTTCTTGAACCCTTAACTATGATTTATGGTTTGAATTTTTTCCTTGCCTTAGAAAGTAGGGAGTATTCACATTATGATATGGTTGAATTCAAGTTGGGGAAAGAATTGTTTATGTGCTTGTGTGTATTACTATGAGGTTGAGAAAGAAAGATAAAAAGAAATAAAAAAAGTGAAAAAGTAAGAAATAAAAAGAAAGAAAAAAATTAAAAAAGTTTTGAAAAACAAAAACAAAAAGAGTATGGAATAATGTTGTGTTAATAAGTGATGTGTGTTGGTTTGAGAAATTTGGAATAAAGAAGAAGTTCGGTTGAAATTATTTTGCTTGAGTCTTCCTGAGTTGATCACTCCTTTAGGTTAAGGAAAGTTTTTGTTTAGATTAGCTTTAGGACTTATCCCTTGTTTGTTAACCAAGCCACATTACAACCTTAAAAATCCCTTTGGATTCTTGCCTTTGTATCTTCAATATGAGTTTTTGGATGAATGCATAATTTAGTCTATTGTCTGAAAGATTGTGGATGAGTGTTTTTTTGTCCCTCACCTTTGTGTGTTCTTCATCTACCGATGAATTTTTACTAGGTGTGATTCACGATTGAGCTTGTTATGTTTTAGAATGTTTAGTATGATTTTTGTACTTAAGATACGTTTCATTTACACGTTATCGTTATAGGATTGTGGTAAGTATTTACCTTGTGTGTGCATTTTTGTTTGAACCATACATTTATTTTTCGTTTTAAAACTTGTTGATTCATGATATTTTGGTTGATTACTTTTGGTTCTTTGAGTTGTTTGGCCTTGTTTGAGGAAAAATAAGTTCAAGTTAGGTAGAGTTTGATAAGTGCAAATTGTAGTTATTTTTGTATATACTTTTTGTTGCACTTATCAACACTTTGTAGTTAATATCGGTTGAATAAACCATACTTTTGTGTGAATACGTTTAATTTGTGTTTATTTGTTTTTTGTGTACCATTTGATGTTTTTCCATTCATTTTGTAGGTATTTGTTGCAATTTGGAGAATCGAGTAATAAGGTGTCAAAGGCACGGCTCTGGATGCACGTTTTTGGAATAAAAGACCAGTTTTGAGAAGTTTTGCACATGAGAGCCCGCTTAGCATGCAAAAGGCCGTTAAGTGTGAGTGCACTCATCACATTTTGAAGCACGCTGCTTGAGTTTTGACATTTTGGCAGAAGCATAGTTTTGGAGCCCACTTTGCGTGGATAACGCGGTTTAGGTCAGTTTAATGTGTAAATATCACGTAGCCTGCGTAGCGCGTTGAGCCCGATAAGTGCGGTCTGCTGGAATTTTTTTTATAACTTCATTTTCAGTTCATTTTTTGTTATGGTTTTGGGGAAGTTTTTACTCCTAACTCCATCAACCTCCAATTTTGTTAGGATTAGCTTAGATAACAACTATGGAGCTTGAATACAGATGATCCGGGATGGATTTCTCTTTGATTGGTTCTGACAAACCGGTAGGTTTGCGGTTCATTTCTGTTTTTCTTTGTGTATTCTCTATTGGTTGGGTTTGTATATGTATTTTCTTTGAACTCATGTATATTTTTTGCCCTTCGCGTTATATAAAACTTGCTTTTCAAATCTTTGTCGATTGTTATCCTTGATTTTTACTCTGTGATAGGGATTTGAGTTTCTATAGACATATACTACTTGAGTTCTTATCTAGGATGATTATCTAATAGTGTCTAAATTATAGAGATATATTTAGTGTTGTTATTCACATAGAGTGTCTGTGATTAATGCCTCTGTGTTTTTTGTATCGCTCTGAGAGATCATCGACGCAAGAGAGCATAATTGACTTATGTGTTGTTAAGGTTGGTTGAGAGATCGCCACCGAGGTGATATAATGGGTGTTGTGTTTGACACATGATGACGTTGATGAATATTGTAGGTTTAGTATAACAGATTGATAGGTTTAAGTCTGTGAGAAGTAGTATATATGCATGCTTCATAAGTTATTCATTTATCCTATTTATAGATTTATTTTATATTGATACTTTTTCTTTCAACCGATTTATCCCCAAACTCATTAACAAGAGATTTGTCAAACGAAATTTCAATACACAAATCTCTATGGACATGATACGATATAACCTAAATATCATCTGATAAATTAATAACTTACTTTTTGCTTACCGCTTTACTGCTTCCAACAGACTCCTCCAACACATGAAAATGACTATTCTCCTCTTTTAGATACACCTCTGTCATTTTTTTCCCGGACCCTACAAATCTGCAAGATGTTGAATACGAGATAAACACTTTAAGAAGAGAAGTCATGGCCCTTCGCCATGAATGAGAGAGAAAGCAAAAAGAATGGCCGAACAAATGGAGCATCTATTCCAGGAGATTTTCTCGTTTCAAAGAGCTCGTGGCCTATACAGCCCCTGATCAGACTACACACTGGGGCTTTCCTTTCCTTTTTCACCTTATATTAAAATATTGAGGACAATGTTTGATTTAAGTGTGGGAGAGGAACGTTACTTTCTTTCTAGATTAGATTTCCTGTTTTCAAGTTAGATTTATTGTTTTTTAGTTGTTTCATTTTTTTTTCAAGTCATTGCATGTAGTGTCAAATCTTTATGTGTAGTTCTTAATGTTTGTTGAATTTCTTCCTTTTCTTGAGCCATACCAAATTTTTTTCCAAAACTAAACAATGTTTGTTTAAATTTGTGGGTTGTTAGACAAGTTTAAGATACATTATAAAGACTTGGGAGAAGTCCTGAAACATCAGTATCGTTTTAACACCGTAAGTCTCTTAACTATAGAGATCGATCTGGATAATTTTTATGCCTTAGCATTAAAATCTCAGCACTAAATAAGTCTTTAAGTAGTTTATTTTAGTAGTCGGCTCTGGCTTAAGCATGCTCAACGTAGGGAAGCCGATGAATATAAGTGAATGATCCTAATTTTTCTGCTATAATTAATCAAAAATAGGGAATACGCCTTTAAGTCAGGTGACCCTGACCCGATCATTTAACCCAATGGTTGTGGAACTTGTAAAAATAAATAATACATGTTGCTAGTTGGTTAAGATGTACTCTAGTGCTGAACTTGGTAGGGTGGATTACAGTCTAATTCCCCGTAGCTACAATTAGGTAAACAAAAAGGTCACACCATTTTAGGTACCAGAACCCCGAGCAAAGGATCAGAGTCACTAACGGGTCTCCTTATTATGAGTATGTACGGATAATGAGCTTAATGTGATTTCACCTGAATGAAAAAGGACGGAAAATAAGACAAACAAGTTAAGCTTAAGCATAACAACATGATTCAGACTGGTGTGTATACGAAAAAGACTTATGACCAAAAAAATTGGACTGTGTTATTACGACACTCTTGTTTTTGTGAATTAGTAACTATAAATATAACCTTGTCCAAAGAAGAGTCTTCAAGCCAAAATTTACTATTGAGTGTCACTATTTATCTTAGTTTTGCTTGAGGACAAGCAATGGTTTAATTATGAGAGAGTTTGATAACACCGAAACTACACCATATATTTGACTCGATTTTTGTGCATGTTTTATTGTAATTTTGTTTCCGTTTCCACTATTATGTTTGTATTTTGTATATGTTTTAGGTAATTGACCACATGGGGTTCGTATGCAAAGAAACGAAGTAAAATAGACAGAAAACAAAAGAATTAGGGTAAAATGCACTCAAGGCGACCACAATGGTGTTCACAACAGAGGTGGCCATGAGTGACCCACGTCTCAACGGTCAAAAGACCAAGCCTTAGCCACCTTATGAGCATGGTGTTCTCCATGACGGGTGTGGAGGTCGCCACACGTTGTGAAGACCAGGAAGTTGGAACGTGAGCTTTCTTGGTCAAGCACTCACCCCACTTCCTCCTATTTTCTCTCTACACTTTTAACAACCTCCCTTGTTAGTGTTAGGGTTTGAGAATCCTATAAATACCACAATTTCATCACTTTACATGCCATCTAAGCTTAGTTACAAACTTAATCCATATACTGTCAAAATTGTAAGCGATTAACTATTCACATCAGAGGGTTATCACACCATTGATTGAGCCTGTAATCGAGTTTGGAGCACTTTTATTTGAAGCATTAATATTGCCGTCATTTTACTTTCCACATTCAAGTTTCAACACTTTACTTCCTGTACCAGATTAAAGTCTCTTCGGAGCATATTTTTATTTTATCTCATTACATTTATTTTATCGTCTTCTTATTTGATCGCATGTTCTTCTTCTACCTTTCTTTTAATTCCATGTTTAAAGCTTATATGTTAATAAAAATTCATCGCATGAACAAATCAATCACTTTAGTTTATGTCATAATCACGTCCAGCTAAATTTATAAGTGTTGGAGTGTGAGGATCATCGATTTGGCGGTACTCTAATTGGTTTTTCTTTGAGAAATTCTATTGGGGTTTTTTTTGGTTTTAATTACAACTTTTCCAAAATTAATCTTGTCAGTTACTATGAAAGTAGAACCATTTATATGCCGAGTAATATCGAAAGTCGTCCAGTACAAAAGATTATAGTTCTTTAGTAATTAACTGATAAAAATCGCGAAAACACTTTATCAATTAATTAGGAAGTCTAATATTTCTAGAAAGTGATTTTAAAATTATTTATGAAAGCACGAGTTTATAGGTTTAAGATCTGGTTACCCAAGCGAAAGCCTGAAACCCTTTTAAGTTAAACTTTCCAATCAAAATCACTTCTCAACTAAGTAAAGAGTCTAAATACTTAAAATATGTTTTATTTCCTTAACGCAATAAGCGCATACTACCGTGACAGTGGATGGTATAATTTAGAGAATAAAACTTGGTTCTGATTACGCGAAAGTGACAATTCTTGTTTAATTAGTTCTTTTCAAAGTAGAAAATATTGTCCCATAGAAATTCAATTTATGAACAACAAGAGTACCAACGAATTGATGAGATCCATATTCCAACATTTCTTTTCTAATATTAATTCAAATCTTTTATTTACTTTATTTGCAAAACTTCAACCTTTATTTTATTATCCTTACATAAACACCATAATGATAGAAAATGATAGTTTTACTACGAGGTCTCTGCGGGTTCGACACTCTTTGTATTACTCTGATAATTTCGTACACTTGCAAAACACCTCGTCAAGTATTCCATCGAATTGAAGGCTATTTACGAGTGGAATTGGGGGCCGCATCCTTGGTATACTTATACTCTAAGATGATCGAAGGTTCTCATTGAAAGAAAAAGCAAATGACAGGCTCATGCGCCATGCTTACGGTAATTTCCAAATCCCAATATTAAATTAAAAAGAACTATTTTTTCACACTTATTATTAATATTTTTTCTTA
Source organism: Vicia faba (assembly GCA_948472305.1). Taxonomy (NCBI): domain Eukaryota; kingdom Viridiplantae; phylum Streptophyta; class Magnoliopsida; order Fabales; family Fabaceae; genus Vicia; species Vicia faba. The sequence continues at coordinate 55,940 of CATIWC010001421.1, forward strand.
TTCGTTTTCAGAGATGGATCAATGCCCACTATCACCGTATTCACAGGTTTTGGTATGACCCATTGTATACTTAGGATTATCCATTAGCTTGATTTGTCCCTAGAAGAGGGAATGATGTTGTGATGTCGTTTCGTGTTTATATTGACCGAACTTAGCATGATGACGTCATTTAGATGCCATACACTACTCACCGAGACACTATTCCATTCGACCATATTTCATTATACTCCGAATGGTTGGCATGTGTGACTAATATCATGTGCATGTATCTTCCAGAGAGGTGCATGCAACAATTTAGGTACATGTAGATCATTCCGAGATCTCCTCACCATGATGCTCCTATTAGAATTGTCTGGATAACTGGATGACATTCTGGAATATTTTGAGAGTCGTTTGGTGCCGATGGATTATCGGAGTCATGAAGCCACATCTCAGTGGTCTTATATGGAAGGTTAAATGAATTAGTTCTATGAGGTGTCACACTCTTACATGACACCAGACGCTCTTGGACGTCCACCTAGGCCTGTTCACGAGGAGATCCTAGAGAATTAGCAGGTCATGGATGATCATGTCGTTGATGTGTTACCGCACCCTCAAAATATTATGCGAATGACAAGAGATGGCATAGAGTATGGACTGTTTGAGAGAGGTGGAGATAAAGTGGTTGCCCAAGCGTGTTCCATTCTTACCGAGGTCCAGAATGCCTTGAGTTACCGTAGGCAGGGGAGGAGCCAGGGAGTTAGGATTAGGCATACTCAGTAGACTATACTCTTAGTTGTATTTTATATATTTTTCATCGACTTGGAGAATGATTTTTGTACTATTATAATATTCTGATATTTTAACGCATTATTCGATTTTAAAATATTCGTTTTTATTAATCGTTGAAACAAATAACGACAATGTTAATTGATATAAAATTATGTTGGGTTGAAATAACTACAATTTAGTTATACTTTTGTGCAAAATAAACATGCAAGCTAGAATTCATAAATGTATTTCAGAATTTACTCCACACCAAGTCCGTAGGTACATCTCCAAACTATTTTCTTAAAAAATGTGGTAGATAAGGTGATTTCGAAAATGTATTTGTGAATTAACCTTAGATTTATTCAGAGATACATCTCAAAACTATATTTTAACAAAAATGTTATTTGATGCGTTCAGAGATATCTCTTATAATTCATTCAAAAATATTTTAAAATTTTTAAAGTTACTCTCCATAATACAATGGTGCAATAAATTTTTTTTCAAATTTAATGATAGAAGATAAGGTTATAATTGATATTGTATTTAAAATTTTTATAAGAATTAAATTGGTGTGAGAAACAATGACAATTAATTTTGATGATAGTTAAGTATATGAGAATAATTTTATTGCTATGACATTTGTTTGGTAGTGCAAATATAGACATTATGGTATATTAAACAATGTATATGGTAGCATTTGCCTATGATAATTTTTTACTCTAATAAATGTCCTAATAACTAAATATTGTCTATATATGATAACGATTATCTAATCAAAACACATTTCCATTGTAAAACACTCATTAAACTTTGACTCTCATAAGATTATATACTTACGCAAGTTTTTTATTTATAAAAAGGCTTTTTCATTAAACAACAACAACATTTGGTAATAAATTAAAGGCAAAATAAAAAAGGGTATGGACCCTAGAGTCTATTATATTTCCGATCCCAACCAAGCGGTGGGCTTCTACATTTAAATTCTTACCAACAAACATCATCGGGGTTTCCACATTAATTCTTTAACAGTGGTTAGTTGAGAACTTTTGACGCTCAAGTTTAAATAAAATAAAGCAAGGGTTCGAAGAAGAATTTGTGAAAGAATATTGAAGAGAGTTAAATTTTGTTTCGACATAAATAAGTGATGGTATTTCGACCGAAGTTTGGTAAAATAGTATAAGGTCAAAACGTAGCGTTTTAGAGTTGTTTTGAAACGGGTTTGACAAGGATATTTGAAATAAAACTAATAAATTGAATTTTAGCACTTATCCATTCTCTTTGAAGAAACACATGAAAGTCTGCAAATGGTAGAACACATGCCAGCGAGAACGTGTCTTTTTTTGAAGAGAAGACCCTTCGTGTCGAATTAGTATAAATAGGAGTATCTAGTATTAGGATTTTGTGTGTTCAATATTGTACAAATCACTCATATTTATTCAAAATACCAAAGTGTTATCGAGAAATGAGTTTCTGAGAAATGTATGTATGAATCACCATATTTACTTTCAATATCAGTTTATTTTTATGAAAGTCATTTACATTCCTTTTAAATTCCAGTCAAAACTCCTTTATTTTCCTGTCATTTTCATAAATCGTCTTGTTACTACTTTCAAATTTATTTTCACTTTCGAAGAGATCAATATCCAGAAAACTTAAACAAAAACTATACTCTATTGTTCTAGGATCAATCTAGTCGATCCTACAAGTAACCAAAAATATTATATTTTGGAAGACTAGCGCTTGATTACCAAATTTCACAGTAAACAAATTGACACGTCTAGTGGGACCAATGTCTAGTTGTTGCGTGTTTCATAAATTTTCTACAATTTTTATATACAAATTTGTATTTAACATTGTTGCTTGAGATTAAGACGTGGTAGAATAGTCAGAACTAGCAAAGCAATACCAAAAATGAAGTACGTTAAAAGAATGGTTAATCCACCAAACAACAATGGAGAACATCCCCTCTTTCGACAGGGTCAACCATTGACCCCAAGACCAGTGGGGAATAACGATTTTAGGCCTTACGTGTATGGATTTTCGATGCCCATGAATGGTCGCGAACAACCATATGGCATGCCAACGTCAGTGATGGCAAGTTTTCATAACAGTGCATCAACGTTCGCTGATTCACATGTGTCTATATTTTCACCATTGCAAGGATCAGGTTCACGGGTTAACAACTTGGGTCAAAACACCCAACCCCCAGGATTAGCTGCCCAACTGCCCGTTATTATAACGAATTCTGCGGCAGTATTAAGACACCAAATGGACGACAGCAACCACAAAATGGTTGGTGTGCTTGCCCATCAAATATGCACCATATTCAAACCTTTGATCCAAAGTTCTACCCAGACGAATCATCAATTGGTAACACAAATGGCGCGAATTATAAATTTCTTTGGTGCTCTTCAGACGCCAGTTCGAAGAGCCCATCGATAATGGTTAAGAGAGAATCAAGGGAGGATTTTCGAAGAAGATCTAACAATTAACCAGGCCAACCAGTTGCGCTAAATACTGGCAAAGTTAACCAGGGGCGATGAGTCAAACCACATAGGGTCGAACAAGCAATACCAAGGGAGTTAGAAGCCCCAAGAATGGTGACAGTTAATCGAAACCAGGATGCAGATGAAGTTACCCATCGTGTTCGACAAGGTGAATTTGCAGGAGAAAATAATTTAGAAGCCATGGTTGGAAAGATAATGCCACGAAATAGGGTAAATGTAGGCCTTTGTAGGACAAATTATACTCCCCCTTTATATGAATATATTTTAGAAACTGAGTTACTCAGGGGATGGAAAGTCCCAAAAACTGAGTGAGGGATATTGTGAACAACAAAAACTTAAGGATAAGATATTTCCCTAATTCCCTGACCAAGAATGCTTTTACTTGGTTCACTATTCTCCCTGCAAATTCTATCCATGATTAGACTCGATTAGACAGATTATTCCATGAACAATTTTATATATGGTCAGTCGAAGATAAGCTTGAAAGAACTGGCTAGCATCAAGTGCAATTTTAGTGAACCAATAGATGACAATCTCAATAGGTTCTCTTTGTTGAAGGCAAGATGTTTCAAACAAGTGCCTGAACATGAACTAGTCGAAATGGTTGCGGGTGGTTTAGATTATTCCATTAGAAATAAACTAGACACCCAATACTTAAGAGACATGGCCCAGTTAGCAGATAGAGTTTGACAAGTGGAACATCTAAATGCTGAAAAAGTTAGGGCTAGTAAGAATAATAGAAGAGAAAGGGTAGCATATATCAAAATAGAGGAGGACGGACCAGAGGTTTTTAGTGGCCCTATAGGTTTTGATGAGAACAAAGTAGATCTGGCCGAATTAAAACAAGGGCCACCTTACTCCTGCAAAGTCCTTGTTCCTTCGAATGAGAAGAATCCCATTGAACAAGAAAAGAATGACAAATTCCCTAAGAGAACATACACCTTCGACGTAACAAAGTGTGATGAAATCTTCGATTTATTGGTTAAAGATGGCCAAATAATAGTTCCACCTGACGTTAAAATTCCCCTGTTAGAACAACAGAAGAAAGTAGGGTTTTGTAAATATCATAATTTCTTGGGCCATAAAACCTCGCAATATTTTCTTTTCAGGTATCTTATGCAACATGTTATCAAGGATGAAAGGTTGAAGTTTGGTGAGAAAAGAAAGTTCCCGATGAAGATCGATTCAGACCCTTTGCAAGTGGCGGACGCCCATTACACCGAGCCAGCCAATATCAATGTGATCGATATCACTGAAGGTCTCCGTGCCAAGATTAGAACTACTGATGGTTTCAACCAGGGTGTGGAAACAATTGAGGCTATCGAGGATCTCAGACTCAATTTACAAAATATTAAGATCTCTGATGGTCATAATGTCGAAGTTAATATGGTTGAAATGAGCGGAGAAGCTAACTTAGAGGATGACGAAGAAAACATCCAAAGAAAAGAAGAACAAATGAAGGTAGCCTACCCCAATACCAATGAAAACCTGCTCAAATTCCTTTTTCGATGCTAGAAGTAGAACTTTGAGGCATTGATGGGCACCAGATGTAGCTCCATGTATGACATAAAAGCTGCTGAAAATTTAGAGAGAGTCCAAATTACCCGTCGAAGATGGAATTGGAAAGATACTGGGGAAAATATGTTTTCTACAAGAGGGGGTTCCCTGGAATCAACAATAGGGAGGATCACGCCATCGAGTGAAAAGGAAAGCATTGTTCAAACCAACTATTGAGGCCATGACAGATAAGTTAGCGAGGCCTGTGGAGAAGAGGCGTCAAGGACAGGGAAAACGGTGGAGTTTTGAGTTTGGTAAAGGATCTTAGATTGCTTAACGAAGGGAGTTCCAGGTGTCGAAACAACAAGCATACAAATCTGAAAATTATAAAGGAAAAAACCCGATGTCCAACTCATAGTGAAAGAGGTACCAAAGAAAGAAGAAAGCTGACAATGAAGCGGTTGAGAAAGGTGTGCCAAAGTCCAATACCAACCAACCTCAATCCACCAATGAGATTGAAGAGAAAAGGCTAGTTGGGAGGAAACTTTTCTCTCCTAAATGGGAGAAACCCAAGGAAAGGATGCCATAACAACCAAATGACGATGAGTATGTGCTTACTGATGATTTTGATTCAGGTTCTGAATCATCTTTGGGTATTAACTGCAACATGGTTTCTGTGTTTCCTATGAAATATGACCAGGTAACAGAAATCGAAGAAACTGAGGAAGCAGACGAAGCAGAAATGGCCAAGCATGGGCCAATCTTCTATTACATAATGAATAACAGGGAGATCGAAGAGTAGAATGCATTCTTCGAAAGGCCTAAAGAAGGAATGAAGAACCACTTGAAACCTCTATTCATTAGGGGAAAAGTGGAAAACACTAGGGTCAATAAGATCTTAGTGGATGGAGAAGTGGCGGTCAACTTGATGCCGCAATTCATGTTGAAGCAAATTGGGATGTTCAATATAGACCTAAAACCTCACAACATGGTCTTGTCGAACTATGAAGGAAAAGTTGGTCATAAATTGAGGGTTATCCAAGTTAACCTAATAGTGGGAACCATCACTAGGCCCAATATGTTTATGGTTATAGCCTCAAGGGCTAACTATAATTTGCTCCTAGGAAGGGAATTGATTCATGGCATTGGAGTAGTTCCATATTCACTCCATCAGATAATCTCAATCTAGAGGAAGGATGGTATAATAGAGAACATAGAACCTAACCACAATTACTTCATGGCTAAAGTAAATCATGTGGGCAGGCGTCACTTCGATTGAAACTTGGAAAATGTAGGACCTTGCAACCCTGCAGGTCATGCATACTTGCCATCAGATAAATCCCTTTACTTCCTCAACCTACATCTAACCCATGGATTCCAATGGGATAGAGAGACTATGAGGGAAGAAGATGAAGTCGAAGGGGTGTCTGGACTCCGACCTAATGGCTGGAGAGACAAGGACAGTGACTATGGCTGAGTCTAAATTTCTGGAAAAGATTTCAGCTTATGTAGGCGAAAGCAAATTAAAAGCGTCCTTGGAGGCTGAAGTAAGATACATGGTTGTTGAAGCCCAAAGAAACAACAGTTCATCTGGAAGGACCTGGAGTGGATTTTGAACTAGAACCACCTGATAGGTCACATATCGACACGACAAGCCAGAGGCTCGATGCAATCTATGATGATGAGCCTTTAGGCTTCAAAAAGGATCATGTAGCAACTAATGTCAAGATGGTGGCGCATGATTTAAAAGAAATCGACTTGGATGATAGAGAAGGAAAAAAGCCAACCTATATCAGCACCAACCTCAGTCTAGAACTTAAAGTCAAAGTGATCCAACTCTTGAAGGAGTATAAAGACTGATTTTCATGGGATTACAACGGGATGCCTGAATTAAGCAGGGAACTGGTGGAATTGAAGTTATTTATCAAGCCTGGGAAGAAGCCAATTAAGTAAACTCCAAAGCATTTCTCACCAGAAATCCTGTTGAAGTTCAAATAAGAGATTAAAAGGCTACTGTTGTACCCCAAAATTTCCCTCTCATTTTCAAAGGAATTTCTCATGCCCCTATGCTTATCAAGTATTCAAGACTACTCAAAGGATTAACCAGACAAACTCTCTTCTTAAGCAGTGGCCTATAATTAGGATTTTGGTTTTCTCCGACGAAATTGGACTTCTAATGCCTCAAGTGGAATTAATGGTTTCTCATATACTTCAAATAATCCTCATGTCAAGTTTCCAGCCTTACATCACAAATTTGCTCAGTCAATTGCTCAAATGATAGAAAATCAACTGTATTAGACAAAAAGTCAATTATGGTCAACATACAATCAAACCTCAAGATTTTTGGTCAACATCAATATTTTGAAGTTACATTCAACATTTTATCAAGGGTTGATCATAACTCATCAAGTAAACTCAAGATTCATCAAAAGTCAAAAGTTGTAAATTAGGGTTTTCTTTAGGAAAAGTCAACTGAACTTTGACCAAACATAACTTTCACATGCTTCATCAGAAAATTCTCAACCAAAGCTCATTTTGATGGAAGTTCAATTCTCTACAACTTTATGTCTCTAAGCTATAGTCCAAAAATGCTTCATTTGAGAGATATGAGCCAAAATATTATAGGTCATTTCAAAAGTCAACAAAAAACACTTTTTGTCAAAGCAATTTACATCAATATAAATTCTTCAAATGAAAAAAATGATCAACATAGAGATTGTAACGGACATCTTGAGCTTTCTAAAAAGTCAAAGATCATCTTCATATGACAAAAATTGAGAGAGTTATGATTGGTGCAAGTTGTACAATTTTGAGGAAATGCATGAAACCCAAATTGATCAAACTTGAATTTTTAGGCTAATGGGCTTATCTTTCAAGGTGCAAAAGTGTTCTAGACCTCATAATGAACATCTAAATCTATTCATACACTCTTTTAATTTTTTTATTTAATTTATTTTGGTTTTATTCATTTAAATTCAAATTAAATCAAATAAATATTAAAGGGAGGTGCGATGCTTAAAAAGACTTTTGTTTCAAACATTATGAAGGCCCAAGATCATGCTGTAAACCGTGTGGGATTATTCTCAAAAAAAATCTTGATCTTTTTTCTTATTTTATTTCCATTTTCAAACAAAAAAATCAAGATATAATCACAAGAGGTCCAAACCCATTCTTCTTGACCTAATTTTCTCCTAGATATATTCTTATCATTCAGACAAGAGGAGAACACGAAACCTACAATAAAAACACCTTCCAAATCTCAAAAATTTGTCAAAATAGGGAAAACTTCAAACCCTATTTTTAGCCCTTCTTAAAGCAAGCTAACCGTCCCAATCAAATCCAGAAGTCTCATAGAGTAAGTATGGATCATTCTTGGTGATCAAAAGTGCATGAAACAAGCATCCCATGCATCTCTGATTGCCATATTTTTTGTAAATTCGTATTCTAATTTCCATTGTGCTCTGCTTCATACTAACAATACTAATGTGCTTCGGAGGTAGAACTATGCATGTTTAACTCATCGCATGAGTCTCATAACGACATGATGATGGATTGCCATTGTTACATCGATTTACATAGTTTGCTTCGTATTTCATTATACAGGGAGAATTAGAAAAATCCAAGGCCATCATTGAACTCGCAAGGGCCAAATTAGGGAGGTAGGGTCCCTTTGGATCACTAACGTGTGTTTGTTTTACAGGTACAAAAAGCAAGTCACCGGAGAAGACGACCGGAGCTAAGGCTCCAGCGCCTCTCCGATCCAGCCGTTTATGTTTATTTTATATTTATTTGTTTTCCTAATACTACTGAATGTAACAGCCACCCTAGTGGAAAGGCACACACATGTTAAGCCATTAGTCTCTAAGGGCATGGGTTCGATCCATGCCTTTTGCAACTTTGTTTTATATTTTCCAATTTTTCACAAGTTTATTATATTTTGTGTAGCGCTCAGTCTACAGACACCAACCAATATATGGCGTAGTGGCAAATAGGGAAAGGCATAGGCTTGAGAGCGTGAGTTCAACACCCACGTCTGGCATTTTTTCCTATTTTGGTTTCTAACCTTGTTTTTCCTTGATTTTTCTTTCCCTAATCCTATTTTTTTCGCTAACTTAATTTATTTTTATTAACCTAAAACAAAAATTTGTTAAAACCCTAATTATTTAGGTTTAGTTTTTTTAATTAACCTTTTTTTTAAAAATTAATTAATTAACCCTTTTTTAATTAATTATAATTTTATGTTTTATTTAATTAATTATCAACTTAAATCATTTTTTCATAAAAAACCCTAACAAACATTCAAGCTTCTTTTTTTTTTGTTTTTTTTTCTATTTTCTTTTCTCATTTATTTACATTCCTAGATCAAGTGTATAGGGCACGTTCTAATATAATTATTTAGATTTACTTTTCCCGCATTTTTTCTATTATGTAACTGTCCCGAGTATGTAATAGTTGTAGGTTTTATTTCTGGCATTTCATTCTTATGTAACTGCCCCAAAACCTTGTAATAGTTATAGGTTTGCATTCCACACTTTATATTCTACTATTATATTTTTTATGCAATTGTTAGTAATTAGGGTTTGTATGGCAAGACTAAAACCAATCGATAGCAAAACCCTAATTTCAAGATAAATAACTGAATCAAACACACTTTTTACACTAGCACCTCTAGGGTAATCTCTCTTCGTTGCCTTTCAGAATAATGGTCATGTCCCTCAAAAATAGGGATACTTTAGCAAAGTCCCTCTGAATAAAAAATCATAGTCCCTCGACGATCCTTCGATGTTGCCTACGAACATATGATCTAGTCCCTCCAATAAATTGCTAAAGTATCCTTATCAGTTGCCTTTGATTACCATACGATGACCCTTGATTGTCCCTTCCCATCCAATAGATGGGTCTACCTTCCAACTAATGGTACATATATAACTATCTCTAAAGGAGAACGAAAATAACAAGAATTACTTTGAGTGGGTAAGAACTATTAATCGCTCGCTTATTACTTTTCTAAATAACATTTTCACACATCACTTTCAAAAATGTTTTCTAAAACACTTTGTATGTGTTCTTGAGGGCTGATACAAGAACCATTACAAAGTTATCCGTACTTTGGATTTTTAAAAAATATTTTCAAAGCACTTACACAAAAAAGAATTTTTCAAAAGTTTGCTAGAGATTAAGAGCCCGTAGATAAATACGGATAAAAAGGGTGCTAACACCTTCCCTTTTCATATCTTATCCCCCGAACTCAAAATCTTCAAGGTCTTTCCTGTTCTTTTCACCCTTTCCTTATTAGATAAAAGAAAAGTCGGTGGCGATGCTAGCTATCTTCACATTTGGATAAAACCAAAAAATTCAGTTCTCCCACCGTATTACAGAACTGGAGACTTTGCTGGGGATAAATACTTAAAAAAGAGGGATTACCCTAGAGTCTAGATCACTTTTAATTGCTTTAAATTGTGTGAATTGTTTGCTTTACTTTAAAGGGTTTCTTGGGTTTACTTTCTTGCAAGATCCTACACATGGACCTAGGGTACCTTAGGTAAATAGAAATAGATCATGGAAACTGTATGGCATAGACCGATATGTTTGAAGTGATGGCTACGGTTAGTGCGACACTTTGGATTGTACTAATGTTCCCCGAGTCAGTCAAGGATAACATTAGGCTTCCCCGTTGTGTCATTAGAACTAACTTGACTTTTAGAACCTTAATTAACCTATCTTGGCCATTAGAAGGTAGTGAGATGGCCGACTTTGGTGCAATACAAGGTTGATTGATACTCGATGATACACTCATTGAGATTTGACTCGCGGGATGTTTTGGTGGCAAATCAGTTGCTGTACTAAAATAAAACCTTCGAGAAAGATTCGTGATATGAGATTCCTAGAACACGGTTACTATTTTAGGACAAGTTGAGCCAACTTAACTTCAATAGAGAAGGGTACTTACCTATGGACCTCATGCAAGCCTTTAAACCTAAGGCTCCTGTGTGATTTGTTTGTGTTTTCTATTTGTTTGAACATAAACATAACATCTTGACATCATAACATCTAACATGGCATTTTACTAACCATTTCAAGGATCTTAGGGATCTTTGTTGCACGGTTATCTTAGAGCCAGATTTCTAGCAAGGGGCAAGAGGATTTATTTTCCTCTAACAGGATACCGTCAAAGATCAAAGAATGTTCTCTTGAGTCAGAGGCTAGGACCCACTCGATATGGTGAGCTTGATTCTAATAGAAGGAAGTCCAAAAATGAAGACTCAAAGTTCTACCAGTCAAAGCTACGACAAGATTCATTTTCAATTTATTTACCCCACAAGATCCTTGAAAACATTGCATTTGCATCTACACATCATGCATCTCATTACATAATAGGTACCTTTAAAGACATTTTTTCTCATCTTGCTTTTTATTTCAGACAGAAAATGGATCTTGAACAAATAATCAGAGATCTCCAAGCTCAGAATGCCCAATTCTAACATATGTTCCTGAACTTAGGCAAGGGGAAAGAAGAGCTGAAGGTACTGGTCACCAGTGAGAACAAGAAGACAAAGAAACTGTCCGGTGTTCTTAACATGGGCAGAATATTCAGAGTTCCAATGAAGCAAGTCCGAGACCTTGATATCCTGTCTGATGAAGAAGACAAACATGATGCAGACAATAAGAGTGTGAAGATTGAAGGAAGAAGCCCTGGTTCTAAGAAATGAAATGATAAAGAGTAAGATGACTACTTGGATGAGCAATATCCCTTTGCTGATGAAAAGTATAAATTGCTGGAAGAGAGTTTGAGGGCTATGGAAATCCAAAAGGTGCATGGTTTGAATTTTGATGATTTGGGTCTGGTTTCAGGAGTTTTCATTCCTCCTAAGTTCAAGGCTCCTACCTTTGCCAAGTATGATGTCATTTCTTGTCAAAAGCTGCATCTAAGGTCTTATGTTCGAAAAATCTAACCACACGCTGCTGATAAGAAACTGTGGGTTAATTTCTTTTCAGTGAGCTTGACTGGAACACAATTGGAGTGGTTATATCAAGTGTAAGGGACCAATATTCACACTTGGGAAGATTTGGCTGTTTCTTTCTATAAGCAATACCAATATAATGCTGATCTTGCACCAACCCGTATGCAATTGCAGAGCATGACCATGGGTTCTGATGAAGGTTTTAAAGAGCATGCCCATAAATAGAGAGATATTGCGGGAAGAGTTCAACCTCCTTTGGCTGATAGAGAGCTGGTTGACATGTTTATGAGCACACTGACAGGTATCTTTTACAATCATCTGCTAGAAAGTTCTTCGGTTGGTTTCACCAAACTAATCTTGACAAGGGAACATGTGGAAAATGGAATCAGAAAGCGGAAAAATCCAAGTGGCTACATATTCAAATGCTTTGAAGAAGCCCTATAACGGTAAGAGGGAATCCAATGTTGTGTACATCCAGAAGGGTCGTAATAAGAGCGATTGCAACCAATCTGTGGGGGCAGTACTGATCTCTGATCCTACGCCAGTGCAATAAATACATAATAATCAGCGTAGATAGGAAGCACCTAAGAGGCAGTTTACAAAGATCAACATTCCATTAGCTCTATATTTGCAACACATATTGCAGGCTGGGCTGGTTACATTGAGAGAACCTCCTCAAAATCCCAATACTTCCTCTCCCCACTACAATCCCAACACAAGGTGTGTATATCATTCCGATAGTCCCGGGCAGGACACTAGCAACTGTTGGGCCTTGAAGAATAAAATCCAAGACATGATTGACGCCAAGGAAATTGAGCTTAACCCTCTTGAGACCCCTAATGTGATTACTGCACCCATGCCTAATCATGACATGGGTGTTAATGCTTTTGAAGATATTTCTTATGTATCTGCTATGAATGAGTTGACTATTCCTCTGATGATTGTTAAAGAGAAGCTACTGCAAGCCGGTTTATTTTTGGGTTGCACCAAAGACTGTTACTACTGTGCATCCCAATCCAATGGTTGTGCATTACTGAAAAAAGGTATTCAGTGTATAATGGATGACCATGAGATTCTATTTGAGAAGATTCCTTTTGAGAAGACTCCTTCTGTGGAGAGTACATCCCAAGATTTGAATCTTGAAGATGTGTCTATAATTTCCAGTACCCCTATAAGAATCACTTCTAAGGGTCCTGTGAAGATTACTGCCGACTCTAAAGTCACTCCCCTGATTATTAGTGCGTTGGGGCCAATTCCGTATTCTTATGATAAGGCTATCCCTTGGAATTATGGAGCTGATGTTTACTGTCACATAGTCAAACAAGAAGCATTGACTGTTGAAGAGGAAAATGCTGAAGTTACTAATTCTGATGTTGGCAATATTTCTAGGACTAGTAAGGTTACCAAAAGTGGAAGGGTTTTCTCTCTAAAGATATCTCTGAAGACTGTTACTGCACCGGTTCGCATCATAACTACTATTGAAACCTAGGATGAAGAACATAGGACCAAGCCTGCTCGGACGGAGGCACCAAAAGAAGTTACTGTCGAAGACCCCTCCAAGCAAGATATGGAGGAAATATTAAAGATTATCCAAAAAAGTGATTATAAGATTGTTGAACAGCTGAGACAGTCCCCCTCCAAAATATATATGCTATCCATGTTGTTGTTCTCCGAAGCTCATGCTCAGGCTTTGATAATTTTTTTTGAAATCTTCCCATGTACAGAAAGAAATCTCTATTGATCAGTTCGAAAATCATATTGCTAGCCTGGAGACTGATAATGGGCTAGGCTTTTCTGACGTAGACATAACTCCCGCGGGAAGGAATCATAATAAGTCTCTGCATGTCTCTATTGAGTGAGGCACTACCTTATCTCATGTGTTGGTAGACACGGGTTCCTCATTGAATGTGTTTCCAAAGGTTTCTTTGGATAAACTTGACTGTGAAGGGATTGTTCTAAAACCCAGTGATATTGTGGTAAGAGCTTTTGATGCTTCGAAGAGAATAGTGCACTGAGAGGTGGATATTCCGATCAAAGTGGGTTCCCAAGTCTTCAAATATACTTTCTATGTGATGGATATTCGTCCAGTCTATTCTTGTTTGCTGGGACGCCCTTGGATTCGTGGGGCAAGTGCTGTTACTTCTACCTTACACCAGAAGTTGAAGTATCCCATGAAGGGAAAGATTGTTACAGTTTGCGGTGAAGAAGAATATATGGTGAGCCATTTGAATTCTTTCAAGTATGTCGAGGTGGATGGTGGGTTCGTAGAGACTCCTTTCCAAACCTTTGAAGTTGTTTCTCGGATAACTTCGGTTGATAAAGTTGTTTCTGCTGTTCCTAAAACTCCATCAAAAATGGCTTCTCTAAAAGACGCTAGGGCTGTGGTTGAATAAGGTGGTTGCACTGTTTGGGGTCAGCTTCCCGATATTCCTTACAAATCCGACAAGTTTGGTTTGGGTTTTACTTCTCAGGCTCAGAGGGATTTCCGTCATGCTTGTGCCAATTCTGGGAGATTTCCATTCTGCATCAACAATAATTGAGTTCACAACAATCATGTTAATGACGTGGAATACGCAGATAGTGACTGTGACATAGACAATTGGATCTTCCCTACTATCGGAAATGGGCTTAACAATTAGAAGGCTGAAGACTTTATAACAATCTCTTTCAGTAAAGAGTAAATGTTATTTTCTGTTTTTATTGCTTCTAAGTTTTGGTTATGTAATTTAAATAATGACTTTAAGCCTTGTGCCTTACCCGGGGCACAATGGTCCATTTGTTAGGGTTGTCATTATTCATAAGCATATTTTCATTTAATAAATCATTGGACGTTTGCACTAAGAGTTTGCGCTCTTTGTCTTTCTTTTGCTTAATTGTTTTCAAAATAACTATGTGTTCTTACACAGACCCACACCACAACTTGCATATCCATATCCACCCTCGATCCCATTGATAACAATTCTGCTATTACCAATTATGACTTTGAAAATACGATCTATCAAGCCGAGGACGAATGTGAGGAAGATTTTGAAATACCTAGAGAGCTTGCTAGGCTCTTAATGCAAGATGAAAGAGCCATACCACCGCATGAAGAGCCAATCGAGGTCCTAAACTTGGGTATTTAAGGAAATAAGAAAGAAATCAAGATAGGTGCCAACCTATAAGACAATGTCAAAAAGAGGTTAATTCAGATGTTGTGTGACTATGTTGAGATCTTTGCTTGGTCATATGAAGAAATGCCAGGGCTTGATACTCATATTGTGGTTCACCATCTACCAATGAAGGAAGGTTGCCTCCCTATAAAGCAGAAGGTTCGTTGTATGTGTCCCGAAATGTTTGAAAAGATCAAGGTTGAGTTTATGAAGCAGCTCAACACATGGTTCTTAATTGTTACGTCCTATCCCTAGTGGGTTGCGAATGAAGTGCCATTACCTAAGAAATATGGTAAGGTGCGTATGTGTGTAGACTACATGGATTTGAATAGGGCGAGCTCCAAAGATGACTTTCCACTTCCACATATTGATGTTCTGGTTGACAACACCACTCAACATAAAGTATTTTCCTTCATGGGCGGTTTCTCTGGTTATAATCAAATCAAGATGGCGCCTGAAGACATGGAGAATACTACTTTTGTCACACAGGGGGGCACTTTCTATTACAAAGTCATGCCTTTCGGTTTAAAGAACGCAGGTGCAATGTATCAATGCGCTATGGTAGCTTTGTTTCATGACATGATTCATCACGAGATAGAGGTTTATGTTAATGACATGATAGCCAAATCCCAAAATAAAGAAGAACATCTTGACCACCTGCACAAGCTGTTTAAGAGATTGAAGAAGTACAAATTAAGGCTGAATCCAAACAAGTGCACCTTTGGGGTAAGATTTGGTAAACTCTTGGGTTTTTTTTGTCAGTGGTAAAGGTATTGAAGTTGATCCTGCCAAGGTTAAAGCTATTAAAGAAATTCCAGCTCCCCGTACTGAGAAGGAAGTCAGAGGTTTCCTAGGACGATTGAACTACATTGGTAGATTTATTTCCCATTTGACTGCTACTTGTGAGCCAATCTTCAAGTTACTAAAGAAAGATCAAGTAGTAAAGTGGAACGAATATTTCCCGATAGCCTTTGACAAAATCAAAGAATATCTTCAAGAACCTCTGGTTCTGATGCCATTAGTTGAAGGAAGATCTCTGATCATGTACCTAATAGTGTTAGAGAATTCAATGGGATGTGTATTAGGGTAGCATGACAAATTTGGTCGAAAAGAGCATGCAATATACTACCTTAGCAAAAAGTTTACCGACTGTGAAACAAGATACTCACTGCTCGAGAAAACCTGTTACCCTTTGGCATAGGCTGCTCACCGACTAAGACAGTATATGTTGGCTCATACTACCTTGTTGATCTCTAAGATGGATCTAATAAAATACATATTTGAGAAGCCCACTTTCTCCGGAAGAATAGCAAGATGACAAATGGTCTTGACAGAATACGACATTCAGTACACTACTCAAAAGGCAATTAAGGGAAGCGTACTAGTGGATCATTTAGTTCATCGGGATTTAGATGACTACCAGTCTATGACTTTTGAGTTCCCGGATGAGAATATTATGCTGATTACTGACTATGAAAAACCTGGACCGTATGAAGGACCCGAGTCAGGATCCTGATGGACTATGGTTTTTTATAGAGCTTCTAACATGTTTGGTAATGGAATTGGTGTTGTGATTATCTCTCCCAAGGGTTGCCATATTCCCTTCACCGCCAGATTATGTTTCGACAATACCAACAACATGGCAGAATACGAAGTGTGCATCATGGGTATCAAAGCTGCCATTGATATGAGAATCAAGTTCTTAGATGTATATAGGGATTCGGCCCTGGTAATCAGTCAAATTAAGGGAGAATGGGATATGAAGCACCCGAATCTCATTCCTTATCGAGAGCATGTATTAACATTAATTCCATACTTTGAAGGAATCAATTTTGAACATATTCCGCGAGAAGAGAATCAATTGGCAGACGTATTAGCTACCATGTTGTCCATGTTCAACGTCAGGTGGGAAAATGAAGCTCCTCAAATCACTATTGAGAGATTAGACGAATCGGAACATTGCTACGAAGTTGATACTGAGGGAGTATAGGAAAAGCCTTGGTACCACAAAGTGAAAAAATACCTCGAGAATCAAGAGTATCCTGAACGGGCATCTATTATCGATAAGAAATTCCTACGGAGGTTCTCGACCAAATTCTTTTTGAGTAACGGAATTTTGTACAAGCATAATTATGATTCGACTCT
The DNA here is from genome assembly GCA_948472305.1 of Vicia faba. Classification (NCBI taxonomy): domain Eukaryota; kingdom Viridiplantae; phylum Streptophyta; class Magnoliopsida; order Fabales; family Fabaceae; genus Vicia; species Vicia faba. The sequence continues at coordinate 72,953 of CATIWC010001421.1, forward strand.
TCTTTGTTGTGTAGATAAGAAGGAAGCTGCGAATATTATGGAGGATACGCATGAATGGGTCTTTGGTACTCGCTCCAGTGGGCATACGATGGCTAAGAAAATTCTGAGAGTGGGTTATTATTGGTCGAACATGGAAACTTATTGCCATCACCATTCCAGAACTTGTCACAAGTGTCCGATTTACGCTGACAAATTACATGTGCCTCCGGTTCCTTTGAATGTCTTGACTGCTCCTTGGCCGTTTGTGATGTGGAGTATTGACATGATTGGAGAGATTAAGCTTACTGTATCTAACGGGTACCATTTCTTCCTGGTCTCTATTTATTATTTCACGAAGTGGGTTGAAGCAACCTCGTTTTCCTTCGTTACCAAGAATGTTGTAGCCTGGTTCATTAAGCATAATCTCATCTGTCGGTATGGCATACCCGAGCGGATCATCACAGATAATGGTACCAATCTCAACAACACTATGATCATGGAACTCTGCATGCAATTCAAGATTAAACACCATAACTCTTCTCCATATAGTCCAAAGATGAATGGAACAGTGGAAGCCGCCAACAAGAACATAAAGAAGATCTTTCAGAAAATGACGGTAACATGCAAATATTGGCAGAGATGTTACCATTTTCTCTTCATGGTTATCGCACTTCAGCGTGTACATCAACTGGGGGAACCCCGTTCTCTCTCGTCTATGGTACGGAGTTTGTCTTACCTGTCGAAGTCCAGATTCCTTCCTTGAGGATTATGAAAGATGTAGGTTTACACGAAGGCGAGTGGATTTAGACCAGGCTGGACCAGATAAATTTGATTGATGAGAAAAGGATTGCGACTGTTTGTCGTGGTTAGATGTATCAGAAGCGCATAATTAAGGCCTTTAATAAGAAAGTCAAAACTCAGGAGTACCAGGTTGGTAATTTGGTTATAAAGCGCATCATCTTACCACAAGGTGATACCAGGGGCAAATGGACTCCCACATACGAAGGGCCATTTGTGATTAAGAAGATATTTTTTGGAGGCGCTATGATACTTACCACCATGGATGGTGAAGATCTTCCACACCCTGTAAACGCGAACATAATTAAAAAATACTACACATAAAAGAGACCCGCTAGGTCGAATATCCTAGGCAAAAATAAGGGCATCCCGACGAACCAAAAGGGTTCGGGCAAAAATTAGGGATATATAAAAAAATGTACATCCGACGAGTTGAAAACCTTAAAAGGCAGCTTGGGCAAGAAAGGATATCCTAGTGGACTGAAAACCCGAGAGGGCGGTCCAGAAAAAAGTTAGGGATTAAAGCGTACAACTATGTCCTGTTCGATCACCTATCTACTTACAGCCAACATGATTACTGACGTCAAGTTCAAATGGTACAGATCAATTCAGTCAACTTCATTCGACAATGAGGGATAAGATGCTTGAAGATATAGGGGCAATATCAGAATTGAAACTTGATGGGATCATTTCCACATAGTTGTTTTTCCTTTTTTTTCTCTTTGTACACCTTTTCTTTTACGACGATTTCCTCTTACTAAGATTTTTGTGTCTTTGTATAAAATTGTCTGTTTATAGACAAAATTTCCAAATTAATGCAATATGTTTCAAAATTCAAAAACTATTTTTATTTTCTTCTGTTTTGTTTGCAAAAAATGCCCGATGATTATATTAAATGAATATATGCATTTGAATATGATTATCAATTACAAATATATGCATGAAACTAGGATTAGCATTTACGAAAGACTCTAGGAGTGAGGATAAACGTTCGAAGCTGACCATAAATTTCCAAAGAGAAATTTCCTCAGATCTTTCCCCACAAGTTAATCCCCATCAAATATTATTTCCACAGTAAAGTCGCCACAGTCTATAGGGTTTATTTCCCCAATGGAGTTTATTTCTCCAATGTTGCAAAGATTCCCCGACAATATTCTCTTTTCCGACCCGATGACATTCAACGTAGTACTCCCTAGGAGAGTCAATACTCATATATGAAACCCGGTAAAATAGAACATCAAGGAATTTCAGCTCTTTCATCTCCATTCAGAACACCAGTCTTACAAAGAACAATGAATGACCGACTCTCCTTTAATGCTATATCCCCAAGCAGAAGTCGAAGATCCCTAGCGGAGTGTTATCAAACAAAAAGCAAGAATCTCCAGCAGAGACATTCTAAACAAATTGAAGAACTACTATCTTTACCCCAACAACGATCAGAGATTTATTTTCCCCAGTCAGACATTATTATACAAAGCTACCGATACACACCAGTAACACATTGCATCCATAAACCATTTACAAAAAAATCATAACATATGCGTACGAAACGCATATAACATTCTCATTTTTTTTGAGAGCATCATTACACAATGCATTATATACATCATGAAATTGCACATAACTAACTTTGTCTTTTCAGGTTAAGTTTGCAAAACGGAAAGATATTACCAGTAATTTACAGAAAGGTTACAGATCAATTTCCAAAACAAGATGGAGCGACTATCTACATGACCAAGTGATTTCCTTCAGAGGAGTTCTGAAATGCATTTCCCCTTTAGTACTTCATCCTGAAAAGCATCTCCTTCAGAATTTTATTCTGAAAAGTATTCTCCTTCAATGCTTCATTCTTAAAAGCATGTCCCCTACAGAGATAGAACCCTGAAAAGAATTTCCCCTAGAGACCGAGTTCTGGAGAGCATTTCCTTTAGAGGAGTTCTAAAATGCATTTCCCCTTCAGCACTTCATTCTAAAAAGCATCTCCTTCAGAATTTTATTCTGAAAAGCATTCTCCTTTAGTGTTTCATTCTGAAAAGCATATCCCTTTCAAAGATGGAACCCTGAAAAGCATTTCCCCCCAGAGACCGAGTTCTAGAGAGTATTTCCTTCAGATGAGTTTTGAAATGCATTTCCTCTTCAGCACTTCATCCTGAAAAGCATCTCCTTCAGAATTCTTATTCTGAAAAGCATCTCCTTCAGCACTTTGTTCTGAAAAGCATTTCCCCTTCAGAAACGGGATCCCGAAAAGCATTATTCTAATACTCCCATCAATGGTTACTTTGGATGGCATATGTAAGCCTATCTCCAGCGACACTCTATCACTTCTCTGAGTGGCATATTTAATCCCATTTAAGCATAACAATCAACCAACAAGCGTTACTTCACACACAGGCAAGTGCAAATTTCTGGGCACTTGGGTGTTCAATCCTCTTCCACCTTCAGATCCCGAATGACGAGTATGCCAATCTAACTCTTCTGGTTTAAGAATATTTAACAGGGGAATCTATTGTACCCCAAAATTTCCCCTCTCATTTTCAAAGGAATTTCTCATGCCCCTAAGCTTATCAAGTATTCAAGACTACTTAAAGGGTTGACCAGACAAACTTTCCTCCTAAGAAGTGGCCTATAATTAGGGTTTTGGTTTTCTCAGATGAAATTGGACTTCTAATTCCTCAAGTGGACTTCATGGTTTCTCATATACTTCAAAGAATCCTCATGTCAAGTTTCAAGCCTTACACCACAAATTTGCTCAGTCAATTGCTCAGATGATTGGAAATCAACTGTATTGGACAAAAAGTCAACCGTGGTCAACATATAGTCAAACCACAATATTTTTTGTCAACATAAATATTTTGAAGTTACATTCACCATTTGATTAAGGGTTGATCATAACTCATCAATAAAATTCAAGATTCATCAAAAGTCAAAAGTTGCCAAATTAGGGTTTTCTTTAGGAGAAGTCAACTGAACTTTGACCAAGCATAACTTTCACATGATTCATCAGAAAATTCTCAAACAAAGCTCATTTTCATGGAAATTCAGTTCTCTGCAACTTTGTCTCTCTAAGCTCAAGTCCAAAAATAGTTCATTAGAGAGATATGGGCCAAAACATTATAGGTCATTTCAAAAGTCAACAAAAAGACCATTTTTGTCAAAGCAATTTACATCAAGATAAAGTCTTAAAATAAAAAAGTCCAAGATCACCTTCATATATCAAAAATTGAGAGAGTTATGATTAGTGCAATTTGGGCAATTTTGAGGAAATGCATGAAACCCAAATTGATCAAACTTGAATTTTTTGGCTAATGGGCTTATCTTTGATGGTCCAAACGTGTTCTAGACCTCATAATGAACCTCTAAATCTATTCATTCACCCTTTTAATTTTTTATTTCATTTATTTTGATTTTATTCATTTAAATTCAAATATAATCAAATAAATATCAAAGGGAGGTGCAATGCTTAAAAGGCTTTTGTTTCAAACATTATGGAGGTCCAAGATCATGCTGCAAACCATGTGGGATTATTTTCAAAACAAATCTTGATCTTTTGTCTTATTCTATTTCTATTTTTAAGCAAAAAAATCAAGATATAATTACAAGAGGTCCAAGCCCATTCTTCTTGACCTAATTTTCTCCTATATATATATATATATTCTTCATTCAGACAAGAGGAGAACATGAAACCTGCAAGAAAAACACCTTCTAAATCTAATTTTTTTTGTCAAACTAGGGCAAAATTTAATCCCTATTTTTAGCCTTTCTCAAAAAGCAATCTAACTGTCCCAATCAATTCCAGAAGTATCATATAGTAAATATGGATCGTTCTTGGTGATGAAAAGTGAATGAAACAAGCATCCCATGAATCTTCGATTGCCATATTTTTTGTAAATTTGTATTCTGATTTCCATCGTGCTCTGCTTCATACTAGCAGTACTAATGGGCTTATAAGGTAGAACTATGCAGATTTAACCCATCGCATGAGTCCCATAACAACAGGATGATGGATTGCCATTGTTACATCAATTTACATTGTTTGCTTTGTATTTCATGATACATGGAGAATTAGCAAAAACCAAGGCCACCATTAAACTTGCAAGGGACAAATTAGGGGGGGTAGGGAACCTTTGGATCACTAACGCGCGTTGTTTTGCAAGTACAAAAAACAAGTCGTCGGAGAAGACGACCGGAGCTAGGGTTCTGACGCCTCTCTGGTCCAGCCATTTATGTTTATTTTATATTTATTTATTTTCCTAATACTACAAGATGTAACAGCTACCCCAGTGGTAAGGCTCACACATGTTAAGGCATTAGTCTCTAAGGGCATGGGTTCGATCCCTGCCTTTTGCAACTTTGTTTTATATTTTCCAGTTTTTCACAGGTTTATTATATTTTATGTAGCGCTCAGTCTACAGACACCAACCAATACATGACTCAGTGGCAAATGGTGCAAGACAGAGGCTTGAGGGCATGGGTTTAACATCCAACCCTGACATTTTTTCCAATTTTGGTTTCTAACCTTGTTTTTCCTTGATTTTTCTTCCCCTGATCCTATTTTTTGGCTAACCTAATTTATTTTTATTAACCTAAAACAAACCTTTGTTAAAACCCTAATCATTTAGTTTTAGTTTTTTCAATTAACCCTTTTTTAAATTAATTAATTAACCTTTTTTTAATTAATTAGAATTTTAGGGTTTATTTAATTAATTATCAACTTAAATAATTTTTTCATAAAAAACCCTAACAAACATTCAAGCTTCTTCTTTTGTTTTTTTCTATTTTCTTTTCTCATTTATTTACATTCCTAGATCAAGTGTATAAGGCGCGTTCTAATGTAATAATTTTGATTTACTTTTCTCGCATTTTTTCTATTATGTAACTACTCAGAGTATGTAATAGTTGTAGGTTTTATTTCCCGCATTTCATTCTTATGTAACTGCCCTAAAACCTTGTAATAGTTTTAGGTTTGCATTCCAAACTTTATCTTATGCTATTATATTTTTTATACAATTGTTAGTAATTAGGGTTTGTATGACAAGACTAAAACAAATCGATAGCAAAACCCTAATTTCAAGATAAATAACTGAATCAAACACACTTTTTACACTTGCACCTCCAGGATAACTTCTCTTTGTTGCCTTTCGGAATAATGGTCATGTCCCTCAAAAATAGGGATACTATAGCAAAGTCCCTCTGAATAAAAGATCATAGTCCCTCGACGACCCTTCGATGTTGCCTACGAACATATGATCTAGTCCCTCCGATAAATTGCTAAAGTATCCTTATTAGTTTTCTTCGATGACCGTACGATGACCCTCAATTGTTTCTTCACATCCAATGGATGGGTCTACCTTTCAACTAATAGTACGAATAGCACAATCTCTAAAGGAGAGGGAAAATAACAATAATTACTTTGAGTGGGTAAGAACTGTTAATCGCTCGCTCATAACTTTTCTAAACAACATTTTCACACATCACTTTCAAAAATATTTTCTTAAACACTTTGTATGCGTTCTTGAGGACTGATACAAGAACCATTACAAAGTTATCCGTACTTTGGCTTTTTCAAAATATTTTCAAAACACTTACACAAAAAAGAAATTTTCAAAAGTGAGCTAGCGATTAAGAGCCCGTAGATAACTACAGATGAAAAGGGTGCTAACACCTCCCCTTTTCATATCTTACCCCCCGAACTCAAAATCTTCAAGGTATTTCCTGTTCTTTTCACCCTTTCCTTATTGAATAAAATAAAAGTCAGTGGCAACTCTAACTATCCGCACATTTGGATAAAACCAAAAAGTCAGTTCTCCCACCGTATTACAGTTGCTCAGATGTAAGTTCATCCGCACCACGAGGTATGTCGAATGGATTGCTAACATAGTTCCAATAATTAAAAAGAATGGAAGTTTGAGGGTTTGCATTGACTTCATAGATTTGAATGCTGCAACCCCAAAGGAAGAATACCACATTCCAGTGGCAGAAATGTTGATTGATTCAACCGTAGGCTTCGAGTACCTTAGTATGATTGATTGGTATTCATAGTATAATCAAATCTTCATTACTGACAAAGATGTGCCCAAAACATTATTTTGTTTCCCAAGAGCCCTAGGCACTTACGAATGGGTGGTCATGCCTTTTGGCATGAAGAATGCTTGGGAAACTTATCAATGAGCAATGAACTCTATTTTTCATGACTTCATTGAGACTTTTATGCAGATTTATATTAATGACATTGTTGCTTTGTCTGTATAAGGTAAACGACACATAGACCATCTTCGACAGTTAATCAAAAGGATGAGAAAACATGGTCTAAAGATTAATCCTCTTAAATGTGCTTTTTGTGTGCAGGAAGAGGATTTCCTGGGTTTTGTGGTCCACAAGAAAGGGATCAAGATAAATCAAAACAAGACAAAGGCCATCATTGAAGCGAATGCGCCATCAACCAAGAAGAAGTTACAGTCTTTGCTAGAGAAGATAATTTATTAAGAAGGTTCATCTCGAATATAAGTGGCAAGATTCAAGCCTTTTCATCTCTACTTCGCTTAAAAAAGGAAAGGTTCGAATTGGGGAAATTGTAGCAGGAAGCCTTTGACTATATCAAAGACTATCTTGTTCACCCTTCAATACTATCACCTCCTTGTAGAAATAAGAATATGAGGTTGTACATTTCTGCGTGTGATGTAATTATAGGGAGTATGCTTGCTCAAGAAGATGATAATGGTGTTGAAAGAGACATTTATTACCTTAGCCAAGTCCTTAATGATGCAGAAACTAGATATAGTATGGTTAAAAAGTTATGCCAATGTCTGTTCTTCTCCTGTACTAAGTTGAAGCATTATATAAAGCAAGATGGCGTTTATGTTTCATCTCACTTTGATATAATTAAACGTATGCTTTCCAAACCAATTTTGCATAGTCGAATTGGGAAGTGGGTACTTGCACTAACTTAATATTCTTTAACTTACATGCCCTTAAAGGCTATGAAAGGGCAAGTAGTTGCAGATTTCATAGTCGATCACGCCTTGGTCGAAGTTTCTCAAGACTTCTTTGAACTTGAACCTTGGAGGTTATGTTAGAACAAGATTTGAATTCTACAATTAATCTTTGGATTTTGATGATAACAATATATATTTTATGTGTAAACAATTGTTTCTAAGAAGTTTCTTGAGTGTGCATATAAGAAATTATAATTGATTCAGGACTGTTGTCTGAAGAATCAAAAATATGCCAAACACATCAGAAAGACTGTTCATCCGCTTCTGAAGAAACATCAGTAGTTCGGAAGAATGCTGAATGTTCATCAAAAAGAGGATCATGTGTGTAATTCTGAACAAGCTGTTGCTTCAGAAGTCACAAGTATTCAAGAAGAAATAATTTATGTTAGAGCTGTTGCTCAAGATCATAAAACAAGATTACTCAAGAAGAAAGAGTTTTCGACAAGTTGTTGCTTCAAGATTAGAAATAAAGATTGCACAAGAGACAAGCTTTGAACGCAAAGATCAGAAGTCAAGATTTGCTCATCAAAAAAGTTGATGCTTATATTTCTGAGGAGAAAGTCAAGATTCTGAATACATCAAAAGAAAGCTTCTACCTCCATATCAGAAGACAAGATTTGTTCATCAAAAGAGCTGTTGTTCTAATTCTGAAGACAAACTCAAGATTTTGAAGACTGGGATAGTTAATGGAATATGCACATTTCTAATCAACATCAGAAGTATTCCAATCAGAAGAAAGGATCAAAGAAAGAAATATCTTTTGAACTCATTTCTAATCAACATCATGTGGTAAATTAGAAGACAAGATCAAAATATGATATCTTTTCAAGCCAAACTACTTCAGCAGAAGTAATAATCATAAGAAGACAAGTATCATAAAAAACGCGAGCCACAAGAGTTAGTACAATAGTACAATTACACATTCCACTAAAATGGATGTATAATGTACTATTTGTCTCCCACGATCGTTTCTTACTGTTGGTAGCTAGAAATGATGAAAGTGACGTGTGTACTACTACAACAGTCTTCTTCTCAACATCTATATAAAGCTTCAAGCACCTCACTTGAAAATGACGATTGAACGACTTAATGAATTAACGAAAAAAAATGAAGAAATACACTATTGAACAAGAACAATAACACTGCCCAAATCAATCCATTAAAAGATAAAAAACACAAAGAGTTGTTGCTCGTTATTTATGTTAATATTGTTTGATTGAACACAAGAGTTTTTGCTCATTATTGTGTTGATACCACTGTGTTAGAATAATATAAGGAAGAAAACAAAGGCACGGGAGTTGTTACTCATTAATTGTGTTATTATTTGTTCTTCAATTATCTGTTAGAAACACAAGAGATGTTGCTCATATTTGTGTTAGAGTTTTAATAGTTAGAAACACAAGAGTTGTTGCTCATATTTGTGTAACCGTTATAAATTGTTTAAACACAAAAGTTGTTGCTCATAATTGTGTTAAGCAATCTGAACTTAAAAATTTGTGTAATTCGCTTACTAGAAGCAACTTTGTAAACATATCCCTTCAACGGGAAGTTGAGTTAAGTCCTTGTATAATGCAAAGAGAAATCTCCTTTGAGGGACCAGGTAGGTCAGAAACCTTGGGAGTCAGTGATCGTTATATCTCTTAGAGGACCGGGTAGGTCACAATTCTCAAGGGATCACTAACAGGTTTCACTGTTGTTGTTAGTCACCAACAGGTAGCCCGTGCAATTGTAATCAGCTTGGTTATAATAAATTAATTCCTTTTCTAAGGCGAAATCACCTTGGCGGGTAGACAAGATTAAACTTTTCTAAGGTGGACCTGGATATATTGATTGTGTCTTTATTTCTCTTCTAACATATTTATTTCTAACATGATCATTTGTGGAAAGAACTTCTAATTTTTTTGAAAAAGACTTCTAATTGTTTTGACATTTCTAATCGTTTGAAAAAAACATTTCTAAACGCTGTAAAAACTATTCTAAACGAAAAGTTTTAAAACTCAATTTAAACCCCCATTTCTTGTGTTTTTCTCTACCTTCAATTGGTATCAGAGCTCCGACTCTGTAATTGATTTTCTAATCAAACACTTACCGTGTAGTGATATCTAGTTTGAGAAAAACATTTTTGTTAAAATGGTTGCTGCTAACACAAACAATAACGATAGATACAATGCCAAAACTCCTATTTTTAATGGAGAAAAAATTGATTATTGGATAGATAGAATGGAAAGTTTCTTTCTAGGCTATGATATTGGTCTCTGGGAAATATTTACAAATGGTTATGAAGAATAATTCAGTGCAATTGGCATTCCTATTCCTCTGAACATAATGAATGCAGATCAGAAGCGCAACTTCAAAAACCATCACAAAGCCAAAACTATTCTTCTCAGTATAATCTCATACAACGAATATCAGAAATTTACAAACAGAGAAATTACAAAGGATATTCTTTACTCACTCAGAATGACACATGAAGGCAATGCACAAGTCAAAGAAACTAAGGCCTTGGCCTTGATTTATAAATATGAAGCTTTCAAGATGGAAGATGAAGAAACGGTTGAAACTATCTTCTCAAGGTTTCAAACTTTGGTAGTATAATTGAAAGTTCTGGACAAAGGATATTCAACTGTTGATCATGTACAGAAAATCATCAGAAGTCTTCCAAAGAGATGGAGATCTATGGTCACTGCTCTCAAGCTATCTAAGGATTTGAACAACATAACTCTTGAAGAGTTAATTAGTTCGCTTAGAAGTCATGAAATTGAGCTAGAAGAAGATGAGCCTCATAAAATAAATAAATCTATTCCTCTTAAGTCTAGAATAGAAAGAACCAAATAAAAAAAGATCAAAGCTTTTTACACTGAAGAAATGGAAGAATCTGACAAAGAAAGTTTTGATAATGAAGATGAATTATCTCTTATATCTAGAAGATTTAAACAACTCTTGTTAATTCTATATTTTTTGTGATTATCGTTATGTTTGGTAAAACTAACTTAGCATAAACATGTGTTATAAGATATTCTAAACCAGCAGGAGGAACATGTTAGTCACGATGTTCTATCTAGTTTATCCGACATCTTGTCTGTTAGAGCTGTTCACTTGGATTTTTTATGTTTTAACAATTCCTGAATATTCTGGGAATATTAGGATATTATTTGTGTTGTCCAAGATTGAAGAATCAAAGATTCCTTTTGTATTTAGAAGATTAATTTGTTTCATTAAGTGTTGAGACATTTTAGGAAACAAATCACTGGAGTCCTATTTTCGTGCAGAAGTTTCTACTGATTTTCTACAATAGATCAGTTGCGTTTTTTAAGCCCAAATACATTCCATTCAAGGCTATAAAAAGAAGGCTTCAACCCTAATACTGAGTGGAACTTACATGTGTTTTTGTTAAGGTTTTTATGTGTTATTTGTGAGCCTCTCTAATATCATCTTGATACAAGAGTAGCTCTGTTCATTGAGTTGTAAGTTCTATAAATCATTCATAAGCTTTTAAGCATCGAATGGTTTTGTGTAATTGAAGTGTGTCTTCTAAAAGTATTCTAAATTGTTTAGAGTTGTTAAATCACTATTAGGGTTGAAAAGGATTTGAGAAGGGTCTCATACCTAGGTGAATCTTAGGTAGAAGTTAAGCATGGGTAGTGATTACGTGAGTAGTTTGTAAACTAGTGAGAGTTTGTTGTGGGTCTACAAACTGATACTACTTAGTTGATTTCGTCCCTGGCTTGGTAGCCTCTAAAGTATGTGTTGTTGTACACCGAACTGGGTTAACAACTCTGTGTGTTCTTTACCTTTCTGTAATGTTATTTATGATTTAAATTATTTATTGTGTTATTGTTTAGAGATCAGTGTCTTGACACCTCTTAGGATATCTAAGATCTGATTACCAGAATTTCAACTCTGGAGGAAGAGACAAAATAATGGTAGAGGATTTAGAAACATAAGAGATCGTTCAAAAACATCTGATAGAAGTAAAGTTAGAAATTAAGCAATATGCTTTGAGTGCCATGAACTTAGATACTACATAAATGAATGTCCAAATCTCAAGAAGGAAAGCTCTAGAAGAGAAAGCTTCAAGAAAAATAACTTCAAAGGAAAGCAGAAAGGTCTCATGGAAACTTGGGATGATTCTGACCCTGAAGAATCCGAATCAGAAGAAGAACGTGCCAAAGTAGGCTTCATGGCTACCAACTCAGATGGATACTCATCAGAATCAGAAGAAGAACATGAAAAAGTAGCTCCCATTGGTATCAACTCAGAAGAAGACACATCAGAAATAGCGTCTGATTTTGAATATGTAATTTCTGAACTCTCTCGAGCTAAATTAGAATTATGTTTATCAGAAACTCTAAACAAGTATCAAAAGCTTCAACTAAAATTCAAGAAACTTCAGAAGGATCAATAATATGAAATTTAAGAACATGTTAAGCTAAATAAAAAGAGTTTTGAAAAAAAAGATGATCATTCCATTTCAAAAATTGAAAACGTATTTCTAAGTAAAAATTGTTCAAAAATTGAAAAGGTTCTTTCTAAAGCTTCTCTATCTTTTGAAATTGTAGTGTATCAATATGATAAAGCTTTTCAGAAGTTCTTAAGCGACAATAAAATAGAAGCAGAATAGCTTCCATGATCCTTGGTGTTAGTCATAATAAAATTTTAGAAAGTGTTGTACCCAAAAATTTTCCCTCCAATTTTTACTCAAAACATGTTCCTAGAGGTCCTCAATTGCTCGAGGTTGACTAAGAATTACTAGACAAATTCTACTCCTAAGCAATGAACCTCTAACTAGGGTTTCACTTCTCATCAATATGTGTGAGCTCCAAAGGTTTCAAATGTTTTATATTGTCCTAATATGCCTTCAAGATTATCCATGACAAATTTCATACCTTGCACTACAAGTTTGCTCAGTCAATTGCTCAAATGCTTGAAAATCAACTGTATTAGGTCAAAAGTCAACTATGGTCTATATACAGTCAAACTTAAATATTTTTGGTCATCATCAACATTTTAAAGTGTTATCCATCATTTGATCAAGGGTTGATCATGATCCCTCAAGAAATTCTCCTAATTCATCAAAAGTCAAGAATTGCTAATTAGGGTTTCTATTGGAAAAGTCAACCAAACTTTGACCAGGCATAACTTTCTCACACTTCATCCATTTTCCCAACCAAAGCTCATTTTGAAGAGAATCCAATTCACTGCAACTCATCTTCATCTATCAAGTCCAATAAATGCACCATTTGAAAGATACAAGCTTATACATTACAGGTCATTTTCAGAAAGTCAACAAAAGGCACTTTTTGTTAAGACCATTTACATCAAGATAAATTATTCAAATGCAAAATTGATCAAAAGAGGGATAGAAGTAGACATCCTGAGATTTCCAAAAAGTCCAAGATCATCATCATTAGATAAAAATTGAGCAAGTTATGGTTTGCCCAAGTTGGGAAAATTTGGGAATTTTCAAGAATTATGCATTAAGCAAACTTGAAGTTTTAGGTTAATGGCTTAATTTCTTGGACTTCAAACATATTCCGAAGCCTATAGAGGACCTATAAAATTATCTTGCCATGCCTTTCTTTTTCTAACTATTTTATTCATATTTATTATAATTTATTTCAAATAAATATAAAATAAAATGTATAAAATAATTGGAAATGGGCTTTGAGCTTTGGGTTGATGTTTTGGACAACCTAGGCCCATAAAATTTTCGTGCAAGCAATGTCGACATTCATTCAAATTCAGAAAGGACAAGATTCCATGTCTTTGGAAAAATTATAAAACATCATTCATGGCTTTAAAAACACATGTTTATGGTTGTTATTACCTTTATTATCTTGTCTCATCCCTCCTCTCTATATAAAAGACACATTAGCAAGCTTCAAAGCACATGATATACAGCCTGGAAAAGCTCTACAAATTTTGCAAAAAATATCAAAGTTGTAAAATTTGCACTTTAGGTTCTAGCCTTCCTCAGTCCAAACAAAAGATCCAAATACATTCCTGGATGCTCCCTGAAGCTTTTGCAATCATTACCAAGCCCTGAAACATCACCAAACGCCTCAGTAAGCTCCACTTTTATATTACCTAACTTGTTTCATGCAGATTCGATGCATTACATGGCCAGAAGTGTACCAAACACCATCAGATCTAGCATTCAAATCATAAGGGGTCTAGATCTAAAGGTTTCAATTTGAGATCCACCATGCGCCCTCAAGGCCTCATCTCACCTGATCCAGCGTGGCCTGGGCTTAACATTCACTTGGGCCTAGCAAAATTCAATTTCAGCACCCCCCAATTTCTAATTATCCTGGCCCATTTCGCATTGGTTTTGACACTTTGCTTTATATTTTTTTTTTAAATTTGTTTTCTTCATTTATTTAATTAGTATAATGTAATAATAAAATCACCAAAAATATAGTTTTAGTTTTTTAATTAAATTAATTTTATGAATTAATTAATAACTATTTTAACTATTTTTCTTTAATTAATAATAAATTAGAACTTAATTTATGTTTAATTATTTTCTTTAAATAATAAAAAAAACTAAAAAAGAATTTAGACTATTTTTTTTGTTTAATTTTATTTTCTAAATAGATTTTTAGGTCATTTACTTTCTTAAATAAAAAAATAAGCAAAAAGATTTTCTTAATAGGTTGTTAGACGTATTTTCAACTTCCGCGCAAATTATTTATTTTTGCAATTTCTATTCATTATTGTACCTATATACTGGATGTAATAAACTAATTAGAATTTTTACCACTTTCTTTATTTTTCTTCTTCCCCCAATTTTAGTACATTGTAAACCCCCTCCTTGAAGCAATGTAATAGCGTAGGGTTTTATCTTCGCACTTTATATTTTTCTGGCATGGCAAGACTGAAAACAAAAAACGTTAGCAAACCTAAATGCGCAACATAAATATTTGAACTAAACACAATTGCACATGCGCACCTCTAGGGTATCCCACTTCGGTTGCCTTCGGAAAACGATCACAATTCTCGAAACATGAGAAGTTTTAGTGGCTTTCCTCTAGTTTGAAAGATCACAAGTCCCTCGATGACCCTTTCAGCGTTGCCTCGGTTAAAACCGATCTTAGAAACTTTAGGACAATTACTAAAATTTCTTGCCAAGTTGCCTTCGTGACCGTAATGTCCCTTCGATGTACCTCATACATTCAACAATAGGGCTACCTACTCAGTAATAGTAGGATAGCACTGTCTAAAGGATAAGGAGGAAAAGAACAAACCTTTTTTCGAGTATAAGTAGACAAATCTTAAATGCTTGCTCAAAAATAAACTTTTTGCACTTACACAAAACATTTCAAAACACTTTCAAAAACATTCGCTTTGTCAACACTCTTGAGGGCTGATACAAGAGTTATCATAAAGCGAATTGCCGCATTAAGGAATTTTCAAAACATTTTCAAACACACAAAGCACAAAGGTATTTCAAAATGAGCAAACCTCTAAGAGCCCGTAGAAAACTACGGATGGAAAGGGTGCTAACACCTTCCCTTTCTATAATCTACCCCCTTACTTAGAAAATTCTCGAAAAGGTCTTTTTCTGTTCTTTTCACCCTTTCCTTTGTTGGATAAAAGAAAAGTCGATGGTGACCCTTACTTACCGCAACATTTTCAAACACAAAACACAAAACCAATATAACAGTCGGTTCTGCCACCGTATCACAGAACTGGCGACTCTGCTGGGGATCACAAAAATAAAAAGTGGGGTTTACCTTAGAGTTAGTTCATTATTAAAATTGTTTTTTGTATGCTTTGTTTGCTTTATCCGTGGAGGGCTGTTTGGGTTGTTACTATAGATCCTACACCTGGATCTGGGGGCATCTCTTTTAGGTAAACAATAATAAATCATGGAGACTATACGGCATAGACCGATATGGTTGAAGCGATAGCTGTGTTGGTGTGACACTTTGGTTGATACCGGTATCGCTTGTGTTGAATCGAGGAGAATATGGGGCCACCACATGGTGTCATGAAGCACTAACGGACTTTAGAACCTTAGTTGAACAAACTTTTCCATTAGAAAGTAGTGAGATAGCCGGCATCGGTGTAAAGTTGGGGATTGGTTAATACTCGATGCTACACTCATTGAGATCAGACTTTTAAGATGTTTCAGCCGCAAGAAAAGATTGCTAAGCTGAAATAACGCTTGATAAAGAAAGATCAGTGATATTGAGACTACTTAGAACCCTGTTACTATTTCTAAGACAGGTTGAACCAACTAAACTTCAAGAGGGTACTTACCTACAAACCCCATTCAAGCCTAAACCTAAGACTGCTTGTGTGACTTGTTTGCTTTCAACTTGAACTACTTGAAGGCTTTTATTATCTAACAACATGATTTCCTTGCAGGATTTGTTCACAGTCATTATCTAGTAACCTGGACTTCTTAGACTCACTTGTCTACATCACCTTACATTTTTTGCTTAACGTATAACGTACACATCATAAACATCATTCCATAGCGTTTACTTAACCATTTCAAGGATCTCAAGGGTCTGTGATGTAGGTTATGATGAACCAGATGTCTAAATAAGGGGCAAGGGGATTTATTTTCCTCTAACCAAATGCCTTCAAAAGACCAGAACACGACAACTTGGGTCAGGGGCTATGACCCACTCGATATGGTGAGCTTGACTCTTGTAGAAGGACTTTCAAAGATGCCAAGTTCTTCAATCAAAGCTGCAAAATTAAACTTCTGACATTTTCTTATTTAACCCACGAGATCCTTGAAAACATTTGCATATCATACATGTCATTGCATATCATACATGTCCTTGAAAACATTTTCTTATCTTTTTGATATTTATTTCAGCAAAAAGAAATGGCTCTTGAACAAACAGTTAAGGAACTTCAGGCACATAATGCTCAATTCCAAGAAATGTTCCTGAATCTGGCTAAGGGACAAGAAGATCTGAAGGCTCTTGTTCTTAAAGACCATAAGAAAAAGGCAAAGAAACCAGTTTGTGTTTTGAGCGTGGGAAGAAGAAGACCAACTATCTGAGCTCTAGATTTTGCAACCCCATCAAAGAGAAGGGATAATCAAGAGGAAGATGACGAGGAATCAGAGGAAGGAGACAACAATCTAGCGTCTGAAGAAGATGAGCATGACTATTTTGAGAAGCAATATCCTCCTGCTGACGATAAATACAAACAGCTGGAAGATCGGCTCAATGCCATGGAGATCCAAAGGGTGCCCGGTATGGATTTTGAAGAATTAGGTTTGGTTCCAGGGGTGGTCATCCCACCTAAGTTCAAGGTCCCTATCTTTGCAAAATATGATAGTGTTTCCTGTCCCAAGCTTCACTTGAGGTCATATGTCAGAAAGATCCAACGTCACACTGCTGACCGGAAGCTATGGGTCCATTTCTTCCAAGAAAGTTTGGCTGTAACTCAACTGGATTGGTTCTATTAACTAGAAGGAACTGACATCCATACCTGGGAAGACTTGGCTGCTGCTTTCTACAAGTAGTACCAATACAATGCTGACCTGACACCAACTTGAGTGCAACTGCAGAATATGTCCATGAGCTCAAGAGAAGGGTTCAAGGAATATGTGCAGAAATAGAGGGACCTAGCTGGCAGGGTACAACCTCCTCTAAATTATCAGGAAATGGTAGACATGTTCATGGGAACTCTGATTGGACCGTTTTTTAATCTACTGATTGGGAGTTCCTCATCCGGGTTCACAGAGATGGTTCTGACTGGAGAAAGGATCGAAAGTGGTATCAAGAGTGGGAAGATCCTGATGGATGCATCTTCTAATGATGAGAAGAAGCCATTTGCTGGTAAGAGGGAAGCCAATGTTGTGTATGGCCAGAAGGGTCGTAATAAGGCAAACTACCACCAATCTGTAGGGGCAGTGTTGGTCTCTAATTTGACACACGTGCAATGACCATAACAACAGGGTAATTAGTGAAGGCAAGACGAGCCTAAGAGACAGTTTACCAAGATCAACATGTCGTTGTCTCAAGAATTACAACATATTTTGAGGATGAATTTGATTACATTGATAGGACGTCATCCAAACCCTAAGACTTCTTCTCCTAACTACAATCCTGATGCAAGGTGTGCCTATCATTCTGGAAGTCCCGGGCATGATACTAACGATTGTTGGGCATTGAAATACAATATTCAAAATATGATTGACGCCAAGGAGATTGAGTTCGACCCTCCTGAGACTCCCAACGTGATCACTGCTCGCATGCCAAATCATGGTCAGGATTGAGATCATTTTTGTTCATTTGAATTATCAAGTTGTATTTTCTTTGTTTGTTCAAACAATTATTGTCATGTCAAACTTTGTTATTTCATTAATGCACTGCACATGTTTGTCTTGAATTAAGTTGTTTTCATTATGCTTAAACTGATTCCTTACTTTCTTTTTGTGATATTCAACTCTTGATTAAAAGCTCTAAGCCTTTAGAAGGAGGATGACGAGAACAATACAACAATCTCTACAATATGCTTTTGAACAGACCCCACTGACGATGTACAAGCGTTGTTTCAAATCCTAAACAGTGGAGTTATAAGAAAGATAATCCCTAGTCAACCCCTTTGAGCCTAAGAAGTAGGAGTTTTCTTTTCACACAAATTAAAACCCTTAATCATAACCTGGGGTAGGGTAGTTTTCTCATTTAATTTAGATGTGCATTCAGTCGCAAGATTTCCCTTCATACACGACAAATAGTGTAGAAGATGCTCTCCAAAAGATGGTGATGGTTCCACATAATCATTAATAACATGCAATCATCATCTCTCAAAATAAAAGCCCATTAAGTCAAAACCTATGAAGGAGACTTAAGAAAAAAAACTGGGGCATCCCGCTGGCTGTAATCACAAAAGAAACAGTTCAGGCAAAAGACAAGGATAGCAAAATTAAAAAAGAAAGAGGTCCTACAAATCCTCAACAAAAATAAAAGGTCACAAAAATGATTTCCTTCTCAAATAAACATTCAATTTCTGAACCATCACCGAAATATCGGGGCCAACATTCCAGAACTCAACTGGGAATCGAAATGCATAATTAACTGAGCATAGGACTGAAGAACATCACGAAGAACGGGTAAGTACATATAAATTTTGAGCCTTTATCCTTTGTTTCTTAAAACGTGAACCAGACCACGTTACAACCCTTAAAAGTCCTAGCTGAAGCGTGGGTTAGTTCGAGAGTATACTGTTACAAAGGTATCCTGACTCCTGTAAGGTTTGCTATAAATCATGAGTTGATATCACATTCTTGCAAATTTTATTTTACTATAAAAAACGCATTTTCAAAAAATTTCAAGACATACATAAGGTTTGTATTGTACCCCAATTTTTGCCTCTAAGATCCCTTCATCATACCATATTGATTCATTCACAACAAGATCACATTAGGGTTTTTGGTTCTCCTCCCTATCTCTAGCTTTTCTCTTTGAGGAATCACCAAGCACCTTGACTTGTTTTTCTTGTTTGATCATTCATTTTTCGTTTTGACTTTCCTTTTAATTAATAAAATGCAATGTTAGTTTGTCTTACTTGTCAACAATGTAGGTAAAGGCAATGTAACTTAGCAAGTTGATCCATGGGCTCATGAGTTTATTTCCATGACCTAGTCAATAAACTTGAGAAGTTCAAACCTCACCATTGAAGTTATTTTGGAATAAATGGCATGGAAAGGTTTATCTTGGTTCACCATATTTCAAAGTTATCAAGATTGATTCAAAATTACAAGGGGTTGATTGAAGAAGTTGTCATGTTTGGACAAGGCTTTATTCCCATTGGTTACAAGTGCATATTTCTCTCAATTCTCAAGAAATGGAAGTATTTTTGGTGGCTATGAGTTCTCATTATCATCCTCAACAACTTCTATTTATAAAGCAAAAGTGTTGGTACAAGAAGGTTGTTCAAAGTTGTCAAAGTTCCTTAAAGCATTTTCTTGATCTAGGAGCTAGGGTTTTGAACTTCAAAGAAGTATATCTTGCTCATCTTTTGGTATTTTTGAGTGATTCAAAAAATATAATTCTCTTCAAAGGGTTATTATCAAAACACTTCAAAAGTTTCAAGGAGTTTTCATGTGGAAGAAACTTGGTGATGAAGAGAGATTACAAGTCCTCCAGATGAACCCCTAATTTCCCATATGTGACTTCAAATGATCATAACTTGGTCAATTTTTATCAACTTGAGCCCACTATTTTTCCATAATGATCTTGAGGATGTGAACTTTATTCCTTCTTTTATGTTTAAAATGAGAAAATGGATGAAAGATGCCCTAAGGATACAAAAGATTATAGGTCATTTCATGATTTTTTTGCCAACTTCAACAATTCATAACTCTCTTAATTTTTTGATATTTTGAATGGTTCAAGTTTTAAAATGTCATTCAAGAGGTCTATTTCAAGCCATACTTTTCGATCAAGAGAAAATTCCAAGTGGAAGGCCATGTTTGGATGCAAAACATTATAGGTCACTTTTGAAGAAAAAATTGAAATATTTCTGAGTATGGAAAGTCAACCTTTTCCCTCCAACTTTGACTCAATGCAACTTTCAGCTCAAGCATCCATTTGATTCCATTCTTTTCCCATTGCAAAGCTTGTAATCTCATCTTTCTAAAGCATCAAGAATCATGCTCTAAGACCCCTTGAGCTGAGAATGCCATTAATTTGAACCTGGTAACTTGAAACTGAAGTTTCTTCAAAAGTCAGAATTTGAAATCATTGATTTTGCTTCTAAACACTTCGTTTCTGCGTGTTTTTGCTTCTAAACATGTTTAGTGAACTTCCAAAAGTGATTAGCATAGCAAAACGTGCACTTTGGATGAGTTTTGATCAAATTAGAAGTCACACTTTTCTTGTTTGCAACTTCACACGATTTCCCTCCAAACACCATTATTTCACACGCTTGGACATTCCATTTGATTCCCTATAAATAGAGGGTCATCCCTCATTCATTTCCTCAAGCTTGAATAGCCAGAATCACCCTGCCAAACTTGCTCCGTAACTCAATTTTCTGTAACTTCGAAATCAGTGTTCAAGCCTTTTTCAATCTAATTTTTATATCAATTCATCTTCCTTGATCTTCCCTGAAGCTAACCATACAATTACCTTCAAGAATCGAGCCCTATATTTCTCCATAAAAGTCCAGTTTTAGAGCTCTACAACTCAACTTCAATAGGTAGATTTCTCCATCAATTCTTCAAAACTTTGATATCATTGTGAAGCTCTTATCGCCCTTGTTCTAGTAGTAACACTTGCTTTTTTTCTTGAAACACGTTTTGACCATGAAATTTCAAATCCCTTTTCAAAACATTCCTTCCAAATTGTTTGAGCTACAGTTTATATAAATTTGTCGCGAGGGTGTGGTTGTCTTCGTCTTGAAGAGACGAAGTGAATAGCATAGGTCCAAGCTTCTGATTTTACAGTTTAAGAGACTTACAATTCACGTTAGTTAGAGATTGAAGATGACCAACGTGTCATCTTCCAACCAATGAGGGCGCGCCACTTGCTTTTTTTGAAATCTGATCTATTTACTAACGCGTTTTGACATCGATCAGATGGCCCATATTTTTTTGATTATTTATTTTCTTTTATGATTTTTATATTTAATAGTTTTAAAATTCAAAAAATCATAGAAAATTCATTTTTAGTCCAAAAAATCTGAAAAAAATTAAGAAAAATATTTTTGATTTTTCTCTTTCTGATTTTTATTTTTTCACAATTTTATTTTATGTTTTGATATTTTTTTATTATAAATTTTCACTTTATTTGAATTGTTTTAAATGTTTAAAAATACTTTTATGCATTTTTTAAATTCTGAAAAAATATGGATTGATCCAATGATATTGTGACAAATATCGGTGACCTTATTTTTTATTTATTTCTGACTTTGGTATTTTTTTTATCATTATTGATTTATTTTACTCATTTCTTTACATTTTAAAAATAGTTTCTGACTTTAAAAAATTACCAAAAATTTTATAAATTTTTTTGAGTTCACTTCTGATTTTTCTACGGTCTTACTTTTTATTTCTTAATTAGTTTGAATATAGTTAATATTTTTTATCCCTTATTTCTATTTTAAATATTTGTAAAACCTCTTTTAATGTATATATTAAATGCAATATTATTTTTTGTGATTATTTTCTGACTGATCTTGGATTGAATTTATGATCACGAACTTTGTTATTATCATTAGATCCATGGTGTCGAGTTTAACTCCATAAAAATGGATGAATGATTTTAATAATAGTTTGATTAAATTCAATTCAAATGTGGTTTGTATTCTTTCCCACCCCTCTTCATCTCATCCCTTTCTTATTGCACTAAGTGTTATTGGAGCATGATCTCTATATCATGTCTCAAAATAAATGGTGCATAAATTGCTATTGATCGGCCTCAAAATAGGTGCGACTTCTATATAAGTCTACTTACGATTGCTTAACATAGCGCTAAATTTTGTCCTGAGTCGAATAAATGATCATTCGTGTCCCAAACCTATGTTTGCAAGCCTAAGTATGTTAATTTGATCTCTTTGATCAAATAATCTTGAGATTCATTGTATGGAGGCTTTGGTTCTACCAATCCTCTAATGGATCTATATCACTTTTGGTCAACGCGAATCACTTAAACATCGTTGATCATTAAATGGTACTTTTAAGCATTCCAAAATGGATGATATACTTAACAAAAACCAAATTCAACTTGTTGTGTGGAGGCTTTGGTTCTACCAATCCTCTAATGAGTTCCAAATACAAGTTTCAAGATGGTCATCCAACTAATCACTAATTATTAACAATTAATTTTACTTTATGCTTTTATTTTTTATGCTTTATGTACCATTTACTTTAAGCATTACATTTATCCTACTTTTCATCTTTTCTCACTTGAGCATTTATATTCTTGTCATTTTATTTTGCTCACTTGAGGCTTTCTTTTTTAAAACACCTAATAATCAACATAAACCATAAAAAACTTTAATGATACTTGGACTATTTGGTTACTATCCTTGGCATTGTGGAGTATTGGACTTCTTGGACTTAGGATTAGAAACATTGACCTATGTTGGAGACCTTGTGACCTTAATGGATATTTTGTATGGAATTCTTGAGGTTTACCTCAAGACATTGGGTTGTTTATTTGTTTTATGTGTAGGTTATTGTGATTACATACTTTGTTTGTAATCTGGAATTCACCCGTATACAGCCGTTACTCTGCCCAATTTTTGAGAAGACTTAATACATTTGAAGTTTGGTTCCCTCAAGGGGTCTGGTATTTTTGCTTGCTTGGTTTCAATCAAAAGAATGGGAATTCTATCTTGACTCATAATGTCAAGTATTGGCTTCTTGTTGGTTAGATGGTTCTTATCCCTAGCTTTTACCTTATGCTTTAGGATAGTCTCTTCTTCTCCTCCCACTTTCTTTAATTTCAAAAATCTTCTTCCTCTTTTTGAAAACTTTTCTTGTTTTTAAACCTGAACCACTTTCATAATAAACTTGGAGTTAACTCCATGCATTTTCAAAACCTTTTCATAAATAAACTTCAATTAACTTAAATAATACCTTGACATTTTTTTGAGAAGACTAAAAGTCAATCAATCTCATTTCAAACCATTTTTCCATTTTGGATTTTTACTTTAAAAAACTTTTCTCAAAAGATTGGGCTCTTGTCAATCCTTGTAGTGATGTAAATAACTATACTTCTACAACATGTAGTGAAGAGAGATATTTTCCACTTGGGTGTTGAGTGAGGCATTGTTGATTTCAAAATCTAAGCCATATCCTCCACTTGGAGATGATGCAAATTCTCCTTTCTCATGATTGTGGGTAGTAAGTATGCTTTCCACACGGACAATGACGATTGAAATTCTGGCAACAGATACTTAATGTCACAGTGAATGTTATGACACCGTATCTGACACACTTTAAGACAGTAAAGTAAAAACAATAAAGAACACAATCAATTGTTAACCCAGTTCAGTATGTTACAACACCTACTCTGGGGGCTACCAAGCCAGGGAGGAAATTCACTATAAGAGATATTAATTCAGGAACAAACCAACCGTTTTATCTCCTTCAATTAAGACCTATCCAATGCAACTTCAATCTAAGTTCAACTTAAACCTGAGTTCCTACTCACTCCCCCTCAATCACAGAAGTGATACTAAACAATTGATTGATGAAATTATGAAGACACTCTTCAGTACATACACTTGATTTTGCTTCACAGCTTTAATCAAGTGACAATCACTCGTGCTTCAAAGCTTTGAGTGATACACAACCCTAACTTGACTTTGCTTCAAAGCTTTAATCAAGTGACACAAACACTCGTGCTTCAAAGCTTTGAGTGATACACAAACCTTACAATCAAATCCTACTACAAATCACTTATCACAATGATAATTGATTGGCTCACAGTAGTTACAACTATACAGTCCCTTATTGATCTTCTGTCGAAAAGTATCTAACCATTAATCTTCAAGACGAATATATAGGCAGACTATTCTTCAGTTAGGGCTTCCATGAAAATAGCTAGGGTTAGTTAACCCAAAAGACTTGGTTTAGACTTTTATCATACCAAATTAGGGTTAAGCAAAGTTAACCTAATGTCCACAGGAGCATCTGATCTGGACTGTATACATCAACTTAGATAAGCATACCAGATTCCTGAAAAATCTCAGGAATAATAAATCTGCACAAATGTTAGATCAGTACAGGATGTCTTAACATTGGTTATGACAACAAGAATCCTGCTCACTGATTTTGGTAGAATATACTGTATATGATCATTGTTTAATGATCATGATAAACACTTCAAACCGAGTAGTTCCTGTATGACATTCTTTTCTGCAGAATGTACCTTTATCCCAGAATGTTATGGCATCAGTCATGACATTTGCAACTCTGATTTTACAAAAAAAATGCCAACAAACAAACACTTACAAACTCCCCCTTTGGCAAATTTTTGGCTAAAACCCCTAAACAATCAGAGATTAGAATGCAGCAGAATTTTTTAATAACAGCTACCAAGTCTAATTCTACCAAAATAACCATAAAATCTTCTCCCCCTTTTTAGCCATAAAGAGGCCAAAGATACTTGTACTTTTAAGTTATACAGTCATCCAAAAGGAAAAAAAACACAGAAATAAATAAGAAGTCATTTGGCAGCAACAAGTTCCAGCAACAATCTTTTCACCAATACTGACCTTCAGGCATTGTCATCTTCCAAGGAAGCACTATCTTCAGCATTATGCTGGTCTTCATCAGCATCTCCTTCCCTTATTTGTTCTTTATTCTCCTCCTGTTCTAGTTTAGCAATCAGCTCTTCTAGAGTCCTTTTTCTTATATCAAGCTCTCTGCAGGTTTCTTTTAGCACAGCTATAACATCAGTCTTCTTGGAATGAGATTTGACAGTTGATATCTCAACAAATGTCATAACAATGTCAGGGACATGTGTTCCCTGAAACAACTTATAGTGCAAGCCAAGAGCAGGGGCTCTTTTGCATACAGAGTCTTTTTCAGCCAGAATATCAGGATACTGAGCAATAATTATACCACACAGGAGAGAGGGAAAAGCAATAAGGCCTTTAATAGCACAGCTTCCAGCATGTTTCAATGTTTGATCAAAGATGTACTTGCCATAATCAAGGTTTGTCCTGGTTCCAACAGCATAGATAAATCTTCCCAAACCTGTGGAAATGGTGGATTTATGGTTGGTGGGAACCCAGTTAGCTGCACCTATTTTGTGCAGTATGGAAAACTTCATGCTCAGCTTGCTCGCATTTAGCTTCCCTTTCAAGGGCCAGTTCTTGACTTGCTTGGCAGTGATTATTTGACAAACTTGGTTGTCAGTAACTTCCAGCTCAGGACAAGCATCATCATGCCTTCCTAGGAATTTGTTTATTACAGAAGGAGAGAAATTTACCTTCCTTCCTCTCACATACACACTCTTAAAATCAGTTGATTTTCCATCAGCACACCCATCAGATAAATTTACTATGAATTCTTTGACAAGAATCTCATATCAGTTGGTAAACTTGACCACAATTTTCATTAGACCAGCAGTCTTGATTAAATCCATGATTTCCTTACACTCAACAACACTGTTGTTCAGCTCTCTCTCCAAGGCAATCCTCTTCAGAAACACATACTTCCACCTGTTTGCATTTTCTGGATGGTGAAAGGAGATGTTGTCAATGGCAACTTCAGGGACTTTAGGCATTTTACTAGAAAAGAGTTTCTTCCTGAGAGGAATGTCTGGAACATTGCTCTCAACATCAAACTCAAAGTCTGATTCCTCATCAGATTCAGAGGGTTCAGGGTCCTTCCTTTTCTTGGCTATTGGTTGTCTCACAAGCTTTGAGAGACTACCAACAGGTACTCTAGTTTTCACCTTCCCCTTCCCTTTTGACAATCCATCTTTTCGATCCTTCTCAGCTTCTACTCTAGTTTTGTTCTCAGACCTGGTTTTCTTATGAACAACTTCAGTAGCCTTCTCTTTGGAGGGGCTTTTGGCAGCATCCTGCTTTTCTTTTCTGCTCATCATCCTTCTAGCTATGCTAGGGTTGATATTAGCAATTAAATCATTGTCAGAGTATTCTTCATCAACATCAATAACCGGGGGTTCAACAGCCTCGTCAGTAGTGTTCTGGTGATCATCATGTTTTTCTGGAGATTTCCTAATGTTGTCATCAGGTGTCTCAACATTCTGAGTGACATCTACATTAGGAATAGTAGTTTCTTGGTCAAAGTTACATAAATGCCAGGTACAGAGTGATTCTCATTAAGAATCCTAGTGACTAGTCTAGCAATAGCTTGATGAACATAAGCATAACCTTCCATATTTGCTATTTCTGGAGGAACAAAAGATGATGGTTAAGAAGATTTACCAGATGGAGAGGCTTGAGATCTTCTTGCATGTCTGGTTCGCAGCTTCTTGACCTTAGTGGGATCAGCTTCCAGTTCACGAAGAGGAGTTATCTCAAGAACATCAGTATCCATGCAGTTTGTGATTGCCCTAGGTTCGCCGTCAGAGGATGCGGAAGAAGCAGTCGCCTTTGAAGAGGATGATGACATGGATTGTTGAGACATTTTGAGAGATTTAGAAAACAAGTAACAGCGAGAGTGAAATCTTCGTTTGAGAGATTGGAGATTATTGTAGAAACGCGAGAGGAGAGAGATATATGAATGTCTATTCAACTTCTTAAAATTTTGGAAAGAAATAGGGAAACAGATGATTAACCCGATCAGAATAGACTTAACTAAAATATCTCTTTCATCCATTATTTTAAGCAAAATTAATTGCTACATCTCTTCATATTGGCAAATACCCAGCTTGCCCCTCAAATTTTCAAATTGACTAGCATCAAGTGCCTTGGTAAAAATGTCAGCCAGTTGAAGTTGAGCGGCAACATGTTCCAGTTTAATCACCTTTTCTTCCACAAGATCTCTGATGAAGTGATGTCTAATGTCAATATGCTTGGTCCTGCTGTGCTGTATAGGATTCTTGGAAATGTTGATAGTACTCAGATTGTCACAGTACAATGTCATGACATCTTGTGTGACATTATACTCAGTAAGCATCTGTTTCATCCAGATCATTTGAGAACAGCTGCTACCAGCTGCTATGTATTCAGCTTCAGCAGTAGATAGAGACACACAGTTCTGTTTCTTGCTGAACCAAGAGACAAGATTATTTCCCAAAAAGAAGCATCCTCCAGAGGTGCTCTTTCTATCATCAGCACTACCAGCCCAATCAGCATCACAGTATCTAGACAGAATTGGTTCACATCCATGAGAGTACAACAAGCCATAGTTGTAAGTTCCACTCACATACTTCAGAATTCTTTTCACTTGGTTGATGTGACTTACTTTGGGTTCAGCCTGGTATCTTGCACATACTCCAACTACAAAAGCAATGTCAGGTCTGCTAGCTGTTAAGTATAGCAGGCTTCCTATCATGCTTCTGTACAGGCTTTGATCCACATTTTCCCCACTTGTGTCTTTGGACAGTTTTAAATGAGTAGGTGTTGGAGTCCTTTTGTGACTAGCATTCTCCATTCCAAACTTCTTGACAATATTCTTTGCAGACTTGCTTTGAGATAGAAAAATTGAGTCTTCCATCTGTGTGACTTGCAGTCTAAGAAAGTAGGTCAATTCTCCCATGAGGCTCATTTCAAATTCAGCTTGCATCTGGTCAGCAAAATGTTTAACCATTTTATCTGACATTCCTCCAAACACTATGTCATCAACATAAATTTGAGCTACCATTATCTTTCCTCCTTCATTTTTGACAAAAAGAGTTTTATCCAAGCCTCCTTTCCTGTATCCTTTGTCAGTGAGGAATTTTGTCAGTCTGTCATACCAGGCTCTAAGAGCTTGTTTCAGACCATATAGAGCTTTCCTCAATTTGTAGACATGATCAGGACAGTTTGGATCCACAAATCCTTTAGGCTGTTTGTTGTACCCCAAAATTTGCCCTCCCATTTCTCATTGATTTCTCACCACAAAGCCTTTGAAGCTCAAGACTCAGTTAGGGTTTCATCTGCTCAAGACCTCTCCTTGCAATGTGGACTCAAAATTAGGGTTTGTGTTTGCACAAAGATATTTTGACCTAAAATGCCTAAGATGACTTTCATGCTTCATATTGGACTCCCAAGTTTACCCATATCAAATTTCAAGCCTTGATTCCAAGTTTTGCCCAGTCAATTGGACAGTTGACCTAGAAATCAACTGTATTGGGGAAAAAGTCAACTGTGGCCAATTGACAGTCAAACTTCATGAAATTTGACCCACATCAACATTATGAACTCATATGAATCATTTGGTCAAGTTTGGATCACAATTCCCCAAGAAATTTGATCAGATCACCAAAAGGGCAAAATGGTCATTTTTAGGGTTTTGACTGTACAAAGGCAATTTTTGACTGTTTGACCTAGCCAATGGCAAACCAAGATCACATATGGACTCAAGGACCCCATGGAATTATCTTGACATGCTCAACAAGTTCAAAAGATCCCAAGTACACAAGATTGACAGTTGAATTTCCCAGTCAATTGATCAGTTTTGACTGTATACTGAAAAGTCAAACTTTGACTTTTTGGTCAAAATCAAGAGTCAAGATTCATTTTTCATCAAAACATGCCAAATCATGAAACTTGTTCACCAAGAAATCACAAATTGCAAATTAGGGTTAGAAAATGGAATTTTTCATAACTTAGAATTTTTCTAAGTTATGAAAAACCCTAATTTTTTCCCAACTTTACCCCACCTTTTCACCAAGATCCATTTGGATTCAAACAAAAGTCCAAACATGAAAGTTGTAGCTTGTTGCATAATCTACAACTTTGATTCACAAAGTTTTCTCATTTGAAGCTTGTATCTCAAGTTACAATTTTTTGAATAAGGGCACTAAACCATTTTTAACTTAGTGAAATTTTAACCTATTTTGACAAGGTTTTCTACCCCACTTCAAGGCCATTTTTCATACCCCTTCCACTTAGAATTTAAATTTGAATTTCAAAGATGGATTGTAGTACACATTCCAAGCTTTCCAAAATGTCAAAGAACTCATCAAACAACCTCATAACTTGGGAGATTCAAATTTCACAAGTTGGCAAAAATTCACCTTTTGTTCTTAACCAAAGCATGTTCATAATCTTGCAATTTGAACTCAGCTTGCTTTAGGATAGATTACAGGTCCTTAAACCAAGTTACACTCAAGAATTAAATGCAAAACCAATGTGCCAAGTTGTTATTCTAAGCATTTGGACATTACATGATGAACTAACCCTAAACTAGATAAAGTGAACTTTCCATTTTTGCCAAAACTTGCTTTATGTCAATTGGTAAATCAAAGAGGTACAGATCAAATCTCTCTAGCATAAGATTATGAGCATAACACTCTGATCAATGAGGGATTATGCAGCACATTAGGAGCCCCCCTACATGCCTAG
Organism: Vicia faba; assembly: GCA_948472305.1. Lineage (NCBI taxonomy): Eukaryota > Viridiplantae > Streptophyta > Magnoliopsida > Fabales > Fabaceae > Vicia > Vicia faba. The sequence goes on from CATIWC010001421.1 coordinate 102,673, forward strand.
AAAGCCAAGTTGCATTTTGTTGCTTAAGAAAGAAGAAAGTCCCATAACTTGTAACAACTTTCATCTCAGCATTAGCACACAAGAACAAACTGATCAAACACCTTCCAAAGAACATAAACAAGCTGAGACACGACCCTTGCACCTCAAAAACACCCTCCATCTCAGAATCATCCTCAAACTGCAAAAACAGAGTTGCCTCTGCAGTTTGAGTGCCAACTCCCATTTCCCTCGAGCATTCTTACCAAAATCAATTCATACACATTCCCTAGCATGTATGCAAGCTAACCATGACCTAAAACCTGACCTGTAATCCCTCTAACAGCTTCCACCATTTTCATTTTTTCCTTTTGCAGTTGAAGTTCCACAGCTCGATACAAGAAGTTTCAAGACAAAGTAAACATTGGAATAGTATCCCTGGACCTCAAGGAAGCTTTTCCAATCATCACCTTGCACTGAAAGTTCCTCATTCTCCAGATAGAAGTTCAACTGAATAGGTAAAATTTTGAACTCGTATCTCTCTTATTATGCATCTTTAGTCTTAATTTTGTGAAGAAACAAGGTTCTACTCATAGCCCTGAGCATGTACATATCTTTACATTTCATTTCTTTTTCCTGAGTTGAGAGAATTTAAGCTTTGAAAATGGCAGAAAGTTTAGGTCAAGATTTGGGATTGATAAAATTCTCTCTCATTTCTGAGAGTTAGGATGAGTTTTTTATATATTTGGAATCGTGATTCAATGCTTGACATGTTTTGTGTTGAAAGTTTGTGCAAAATCTCAAAGAATCAGGATGTTTGAATCTCTGTAACAAGGCGCGCGTTTTGGCCAAAGGTTGAAGAAGAAGTGGATTGGGCTGGGCCTGTATTATTTTGCTATCCACACCATTTTTTCTGTTTTACACCCCTGAGCCCATTTGCTTCATTTTTTAACATTTTTGACCTTTTCCTTTTTTTTTGACTCATTTATTTTTTCTCAACATATTAAAATTTTGAAAATATTTTTCTCATCATTTTTTGATTTTATTTGGTTTTTATTTGATTTTCTTTTGATTTGTATATAAATAGATATATATTATTACTTAGAATAAAATAGAAAAATATGTAAAAAATACTTCTATTTTTATTTTTATTTTATATTACCCTCTGAAAATATTTCATGTAAAAAATACTATTTTTTTGAAAAAAATTGAATATTATTATTATTTGTATATAATACATATTTAAAATAATATAAGTATACATATATATATATTAATATACTTAGAGTAAAAATGCCAAAAAATGTACATATTTTATTTTTAATATTTAATACTAAAAAATGACCTTTTTTACAAATATACCATATTTTATTTATTTTTGTATGTAAATAATAAATATTATATGAATTAAGTAATTAATATCCATTTTAATTGAAATTAGGGTTTTTGCCCTAAAAGTTGAAAATACTCAAAAATAATACCTTTTTATTTTCTTGTTTTATTTTACATAAACCATACTTTTTTCATACATATAAAAACTTTCTTTTTGCATTTTGCATATTTACTTCATTCCCATTTAATTATGCAATTTATTTACCTTGCAAATATTCAAAAATGATGTAATAATTTAGATTTAAATTCTTGTCTAAATATCCCCCATTTGTAAATTTGTACCCCCCTCCCTATATTATTATGTTGTAATAGCGTATGAATTTAAATTTCGCACTTTATACGCTTTCTAATTATGCCATGTTAGAATTAGGGTTTGCGTGCGAAAAACGATAAAAAATAGTTGGACCTAATACAAGATGAATGAGCATGAAAATAAACAACACATTTCACACTTGCACCCCCTAGGGTACTCCACTTTGTTGCCTTTAAAAAAATGGGCCATCTTGCATGTTGAATTTCTTTGGGTAAAACAAACAATCAAGTGATCATAGTCCCTCAAAATGATGCCTAAATAAAATGATCAAGTCCCTTTTAAAGAAAATTGCCCAAAGACATTCAACACTATTGCAACTATGGTCTAAACGATGACCCGCGCCTGTCCCTTTCATCTCCTAAGACAAGATTGTCCACCAAATGCAATGGTGGAACAAATTTGTCAAAAGGGTTTAAAACATGACAAAACCTTTGAGAAAACTTTAGGATAGATAAACTCTTAAGTACTTGTCAATTTGCCAAGAAAACACTTGCCTAATTTCAAAATCCACTTCACAAGCACTTTCAAAATCAACTTTTCAAACCCTTGAAACATCTTTTTAAAAGATAAAACACCTTTTGTAAAACATTCGAGTAAAGAATTGTTACAAGGTTAGCCTAGCACAAGGCATCTTTTTAAAACATTTTCAAAACCATACACAAAGCACCATTTCAAACAATTGAAAAATAAGGCAAGTTGATCTAAGCGAGTACCTAAGAGCCCATGGATAACCATGGATAGAAGGGGTGCTAATACCTTCCCCTTCTATAATCTACTCCCCGAACCCAAGAAAAATCTCAAAGGTTTTTGCTGTGCTTTTTAAACCTTTCCTTAGGATAAAATAAAAAGTCGGTGGCGACTCTTGCTCAACCGAAACATAAAACAAACGCAAAACCCTAGTCAGTTCTCCCACCGTATCACAGAACTGGCGACTCTGCTGGGGACATTTTAAAGTGGAGTAACCTTAGGGCTTAGATCACCCTCTTGCATGACTAATTGTTTGATTTGCTTGCTTTATACTTTGGCTCTATTGTTTGGGTTTACAATCCTCCACCCGGATTTTGGGAAACATTCATAGATAGCAATACGTTGTGGAAACTGTGCGGGGTATACCGACGCGGTCTAAGCAATAGCTATATTAGTGCGACATATTTGTGAGTACCGGTAACCCTTGAGTTCAATCAAGGAGAGTACGGGGCCGCTGAGTGATGTCACTAAGCACTAATGACCTAGAACCTTACTTGACCATCTTGGCCTTTTATTAGGGGTAGTGAGATGACCGACTTTGGTGCAGTCCGAAGTTGGTAGATACTCGATACTACACTCATTGAGGGTTGTTTTCTTGGAATATTTTGGTCGCTAGTTAAGTGGCTAAACCAAAACGATGAACATTGAAAACAATCCAGTGATATTGAGCTCCTTAGAACCCGATTACTATTTATAGGACAGGTTTTTAAGCCAACTACACTCAAGAGGGTACTTACCTATGAAACCCCATGCAAGCCTGAAATTAGGGTTTGGTGTGATTTGCTTGTACATATGTTTTGTGCATACATCATGAACATCATAAAACATCATATGCATTCACTAACCATTTCAAGGGTTTTGGATCTTCAACTTTGTTCTTGTTTTGTAGGACATGGAAATACCTCGCAGAAACACCATTCAAGTCAACCTTGTGAGAATCTCTCCTCAACTCAAGGAGATCACTTCAAGAATTCCGGAAAATTCATCCTTCAGTGAAAGACATGGTAGACTACTCAGCCTAGTCAACACCAACATTGAAGAAGACATGATGAAAGTGCTATTCCAGTTCTTTGACCCTCTTCACCACTGCTTCACTTTCCCCGATTATCAGTTGGTTCCCACTTTGGAGGAGTTTTCTCAACTCCTAAGAATCCCTATCCTTAATCAACTACCCTTCAACGGTACGGAGAAGGAACCGAAGCCTGAAGATGTTGCTCGAGCACTACATCTACAACCATCTGAAATCAAGGGGCATTGGGAAACCAGAAGCGGCGTCAAAGGATTCTTAGCAAAATTCTTGTTTGAGAAGGCACAAGAATGTTGGAACTCATTGGACCTACAAGCTTTTGAAGAGATTGTGGCACTCCTTATCTATGGGTTGGTCTTGTTCCCAAATCCTGACCAATTGGTAGATGTCAACTCCGTCAAAATCTTCTTGTCCAGAAATCCAATACCAACATTGCTTGGGGACATCCTTCACTCATTTTACACACGAACAATGAGAAAGAGGGGTGTTCTCATGTGTTATACTCCTATCCTCGCAAGGTGGTTTATTTCGCACCTTCCACAATATGTCTTGAAGAATGACCAAGGTATAAGGTGGTCCCAACGATTGATGACTCTCACTCATTCTGATGTGCATTGGTGTTCTCGGTCCAGAGAAAATGTCATCATCGTCGATCGTTGCGGAGAATTTCCTAATGTTCCTTTACTTGGAATTAGAGGAGGTATCACCTACAACCCTTGCCTAGCTTTGAGGCAATTTGGATATGCACGGAGGGATGGCCTGCATGACATGTTGATTCCTAGCCTAGTTTTCGACTTCGACAACGATGCGCAAGGACTTCGCCAAAGATTCATCAGAGCTTGGGGAAAACTCAACAAGGTTGATAGCAAGACTCTGGGATACAAGAACTCCATCCCTCTTGAGCCCTATCTCAAGTGGGTACGATCCCGAGCCCAAAGTCTAATGATGCCTTATCCTCACGTACTCCCAGTGATTAAAGAGCCCGTCAATGAAGGAGAGGTTCCCTACACCATCCTGCATCCAGACATGCCTACATCGTGGGAAGAAATGCAGAAAAGTTGGATTCAGCTCAAGGAGGAACGGAACACTTTTGAAGCTAGCTACTACGCCAGTGAAAAGAAGGTTCTAGAGCTTACCCGCCGACTCCACGAGCAAGAGGCCCTCAACACCTACATCGCACCGAAGAGGATGCGCAATATCTTCCTGTCTTGAGAAGTTTATGTTGTAACATTTGGCCCATGGGGCATTTATGTACTAACAAATTTCTTCTTATTAATATGACGTGCGTTCTTCTTTGTCTGAAACAACTTTGAATGTCCTAAATCCTTGAATGCATTGCATACATCAGCATACCATTCATCATGTGCATAAGCAGGTCTCACTCCAGGTTTCCTTATCTATCTGCTGTTTATTTCAGTAGGATGGATCTCGAGCAAACAGTCAAAGACCTACAAGCACAGAATGCACAGTTCCAGCAACTCTTGATGACCTTGGTCAAGAGTCAAGAGGATATCAAGGCTCATCTGGAGAATAAGGACCCAGTGAAGAAGAAAAAGAGGGTCGGAGTGGCTACTTTGGGGAGAAGATTTGACAGAGAAGCTCGGAGGGTGCTTGAATTTCCTCCTACTTCTGATGAAGGGACTAGTAAAAGAGATCGGGTTGCGGTGCCTTCCGAGTCTGATGCAGAGGAGGAAGAGGTTGAAGAGGATGAAGATTATTCTGACCAGCAGTATCCTCCAGCTGATGACAAATATAAGGGTTTAGAAGACAGATTGGCTGCTATGGAATTGCAAAGGGTACCGGGTTTGGATTTTGAAGACATGGGCTTGGTCGCCGGAATTGTGATTCCCCCAAAATTCAAAGTGCCAGTGTTTGTGAGGTACGACGGGCTATCCTGTCCCAAAATGCATCTCAGGTCCTATGTGAGAAAAATTCAACCCTATACGGCAGATAAAAATCTCTGGATTCATTTCTTTCAAGACAGCCTGTCGGGAGCCCAGTTGGAATGGTTTTATCAGTTAGAAGGAACCAGTGTCAGAAATTGGGAAGATTTGGCCACCGCTTTCTATAAACAATACCAGTATAATTCTGATCTTGCTCCTACCCGTACCCAACTTCAGGGTATGTCACTAGGAACAAGTGAGGGATTCAAGGAATATGCACAAAAATGGAGGGATTTGGCTGGCAGGGTGCAGCCTCCTTTAACCGATCGTGAGCTCGTTGATATGTTTCTTGGGACCCTATCTGGGCCATTTTTCAATCATCTAATTGGTAACTCTTCCGCGGGGTTTACCGATTTGATCTTAACAGGCGAAAGAATAGAAGCTGGCATCAAGTCAGGAAAGATTCAGAAGGGGGTTGCTGCAAGTGTTGAGAAGAAGCCGTTTAAGAAGGAGACAGCTATGGTATATTCTCAGAGAAGAGCAGGGAAGATGGAACGTCGGCCAACTGTGGGGGCCGTAATGATTCAAAACACCCCAAGTGAGCAGCCTCGCTACAACCAATCCAGACCAAATCAGCAACGGGTGGAAAGGCCACAACGGCAGTTCACCCGTATTAATATGACTCCAGCGCAGGTGCTTCCCCATCTGTTGAAATTGAATCTTGCCACTATCAAGGAGGCGCCAAAGAATGTAAATACATCCTCTCCGCATTATCATGCCAATGCTAAGTGCGCCTATCATTCAGACAGTGTTGGACACGACACCAATGATTGTTGGGCACTCAAGCATAAGATCCAGGACCTGATAGAGGCTAAGGAGGTAGAGTTTGACGCTCCAGAAAAACCCAATGTGATATCTGCACCTATGCCGAAGCACGGTCGGAATGTCAATGCCATTGAAGAGGATCTGTATGTTGCTGATGTTAGTGATCTGACTACTCCACTGCTAACCATTAAGTTGAATTTGTTAAGGGCCGGGATATTCCCGAGATGTAAAGAAGACTGCTACTGTTGCCACTCTCTGCCGTTTGATTGTCCGCTGTTAAAGAAAGGCATCCAAGGCCTCATGGATAGCCGACAAATTTTGTTCGAAAAAGTTCCTGCTGTTCCAGTTCATGTTGAAAATGTCTCAATCATAACCATTCACGCCAATCTTTCCGAGGCCGTCAAAAAGCCAGTTAAGATTACACCAGCTGCAAAGTCTATACCTTTGAAGATAACAATGTCGGGGCCTGTTCCCCATGTTTCTGAGAAGTCGATACCTTGGAACTATGGCGGTGACATCTACTACCATGGTATCAAGCAAGTCGAAGTAATTGAAGAAAATTCAGATGATGAAGAAGCCAGCATTAGCAACATTGCGGGCACCAGCAAAATCACCAGGAGCGGGAGAATATTTTCTCCAGAGATTGCTCCTCCAAGAGCAGTCTTTGGACCCTCATCAGCTAAAGAAGTCCTCCCTGCACCAGTAAAACTCTCCGCTAGAACTCCTTTGATTGAAGAAATTTTCGTTCCTAGTGCTGTCTCTCCTACCATTGTCGATAAAGGAAAAGGAATACAAGATGAGCCCGTCAGGACGAGGGCTCAACCTTTGGTGATTCCGGAAGCCTCCAAGAAAGAAATGGACGAGATTTTGAGGATAATCAAGAGAAGTGATTATGATGTGGTGGAACAGTTGGGGCAAACCCCCTCCAAGATCTCCATGCTGGCACTATTGCTTTGCTCAGAAGCGCACGCTCAAGCTTTGATTAAGTTTCTAAAGGCAGCTCATGTGCCCCAGGAAACCTCTGCAGATCAATTTCAACATTGCATGGCTAGTCTGACTGCAGACAATGGATTAGGTTTTTCTGATGCCGACCTGACCCCTAAAGGCCGAAACCACAATGATGCGTTGCATATTTCAATCGAGTGTCGCGGAACCACCCTTGCACATGTTTTGGTAGATACCGGTTCATCGCTGAATGTTTTGCCTAAGAAGGCCTTGGACCGGCTAAATTATGAAGGGTTGGAATTGAAGCCGAGTGATATTGTCGTCAGAGCTTTCGATGGGTCGAAGAGAATGGTCCATGGAGAAGTTGAAATTCCTATCAAGATAGGTACTGAGGTGTTTAAATCCACTTTCTATGTAATGGACATTCGTCCATCATACTCCTGCCTGCTGGGTAGACCTTGGATACACCATGCTGGGGCAGTCACCTCCTCCTTGCATCAGATGCTGAAGTATCCTGTAAAGGGAAAGATCATTACTCTCCACGGCGAAGAAGAGTACATGATTAGCCATTTAAATTCTTTCCGGTATGTGGAGGTTGAAGGAGAGTTCATCGAGACACCGTTTCAACATTTCGAAGAAGTGCTTCCTGAGATAGCAGTGGCGAAGTTGGCAACTGAGACACCAAGGCAGATGGCCAGGATGGCATCTCTGGAGGATGCAAGGGCTGCAGTTAAAGAAGGGAAGAATTCAGCGTGGGGGCAGTTACCCGATTTTCCGCATAAAGCTGATAAGCTTGGATTAGGTTTCACCGCCGCTGGCCAGAAGGCCATGCGCCCGTCAAAGATTGAAAGAGCGCCGATCAAAATTTCTCCTTACCGAATCAATGCCCTGGAAGATGAAGACAAGGAAAGCAACATTGAAGATTGGATTTATCCAACTGTCGGAGGAGGGTTGAGCAATTGGGAGGCTAAAGACTTTGTCCCCATCACTTTTATTCATCAGTAATTTATCTATTAAACATTTCCTATTTGGTCTGTAATATTTTACTTTCAAAACAATCCGTACACTATCTTTTCACCTCCTGCCTTGCCCCGGGCATGTAGGTCCACCTGTAAGGGTTTTGACTATTTTTCATATTCATATGCCATGTTTAATGATTCATTGGACGTTTTTCATTTGATAAACTGCTTATGTTCGTTTTCTTTCCTTTTGCATTTTTTGTTTAAGGATGGCTATCCCTTACACACACCCACACTCACCAATGCAGGTACCCATCCACTCCGGATTCCATGGGTGACTACTTTGCTGTATCTTTCAATAACTCTGAAGATCTGGTCAATCTAGCCGAGTATGAAGGTGACGAAGGTTGTGAAGTACCCGGGGAACTAGCCAGACTTCTGCAACAAGAGGAAAGGGCCATCTTACCGCACGAAGAGCCATTGGAAACTGTTAACTTAGGAACCGAGGAGGACCGGAAGGAGGTACAAGTAGGTGCCAATCTGGAACCAAAAGACAAGGAGCGCCTAGTACAGTTGTTAAATGAGTATGTTGAGATCTTCGCTTGGTCCTATAAAGACATGTCGGGTCTAGACACAGACATCGTGGTTCACTGTCTCCCCACAAGAGAAGACTGTCCACCAATCAAGCAAAAGGTTCGCCGAATGAGGCCTGACATGTCCGAAAAAATCAAAGCAGAAGTAATGAAGCAGTTTGACGCTGGCTTTCTGGCTGTTACGTCCTATCCTCAATGGGTCGCTAACATTGTGCCAGTGCCTAAAAAAGATGGCAAAGTCAGAATGTGTGTGGACTACCGGGATTTGAATAGGGCCAGCCCTAAGGATGATTTCCCGCTACCTCATATTGACATCTTGATCGACAATACAGCTCAGCATAAGGTGTTTTCCTTCATGGACGGATTCTCGGGCTACAATCAAATCAAAATGGCTCCCGAAGACATGGAGAAAACAACTTTTGTCACACAATGGGGCACTTTCTGTTACAAAGTGATGCCGTTCGGGTTGAAGAACGCAGGGGCAACTTATCAACGCGCCATGGTAGCTTTATTTCATGACATGATACATCATGAGATTGAAGTTTACGTAGACGATATGATAGCTCGGTCACAAACAGAGGAAGAGCACCTTGAACATCTGGAAAAGCTGTTTGCCAGATTGAAAGAATACAAGCTCAGGCTGAATCCGAGTAAATGCACTTTTGGAGTTAGGTCTGGTAAACTCCTGGGATTCATTGTAAGCAACAAAGGCATTGAAGTCGATCCGGCAAAAGTAAAAGCGATACAAGAGATGCCTGCTCCCCGCACTGAAAAGGAGGTTAGAGGATTCTTGGGGCGCATAAACTATATTTCCAGATTCATCTCACATCTGACTTCTACCTGTGAGCCGATTTTCAAACTCTTGAAGAAGGATCAGGTAGTTGAATGGAACGACGACTGCCAGGCCGCTTTTGATAGAATCAAGGAGTATTTGCTAGAACCTCCTATTCTGATGCCACCCGTCGAAGGAAGACCATTGATCATGTATTTAACCGTCTTGGATAACTCAATGGGGTGTGTTTTGGGCCAGCATGACGAGTCTGGTCGAAAAGAGCATGCTATTTATTACCTTAGCAAAAGGTTTACCGACTGTGAGACTCGCTACTCATTGCTCGAGAAAACTTGCTGCACTTTGGTATGGGCTGCTCGCCGACTAAGACAGTATATGCTGACTCATACTACCTTGTTGATATCCAAAATGGACCCTATCAAGTATATCTTCGAGAAGCCCGCTTTATCGGGAAGGATAGCTAGATGGCAAATGATCTTAACCGAGTACGACATCCAGTACACCACCCAAAAAGCTATAAAAGGGAGTGTATTAGCTGACCATCTGGCTTATCAGGCTATCGAAGACTATCAACCCATGAGATTTGACTTCCCAGACGAGGACATCATGAATTTGGACAACGTTGAAGGTGACGGACCGTATGACGGACCTGAAAAGGGATCCCGATGGACCCTGTACTTCGATGGTGCTTCAAATGCACTTGGAAATGGTATTGGCGCAATACTCATTTCTCCGGAAGGTTGTCACACTCCTTTCACGGCCCGACTTTGTTTCAGCTGCACAAACAACATGGCTGAGTATGAAGCTTGCATCTTTGGTCTCAAGGCTGCTATAGACTTGGGGATCAAATCTTTGATCGTATTCGGGGACTCGGCTTTGGTCATCAGCCAAATCAAAGGAGACTGGGATACCAAGCATCCTAATCTTATCCCCTACAAAGAACATGTCCTGACGTTGTTGCCTCATTTCGAGCAAATTACCTTCGAGCATTTCCCGCGAGAAGAGAATCAACTAGCCGATGCTCTGGCCACAATATCCTCCATGTTTAAACTCAACTGGGATAACGAGGCTCCCCAAATCACCATCAAGCGAATAGAGGAACCGACACATTGCCACGAGATTAATACCGAAGAAGTAGTGGAACAGCCTTGGTTCCACGAAATCAAAAGGTATCTCGAGACCAAGGATTACCCTGAAGGAGCTTCCGTGAATGACAAGAAGTTCTTAAGGAAATTCGCTGCTAAGTTCTTTCTGAGCAACGACATCCTTTACAAACGAAGCCATGACTGTGTATTACTCCGATGTGTGGATAAAGTTGAAGCAGAGTTGATCATGACTGATATACACAGCGGCACATTTGGCACTCACTTGAGCGGGCATACAATGGCTAAGAAGATCCTAAGGGCAGGCTATTATTGGTCTACCATGGAGGCTGACTGCCATCAACATTCCCGTACTTGTCACAAGTGCCAAGTCTATGCTGACAAAGTTCATATCCCTCAGGTTCCCCTCAACGTCCTGACTGCTCCATGGCCTTTTGCAATGTGGGGCATTGATATGATTGGAGAGATCAAGCCCACGGCTTCCAACGGACATCGCTTCATCCTGGTTGCCATTGACTACTTCACTAAATGGGTCGAAGCAGCTTCCTTCGCCTCTGTTACTAAAAATGTGGTTGCCCGCTTTATCAAGCATAATCTCATATGTCGGTATGGTGTTCCCGACAGGATCATCACGGACAACGGTACAAATCTGAATAATACCATGATCACTGCACTATGCGAACAGTTCAAGATTTATCATCACAATTCATCTCCCTATCAGCCGAAGATGAACGGTGCTGTTGAAGCTGCAAACAAAAACATTAAGAAGATCATTCAAAAAATGACAGTCACTTACAAAGACTGGCATGAGATGCTACCGTTTGCTCTGCATGGATACCGTACGACGACGCGTACTTCAACTGGGGCAACCCCATTTTCTTTGGTTTATGGCATGGAAGCTGTCTTGCCTATGGAAGTCCAAATCCCATCTCTGAGGATTATAAAGGATGCAGGCTTGAATGAAGATGATTGGATGCAGACCCGACTTGATCAACTCAATCTGATCGACGAGAAGCGACTCGCTGCTATATGCCATGGTCAGACGTATCAAAAGCGGATGATCAAGGCCTTCAAAAAGAAAGTCAGACGTCAAGTGTATCAAGTCGGGGATCTCGTAATCAAGCGGATTATCTTGCCGCAAAGTGATCCCAGGGGCAAATGGACTCCTATATATGAAGGACCATTTGTGATCAAGAGCATATTTTCTGGTGGTGCAATGATCCTGACCACCATGGACGGCGACGATTTGTCGCACCCTGCGAACGCAGACATAGTCAAAAGATACTACGCATAAAATAACCCGACAAGTCGAAAACCCGAAAGGGCGGCTTGGGCAAAAATGGGTATCCCGGTGAACCGAAAACCCGAAAGGGCGGTTCAGGCAAAAATTAGGGATAAAAACAAAAAAATCTGTACACCCGGCAAGTCGAAAACCCGAAAGGGCGGCTTGGGCAAAAAGGGGTTTCCCGGTGGATCGAAAACCCGAAAGGGCGATTCAGGCAAAAGTTAGGGAATTAAAGCGTATGACTATGTCCCGTCGGATCACTTCAAAGACAATCTCTTCATCAACCGATTCCAGGTTTCTGATCAATCCAGCCATCGCCAAACGAAGCATCGAATGGACAGATATTCAGAGTTGTGAAAGTTATAGCAGAATGGAATCCCATGGGATTATTTCATATAGCCATCCTTTATTTTTTATAAAATCTTTCAATATTTACGGCAAAATCCTCTTACTAAGATGATTGTCTCCTTTGTACAAATATACTCAAAGAAAATCAATACAAATACTCTTCCCAAAATTTGTGTCATTTCCCTTTTTCTTTTTCTCTTGCACTATTTGTTTTATTTTGAGAAACGTCCAATGTTTTGTTAAATAGGCATATGCATTCGAAACATAATCACTTCCTAATTGAACCTAAGAAAAGGATTACTGATAGGATGAAGGTACAAACGGATATTTTGACACCCTTTCAAAGGAAATCCCTCAAGATTTGTAATCCACATCCCTGGCAAACCCTGAGGTCTACCTCCAGTAGACCCTCAAAGCTTATCCCCAGTAAGGTTCTGAAAGGTATTCCCCGCAGAGCACGAGCGTCTCCCCCAAGTTTTATTCAAATTTATTCCTCACAGAGGCTTATAACTGGGTTATCCTCAGCTAACAACCACGGAAGATCGCACTCGCCAAAGTTCTTCCCATCCCCAGCGGAGTTCCTCAACATTCCCCAGTAAAGTTCGTCAAAATTCCCCAACAATAACTTATCAATGCAATCCCCGGAGGAGCTTATCTTTGCAAAATCCCCAGCCGGAGAATCTTCCGGAAATCATTTTCCCTCAGAGTTTAAGCTTCAGTATCCCCAGCAGATCAAAAGCTTCAAATGGACAATCCCCAGCGGAGTCAGACTTTTAAACCTTCTCCCCACAGAGTTTTTAGGAAGAAAAATCTTGAGTTCCCCAGTGAAATCTCCAGAGATACTTCTCTCCAAGCTGAAGATTCTCAATCTGGCCTCCCCAGCATTAAGTCTACTAGTTTGGTACTCCCCAGTAGAAGACTTCAGGAATTCCCCAGAAGATTGGTATACAACCCAAGCTCCAGGTTCCCCAGCAACAACCAAGGACTTATTTTCCCCGGCAGCAGTCAGGATACTTCTATCTTCCGCTATCCCAGATTCATCTATCCTGTGCAAGACAGCTCTCCAACTTACATACGCATCCATTTACATTCATAACACATAATATACATTGTATCATGCATCATAGCATTGCATACAACTAACTCTTTGCCTTTTTCAGGTAAGATCAGTCGACAGATTAAAATCATTCAAATCTCAAGATTTCTGAAAACAGTTCACGGGTTCTCCAAGTAAACGGATGTTAACCTATCACTTGTTCAGATTCTTCTCAAGACTTCTGAAAACAGTTCATGGATTCTTCCCAAGTAACGGATGTTAATCTATCGACTTGTTCAGATGCAACTTTTGAAAACAGTTTACGGACGCTTCCCAACAACGGATGCTGCTCTATTGCTTATTCAACTTCAAGATTTCTGAAAACAGTTCGCGGGTTCTCCAAGTAAACGGATGTTAACCTATCACTTGTTCAGATTCTTCTCAAGACTTCTGAAAACAGTTCATGGATTCTTCCCAAGTAACGGATGTTAATCTATCGACTTGTTCAGATGCAACTTTTGAAAACAGTTTACAGACGCTTCCCAACAACGGATGTTGCTCTATTGCTTATTCAACTTCAAGATTTCTGAAAACAGTTCGCGGGTCCTCCCAGTAAACGGATGTTAACCTGTCACTTGTTCAGATTCTTCTTCAAGATTTCTGAAAACAGTTCATGGATTCATCCCAACAACGGATGTTAATCTATCAACTTGTTCAGATGCAACTTCTGAAAACAGTTCACGGGTTCTCCAAGTAAACGGATGTTAACCTATCGCTTGTTCAGTTTCTTCTCTAAACCACCGAAAACAGTTTACAGATTCCTCCCAACAACGGATGTCAATCTATTGCTTGTTCAGACCCCCAGTTCAGAAATGGTCCAAGGCTTGGACACTTTCCCGATATTCCCGTCCAGATGGCATCTCTAAGCCCATCCCCGACAAGATTTCTGTCACTCTCCTAGATGGCATCGTTAAGCCCATCTCCAAATGGCATCTCTAAGCCCATTCCCGCATCTATTGCTTTGGCGAGTGCAAATTTCCGGGCACTCTAGTGTCCAATCTCCTCTTACCCTCGAGTCACGAAAGGCAAGCTTGCCCATCTAACTCTTCGGATTCAAGAAGATTGAACAGGGGCAACTGTTGTACCCCAAAATTTGCCCTCCCATTTCTCATTGATTTCTCACCACAAAGCCTTTGAAGCTCAAGAATCAGTTAGGGTTTCATCTGCTCAAGACCTCTCCTTGCACCGTGGACTCAAAATTAGGGTTTGTGTTTGCACAAAGATATTTTGACCTAAAATGCCTAAGATGACTTTCATGCTTCATATTGGACTCCCAAGTTTACCCATATCAAATTTCAAGCCTTGATTCCAAGTTTTGCCCAGTCAATTGGACAGTTGACCTAGAAATCAACTGTATTGGGGAAAAAGTCAACTGTGGCCAATTGACAGTCAAACTTCATGAAATTTGACCCACATCAACATTATGAACTCATATGAATCATTTGGTCAAGTTTGGATCACAATTCCCCAAGAAATTTGATCAGATCACCAAAAGGGCAAAATGGTCATTTTTAGGGTTTTGACTGTACAAAGGCAATTTTTGACTGTTTGACCTAGCCAATGGCAAACCAAGCTCACATATGGACTCAAGGACCCCATGGAATTATCTTGACATGCTCAACAAGTTCAAAAGATCCCAAGTACACAAGATTGACAGTTGAATTTCCCAGTCAATTAATCAGTTTTGACTGTATACTGAAAAGTCAAACTTTGACTTTTTGGTCAAAATCAAGAGTCAAGATTCATTTTTCATCAAAACATGCCAAATCATGAAACTTGTTCACCAAGAAATCACAAATTGCAAATTAGGGTTAGAAAATGGAATTTTTCATAACTTAGAATTTTTCTAAGTTATGAAAAACCCTAATTTTTTCCCAACTTTACCCCACCTTTTCACCAAGATCCATTTGGATTCAAACAAAAGTCCAAACATGAAAGTTGTAGCTTGTTGCATAATCTACAACTTTGATTCACAAAGTTTTCTCATTTGAAGCTTGTATCTCAAGTTACAATTTTTTGAATAAGGGCACTAAACCATTTTTAACTTAGTGAAATTTTAACCTATTTTGACAAGGTTTTCTACCCCACTTCAAGGCCATTTTTCATACCCTTCCACTTGGAATTTCAATTTTCATTTCAAAGATGGATTATAGTACACATTCCAAGCTTTCCAAAATGTCCAAGAACTCATCAAACAACCTCATAACTTGGGAGATTCGAATTTCACAAGTTGGCAAAAATTCACCTTTTGTTCTTAACCAAAGCATGTTCATAATCTTGCAATTTGAACTCAGCTTGCTTTAGGCTAGATTACAGGTCCTTAAACCAAGTTACACTCAAGAATTAAATGCAAAACCAATGTGCCAAGGTGTTATTCTAAGCATTTGGACATTACATGATGAACTAACCCTAAACTAGATAAAGTGAACTTTCCATTTTTGCCAAAACTTGCTTTATGTCAATTGGTAAATCAAAGAGGTACAGATCAAATCTCTCTAGCATAAGATTATGAGCATAACACTCTGATCAATGAGGGATTATGCAGCACATTAGGAGGCCCCCTACATGCCTAGAAAGCCAAGTTGCATTTTGTTGCTTAAGAAAGAAGAAAGTCCCATAACTTGTAACAACTTTCATCTCAGCATTAGCACACAAGAACAAACTGATCAAACACCTTCCAAAGAACATAACCAAGCTGAGACACGACCCTTGCACCTCAAAAACACCCTCCATCTCAGAATCATCCTCAAACTGCAAAAACAGAGTTGCCTCTGCAGTTTGAGTGCCAACTCCCATTTCCCTCGAGCATTCTTACCAAAATCAATTCATACACATTCCCTAGCATGTATGCAAGCTAACCATGACCTAAAACCTGACCTGTAATCCCTCTAACAGCTTCCACCATTTTCATTTTTTCCTTTTGCAGTTGAAGTTCCACAGCTCGATACAAGAAGTTTCAAGATAAAGTAAACATTGGAATAGTATCCCTGGACCTCAAGGAAGCTTTTCCAATCATCACCTTGCACTGAAAGTTCCTCATTCTCCAGATAGAAGTTCAACTGAATAGGTAAAATTTTGAACTCGTATCTCTCTTATTATGCATCTTTAGTCTTAAGTTTGTGAAGAAACAAGGTTCTACTCATAGCCCTGAGCATGTACATATCTTTACATTTCATTTCTTTTGCCTGAGTTGAGAGAATTTAAGCTTTGAAAATGGCAGAAAGTTTAGGTCAAGATTTGGGATTGATAAAATTCTCTCTCATTTCTGAGAGTTAGGATGAGTTTTTTATATATTTGGAATCGTGATTCAATGCTTGACACGTTTTGTGTTGAAAGTTTGTGCAAAATCTCAAAGAATCAGGATGTTTGAATCTCTGTAACAAGGCGCGCGTTTTGGCCAAAGGTTGAAGAAGAAGTGGATTGGGCTGGGCCTGTATTATTTTGCTATCCACACCATTTTTTCTGTTTTACACCCCTGAGCCCATTTGCTTCATTTTTTAACATTTTTGACCTTTTCCTTTTTTTTTTGACTCATTTATTTTTTCTCAACATATTAAAATTTTGAAAATATTTTTCTCATCATTTTTTGATTTTATTTGGTTTTTATTTGATTTTCTTTTGATTTGTATATAAATAGATATATATTATTACTTAGAATAAAATAGAAAAATATGTAAAAAATACTTCTATTTTTATTTTTATTTTATATTACCCTCTGAAAATATTTCATGTAAAAAATACTATTTTTTTGAAAAAATTGAATATTATTATTATTTGTTTATAATACATATTTAAAATAATATAAGTATACATATATATATATATATA
>CATIWC010001422.1:0-275000 GCA_948472305.1 Vicia faba
TATTCTCCAGATATTCTCTTTTCCTTCTACAGCTTCACGTTTCAAATTTCTCTCTTCTCTCTCTTTTCTATACAAACATTAACACCGTTATTATCTCTCTTTCTTACCTATATCTACTTCTTATATTAATAAAATCTTTAGAAAATCATCATCTTCTTCCATGCAATCGGCACCTGAACCAACTGTACCTTAACTGACGCAATCGGTACTTGAACCTATGCAAACTCACTTTATGGACCACGAAATTAAAGGTACCTGCAATTTTGTTTTTGTGATTCTATTATGCACACTTTCCCAATCTGAAATTTGCTAGATCGATTTCAAGAGTATGTTTTTGAGATGGATTTTTTCAGTACTATTTTTGGATAGTGATATGCATGTTACAGCTTCGTGTTTAAGGTGGTTTTGTTCGGTCATTCTTTGGAACTGTTTTGCTTTGCTAAGAAAAGGTTACAAAATATAAAATATTTCATTCACCTAACATTCAAATCGGCAGCAATAACAACAGCTTCATCCTGCATTTATATCACCATTTATGAGTTTTCACCAAAACAATACTACATAAAGTACTGTTGGTTTAGGTACCGGTTGCATGGGAGAAGATGATGATTTTCTAAAGATTTTATTAATATGAGATGTATATATGGGAAAGAAAGAGGGATGATGACGGTGTTAGGGTTTGTATAGAAAAGAGAGAGAAGAGAGAAATTTTAAACGTGAAGCGGTAGAAGGAAAATAGAATATTTGGCCCCATATGTCCCAAACAAGCTGATGTATTTATCATCCATTGTGATAATGTGTATTTGAAACCTAGAACTTTTTCAATCAATTCCAAGCCCGCTTTAAAAATTCTTAAACTTTATTCAATTCTTTATCTTCTCACCGCGTAATTGCATAAATGAATCGTTTTCTTACATGTTTGAAATGTGTTTTTCATTTATAAAAAAATTACAATTTCCGATTGAATATAATTTTATTCCGACTTATGTTGAATAGCTATTAACTTTATTTGGTAGTGTCTTTGAAGGTTAGTAGGAATTTGGATACACTTGGAGATTTGGTGATAATGAGGAGTAATGGTCAGCGAGTTTATAATTTTTGCGCGACTGTCGATGATGCTACAATGACTATTTCCCATGTTATCGGATAATGATTTATTTTTCGTATTCCGCCAATATGTTTGATGACATATTTTCACTATCTTATTCCACTATATTTTTAATTCAGAGCAAAAGATTCAGCAGTAGCCGACAGAACTTGATCACAAGGAAACTGATATAAAAAGAAATGTTGCACTCTCGGCAGCCAAATATATTGAAGTTGATATAGTTTTGCAGATGTCTTTTCCTTAATTTATTCTCGTAATTACATTTCACTCTGTTTATTATAATTGATAAAGAGATTATTGCATTTCATTTGATACTGTGGTAGTTTTGCAATGAAAATTACTGTGTTTCAAAGTTTCAAAATCTTGCGATGTAACTAAGCTTGAGGAGTGTGGTAGACTTTGGATTTTAATGGAAGATTTTCACCTAAAAGTTTGATTCCTAATGTAAATTCAGCTATTTATTTCTTTATAATCTCATATAAGCTACAACCGATTTGTTCATATTTAAGCTCATTTCTATGAAGCACTGACACAAATACATCAACACCTAAAATTTTCTCTAAGCCATCAACATATATTTTAATATCTATGATGGTAAGAGTTTAATTTCAAGTATGATTGTTTATTGTTATCCTTTCCATCTATTACTTCTGATATTTTTGCATCATCAAGTTATGAAAAAAATTTATAAATCATGTGGACCAGCTAATATTTCTTCAAGTATGTTTAACTCTCATTTATAATATCTTCACCTAATATAGTTTTTTACGTTTGACTCATTCTTAATGTCATAACAGTGTAAACTCATTTACTGCTTAATAGTCACTATTTAGAAAATTAGATATTAGCAGTAAACTGTTTGGAGAACTATTGCTTAACAAGGTTCCTATGTTTGTGCCATTTTTATTTCAAATGCCTTTATTTAGATCTTATATGCAATATGACTTTTAATTTTATATTTATTATTAAAATCATTTTCATATGAATATATTAAATAATAATTATTTACATTCCATTTCAATTTAATTTTAATTTTCTTTGTTGTTAATCAACTAAGAGCCTTGGCACATTTTTATTTGATGAATAAAATATATTTTAAAATTAATGAAATTTTTTTCATTTTTTTTAATAATAATAAATTTTTCATACAAATAGGTAATAATCACCTTTTTTTTCTTCTTATTGATTAGAATAATATTTTTTTAATCACTTCACGTCAATTAATTTTATAAAACCGAAAATAACATTACCAAGGTTAATATGTGTGTGTCCTTTTTACATCAAATATCTTCATTTAGTTCTTATATATAACATGATTTTTAATTTTATTATTAAAATAATTTTCATGTGAATATATTAAATATAAATTATTTTACATTCAATTTCAATTCAATGTTAGGTATAATTAGGGATGGAAAAAAAATCTGTATTTGCGGATAAAATCCGTTATGGATATGAGATGGATAACTTAATGGATATCGGTAGATAAAATAAATGGATATTTAGATACCTGTTATTTAATGGATATGAATACGGATTTAATAATATTCATACTCGCGGATATTCGTATCCGTTAATTAATTATAAAAATTATTTAAATAGTTATATATTTTACTAAGTCTTATCATCATTCAAAAGAATTTGGTCTTTTTTTTTTACGTTTTTTTTAAAGTAAAATTGTTGAAGCAAGGAATGCATAATATAGAATTTTACAATGATTGATGAAAACTATCTGCATCATTACTTTTTATTTTGTTTGGAACAATTATTATATGCTATGATGAATATTGTTTTGGTTAAAAATTATGGATATTCTATATGGATGTTATTATGTTTTGGTGAAAAAGACAAATATTAATATGATGAAATTTTGTTATTAAATTGAGACTAAATTGTATAAATGTTATATGATAATAATTTTTTTGTCTTTAAAAAAAACTGAAAAAAATATTTTTTTAAAAAATAATTTTAAAATAAAATGTTATCCACAAATATCTGTAAATATCCGCAGGTATCTTAAAACCCGTGGATTACCCACTTAGTAGATATTCCATGGATATGGGGTGGATATAGATACCATATTTATCCAACGAAACGGACACGGATATCATATTATCCGCCCCATAGATATTCATTTACATCCCTAGGTATAACGAATTTTCTCTTTCTATAATTTTTTTAACACAATTCAATTTATATATTCAAGTTCAATGTAAAGGTATTCCACTATTTATAAATATATATTTAATATAAATATTAAATAATCATAAGTGAAAAGAATTTAAAAAATAAATAAATATTGAATAATGATAAATGAAAAAAATTTAAAAAAATCATCTTAATAATAATTCTTAAAATTTTAAGATTATTGACATGGTTTTTAGAGTTCATCTTTTAATTAATATTATTTTTATAAAATAAATTTTAATTTAGGTTTGTCAGCGATTCATTAATTTATCAATTACTAATCTAAAAATGAAATATCAAATTCAAAATAAATTAAATATACTTTTTTTTAAAAAAATATTCATATTATATGAATGTAAATAATTAACTATTAATAAAAATATTATATTCTATTTAAATTTCAATTATATTATAATTATTAATGAATTACTAATAGTAAATAAATAATTTAATTATATAATTAAAATAAAATACAATCTTTCCAAAAATAATTGAAAGATACAATCTTTAGTTTGTTATTGTAAAAGTAGAAGACGTTGATACATAATTTTATAATAGTAAATTCATATTTTTATGTGAAGATCAAATAAAATTAGTGTATCTTTTAACACTACAATATATAGCTAGATGTTTATTTATTGTTATTAGATTGGTTAGGCTGAAACAATTGAAAAAATTCTCGAAATAAAATTTAATGAAGTCGTTATCGAACGTTTTTTATCTTGTTAAAAGAGAAAGGTGAACATCGAATAAACTTAAAGGGGTGGAATCAAGGTCTTGCGACCGTAGAGATCGGGTAAGAAAATTGATTATGCGAATGAAAGATATTAACACCTCACACGTCTGTGATACTCTAAAAAATACACTTGTATTTATTCTAATCTAAGAGTGTGTAATCACTTGTATTTATTCAGATGTGTAAAATCTACGTCTAAGATTTAAAAATTAAAAAGAAAGATGCAAAGAGAGACGGCGTAAGATCTTAAAACTTATTTTATTTTATTTTGTTGACTAAGTTTTTTTTAATACCTAAATGAGACATTACCATGTAAAACCTAGAAATAGTTTAATTGTAGGAAAGGAGCATAAGAGGCATCGTTTTTCATGTGATGATTAGATATTTTGAAAAGTACATGATGTCTCTGTAGAAGCTGTTGAAAGTCAAGCAGTGTGCAACTGTGCAGTTGCGCGCTCATAATAAGAAAACGGCGAAACGCAGCTTGCATTGCACATATGTGAAATTGAAAGAATTAATAAGCCGCAATATTGATGCACTGAATTTAACATATAATTTTATAAAAACTTAATCATCATATTTTTATTACTTAAAAATAAAATAAAATTTTCTTTCTCTTTCATTATTATTACTATTATGATTTCAATTAAAAAAACTTAAATTCAAAATAAATTCAAAATTATTTTCTCTTTATTTATTGTTTCTAAAAATATAGATCTAAATGTGTTCCTATATAAATATTTTTCTTACTAGAATACCTGAAAATGTTTCAATTGAACAAAATAATATTTGGTCAAATGACGTGGTCAAATGTTTCAATTTTTTATGTCTATTTTCTTTCATTTTCTTGTAATCATATTTATAATAACCACAAAAAATAAATGAATTATATTATTAGTCTATTTAGATCATATAGATATAAGATCTATATTAGAATTTTTTTTTTGGAATAATCATATTTTAAATAAAAAAATCGTAAATAATCATGTTTCAGAAAAAATTACGCAAATAACCATGTTTCAGATGACTCTCCAAAGGAGGAGTCATCTCACTTGACGCTTCCACTAAGCAATACGCCCTAGGCGCCATCTCACTTGGCGCCTCCTCTCTCTTTTAGCCAAGTGAGATGGTGCATGCACTATAAAAGTGAGAGGAGGCGCCATCTCACTTGGCTCCTAGGGCAAAATGTTGTTTTTTATAAATAATTCGTCCGTTTCTCCGTCATTTCTCACACTTTCTCGCACTGTTTTCTTATTTTTTTACTTTGTTATTTGCGTCATGACATCACCCATGATTTTTACCAGAGATGGTTATGTTATTTTCTCCGCCACAAAATCTCCGATGAAAATGAAATTCTGACACATTCACTCCATGGAGCGTATGAAGCGGGAGTTGATGCGATGGCTAGATGGAGACATCGTGGAGGGGGAAAATTAGAAGGATCCGGCGAAGACGAACAACAACCTCACTTGCGACAGAAAGACCTAATGTTTGGTTGGAGGAAGTCAAAACAGACAGCAACGTAATGTTGATGATGCATGGGTCAGATGATATTGTTTTAACAGTTGTAATTTCGTAGACGGATTATCGTGTTTTTTTCTTATTCGGGCAATATTTATTGTAACAAATACTGTTAACGAAAAACCCTAATGTTTACAATATAATAAAGGAAAGATTTTATGTAATACAATTTTTATGTGGTTGAGGCAGTAGCCCGATTCGGACAATTTTTGCGATTGTGTCCGACCTGACAACATAAATCACACTTTCTTTCCAGCTTGTCAAGGGAGTCCATTTCGGTTGTGATGCACTTACTTTTGGGACGACCCTTTTTGTTCCTTTGCATTTGGGCATTGTGTCATACTAGTTCGTCGTCGTATGCAGGCCAATAATCTAGTTTTGCTACCAAAGGGAAGATGTTGTTGTAAACGTTGAGCAACATTTCAGATTTGTAAATGTGTGACAGAAGTTGTAGTGCGTCTAGATGAGTATAGGCACACGCGACAATGACATGAGAGCAAGGCATACGAAAGGCTTGAAACTTGCCACAATCGCACCAATGAGAAGGTAGTACAACCATATATTCTTGTCTTGGCAGGCCCTTGTTGTGGTCGATTGTCTCTTTCACAATGAAGTTGTGGCTGTGTCAGTAAAACCGTATAACCATATAGGTGTTGGCTTTGGCACTTTCTGCCTTAATGTGCTTCATGCAGCTTTCACTCCATAGTTGTCCAGATTGCAACACCATATACCATATTTCACCTCTTTTGGCAAACAACGAAGCCATCCTAAAATATATTGATTTTACCAAGGCAGTGACCGGGAGGTTTCGTATGCCTTTGAATACCTCATTTATCGATTCAATTAGATTTGTTGTCATGTGCCTCCATCTTTGGCCATTGTCGTATGACCTAGTCCATTTTTCTACCAGAATATTATCGATCCACCTACTGGCTTCCGGATTTGACAAATGGATCTCGTTGCGGTAATATTTCAATGTAGGTTGTGTCAATGCATATCCCACATTCATAACCGCTTTCCTTAGTGTTTTGTCTTTGATCTCCCTCATGAAATTTTGGACGATATGTCTAACACAATAGACATGCGTAGAAGGTGAGTCATGCTAACCGTTTGCAGGATTATTGTATGCACTTTCAATGGATGCATGTCTATCCGAGATCAAACAGAGATCTGGTTGAGGAGCCACGTGTGTTCGCAGATTTTTCAGAAAAAAGCTCCAAGCACCACCAGTGTCCCCCTCGACTAGGGAAAATTCAATTGGGAAAATGTTATTGTTGTCATCTTGTGCAACTACCATCAGTAGCGTGCCTTTGTATTTCCCATACAACCAAGTTCCATCAATTTGTATAATTGGTTTGCATGATGCAAACCCTATGATGCAAGGTTGAAATACCCAAAACACTCGAGTGAATATTCCATTTCCGTTGAGTTGACTACCATCTGGGACGTATGCTGGCACTGTTTCCAGAATGTAAACACTACCCGAAGAATAAGTCTGGAGTGCATTCAGGTAGCGAGGAAGTTCTTGGTATGACTCCTCTCATTTTTCGTATACCTTTTCAACCGCCTTGGTCTTTTCTAACCACGCCTTACGGTAAGAAGGAGTATAGTTAAAAACCATAGTGATGTGGGAGATGATGGTTTTCACCTTCAAAGATGGATCGTTGCTGATGAGTGGTAGGATTTCTTGACAAATGAGATCATAATTAAGTTTTCGATGATCCTGTGATTGAGTAGAACTGACACAAGTGTGGGTAGACATGGAACCTATGACCCAACAATCACCTATTAATCTGTATGATGCAGTGAGCTTGAACATACAATCAGGGTGGACACACTTGATCTTGTACCTTTCTGGATTTACACAGTCCACCTTAAAATTGACCGAGTTGAGTATGTGGAATTTTTTGATGGCTCTGATACATTCTTCTCTGTTACGAAATTTGTCTTTCTCTTTTAAGTTTTCATCCGACTGCATCCACTGATTAATCTGTTTTTTTTATGTAATACTTATGTGTGTAATCATATTTTGTAAATAAAAAATCAATTTTGTTGATCCTATATCGAATACGTAACGCACTGCATTGAAAAAAACGCGAAAATTATCCTAGGAAATGTACTAAGGCGCCATCTCACTTGGCTTAGAGCAAACCCTAAGCACCTAGGCGCCAAGTGAGATGACGTCTCCCCTTAAAAGGTAGGTGTAGACGTCAAGTGAGATGGCTCCTCCTTTGAAGAGTCATTGAAACATGATTATTTACATAATTTTTTTTGAAACATAATTATTTGTGATTTTTTTTTAATACATAATTGTTCTAAAAAAAATCTCTATATTATAGTTTAAAGTCTCAAATGTGAAGAAGATAATATAAAAAATTTGATTTATTTTTTCTCTAACTTTTGACTCTTTCTCTTTAGTCTACATGATAAGTTATGAAGATTATCGGCACGGAACTTTAAAATTATGAAGAATAAGTCTTTTTGATAGTGCAATTATTTATACAAATTTCAAGAATAAATCATATTTATCTTATTTAATAAAGTGAAAAATCAATGTGATTATTATAATTGACATAGAAAATAATTGAAAGTTTTGAAAGAGTTAATGTGTTATTATATATTTAGATTAACGTTATATTCCTCTAAGTTTCTTATGAATTTATTAAGTTTCAATGATATGCGTTTAAATAGATTTTATATTAAAATAAGAGATGAATGAGACATTGAAGGTTTTTGTATTACAAAATATAATTTGGTCAAAACATGTGTAATACTTTGTACTAAATTTATATTAGTATAATATTTTATCATATGAAATTAGAAAGTTAGAAGTTTTCAAATAATTACTACAAAAAAATATATATATATTTTATGATAAATTTTTCATCACACTCAACAAAAATTCTAGATATAAATCGTGGATGGGTCACATTTTAATTTTTTTTAAATATCATATATTATTTCGGTAAAAATCGAGGTAGTTTTTTAAATATCATTATCTCATCTAACTTTTTTTCCCAGAAGCTCTTGTAACATCACTGTGGGGTAATCATTCTTGTGTTGGAGTTTCATTTTGTCTATTAGCAACAGTGGAATTCTTTTCCCTATTTAGTGTAGCTCTAAGGATATAGGTCCATTTTTTTCCTTCTCGGGCCCTGATTTTCTTGGGGTTTGTTTTGAAATGGGAGTTACTAAGACGGTTTGTTTTGTGGTAAATATTTACTCTAAGAGTCTTTTATTTGATAAAGAGGTTATGTGGACATACTTGTGTTTGCGTAAAGACAACTTAGAGGTTGCATTTGGCGTGTTCTGGGTGATTTTTACTCAGTTTGCTTTCCTAGTGAAAGGTTAGGTGGTATAGGCTCTTTTAATTCTTATAGGGATGTTAAATGTTGGGTTTTTCTAACTTTATTTTTAATATGAAATTGGTTGATCTCCCCACTTATATAGGAAGTTCACTTGTTTTCAACCTAATGGTGGTGCCGCCATAAGGTTGGACATGAACCTTGTTTCTAATGGTTGGTTGAATTTTTAGGCTGTGGTTACTTTGTGGGCTCTTTCTATGGATGTTTTTTATCATTGCTTTTTCATTCTCAAGTTTTCTAATCAACTGTGGAGGATGAGTCCCCTTTCGGTTTAATAACCATTTGTTCTCTCACTATTGTTACACTGAAGTTGTTTTTTCTTGTTGGTATAGTTCTTTGGTTCATGGCTGAAAGGCTTTTGTTTTGATGGAAAAGTTCAAATATCCTTAAATTGTTGTTGACAGGTTCAAATAAGCATGGATTTTTTGGCTACGTAGAGTTTCAAATTTATTCTCTAAAATAGGAAGTTAGGAAATTCGATGCTTTGATTGATCGGATACCTTTATCTGGGGAGCAGATTCAGATTTATTCTTGTAAGAGTGTAGAGCTTTGGTCTTTGTTAAGGAATAAAGTTTCTCAAATGTTCCAAAGATCCAAGTCTAAGTGGCTTAAGGAAAGTGATTTTAACTCTGGTTTTTTTTCATGCTTTTATCAAGAGTAGGAGTAAGTGGGTGTTATTTTGGTCTTGAAGGTTGATGAAGTTTTGTTAGAAGGTGTGTTTGAGATTAATAAAGAAGTGTTTGAATATTTTAGAGATCCCCATGGAGCCAAATTTTGACAGGCCTCACCTGGATGAATAATCTTTCCCTGCCTCTGATGATGATAACTTTACCTTGACTACTTTTTTTACTCTCTAGGAGCTAGATGGTGATATTTCCTTGTGTGATGATAACACGAGTTTTGGCCCTGATAGTTTTACTTTCCCTTTTTAAGAAGATTTTAGAATTTGTTTAGGGAAGATGTTGGGTTATTTTTGATCAATTTCATCAGTTTTCTTTGTTTCCTCATTGATTTGCTTAATTATTTCTTTGGTTGGTTATTTATACAAGTTAGTGGCAAAAGTGTTAGTTGTTAGACTAGGGGAGTTCATGGAAAAACTTGTTTACCCAAACCAATCTGCCATTCAAAATGGAAAAATGTTGGTGGATGGCATAGTGAATTTGAAAGAAGTAATTGACCTGGCTAAGAAATCTAGGAAGTCTTGTCTCACTTTCAAAGTGTATTTTAAGAAAGCATATGGCTTTGTGAGTTGAGAGCTTCTAGAGTATATGTTAGTTAGATTTGAATTTAATGAAAATTGGAGGTATTGGATTAGAGCATGTTTTTTTGCTGGGAATATCACAGTGCTGGTCAATAGTTGTCCAACTTAAGAGATTAGCATTCACAGGGGTCTAAAGTAAGGAGACCCTATAGTCCTCTTTCTTTTCCCGCTTGTGGCAGAAGGGTTAAATGGTTTTTGTTATGAGGCCATTGAGTTGGGTCTTCTCACTGATTTTAGGATAGGAGCTTCATGTTTTATGGTCTCTCATCTTCAGTATGCAGATGATACTCTTATCATATGTTGTGACCCTTTGGACTATAAAGGTTATTCTTAGGGATTTTTAGCTAGCTTCAAGCCCCCATATGAACTTTTCTCAGAGTAGTATGATATGGTTTAATTTGGGCTCTGTTTTTTTCTACAAATTGTACATGTGGTTTTCCTCACTATAAAATTGAGACTCTGCCTTTTAAATAGCTAGAGTTACTTTGGATCTATTCCCATTCGAGAAGCTACTTGGGATCCCCTTATTAACCTTTTTTATCTAAGAGGCTTAATTCCATGAAGCACAATTATGTTAGCTTAAGGAGTGGATAGTTTTCCTCAATAGAGTTCCTAATTTTATCCATATTTTCTTCCTGTCTCTTTTGAAAATACATGTAAAGGTTTGGAGGAAAATAGTTTACATTTAAAGAAGGTTTATGTGGGTGTTAAGGGAGAATCTATTTTTTTTGGGTTAGTTGGATCAATGTGTGTTAGCCTAAGTATAAAGGTGACTTCGTGGTGAGACATCACTATCTTGTTAACTTGACTCTTTTGGCTAAGTCACTACAACGAATAACGCTTTTTATCATGAAGCTTTAATCTCAAACATGCTAAAAACCAAGAGTATATTTACTAGGAACTCCACGTTTGATTTTTTTTAATAAAATAAACAACATGTTACCTCGGCGTTATAAAAAACCGAGGTAACACAACTATAAGTGAGTGCCATTTTTTACACATAAAAAATAATAAACATGTTCTCTTGGTTTTTTGGATGACAAAGGTAATATAGCTATAAGGGATATCGCTTCAAAACCCCGTTACCGCATTTATAAAAAAAATCAAACTATTTATCACTTGGTGTCTTTTCCAAATTCCATGTTTTTCTTTGTTAATTAGTAATTGTCAAAATCTTTGTTATCAATAAACAAGAATAGGAAATAAATAAAAAAATTAATATTTCATTGATAATAAAAATACAAGACAATAGAGAAAACTATTCCACATATCCAAACTTCTCAATCCACTCAACTTCAACATTATTCCTAACTATACCTAACTTAGAGAAAAGTTCAGAAAGAACTCTTCCATGTGGTATGAGGAAAATTATTTCCTCCCAAGAAATGCCTATCATTTTTTCAAGAATTTGAAAATGGTAAGAGGAAGATTAATTCCAACGTTGTAGGTGAGGAAGTATAAGAGATGCTTGTCATACCAAGTAAGTGTTTCCAATTGTTTCTCTTTTGGGCGGATATTTGACGTTAGAAGTTGAAACAAAAATTTTGCAATAGGGAGTAAAGAAGTAGGACTGGTGGGCTTATCTTGGTTGGCATAAACTCGGTAAATGCGGGTTAATAAGACATTGATATAGGACTGGATGACTTCGTCATGACTAGTTGGCACAACGAAGGCATTCATCCAGAACTCATTAACGAGATTACTGTATATGGGGCCATGTTGAATGTGAAAGTAACCATTCAAACTTTGTTTGTTAATGTGTTTCCTTAGTTCAAAACGATTGAAATCAACAAAGTTTTCATTGATAACGAACAAAAAATTTGCATCCTTTTTTGAATAACAAAACAACTTTGAAACAAGGAAACAAGACACAAAGAGTTTGAAATGATACGTTGAAAATTGGAAAATACTTTGAAACAATGTTTTAAGACACAAAGAGTTGGTAATGAGACATTTAAATAGCTCAGAAGCCTCTTTGAAAATCCAAAAGAGACGTTACGACTTGAATATAGTTGATCATTGTTATTCTAGTGATGTGATTCCAATGCAAGGGCACAAAGTTTCAATTAGTTGGCTTAAATGCACTTTTGGTCCCCCTATTTTCACTTTTTTTAAGTTTTAGTCCCCCTATTTTAAAATCCAACTTTTTGGTCCCTAAACTTTACCTCACTCGGGATTTCATTGATCGCCCTCTAGTTTTGCATATGTTACGCTATTATTAATGACATGAACTGATACAATAACTCCATGTTAGATGAACACACATTGTAGGTGTTATACCCCAAAATTTTCCCTCTCATTTATCAAATATTTTCTCACAAAGATCTCTCTTGGTTCAAGACTGCACTAGGGTTGATCAACTCAAGACACCTCCTTAAGCACTAATGACTAAAATTAGGATTTGAGATTGCACAAGGATATTTAAACTTTCAATGCCTTATATGACTTTCATGGATCATTATGGACCCCCAATATTACCCATGTCAAGTTTCAAGCCTTGGATCACATTTTTGCTCAGTCAATTGAGTAGTTGACCTAAAAATCAACTGTATTAGGGAAAAAGTCAACTGTGGCAAATTTACAGTCAAACTTCACAATTTTTTATCCATAGAAACATTATTGACGTCTACACCTTATTATGCTCCAGCAAATGAACAGGTCGAAGCCGCAAACAAGGTAATTATTGGTTTAATAAAAAAACTTGTAGGGATAAAACCAAAGAATTGGAATAAGACCCTGAATCAAGCTTTGTGGGCTTGTCGAACATCGCCAAAAGAAGCAACAAACACAACTCCATTTCGTTTGACTTTTGGGCATGACGCAGTTCTACCAGTGGAGATATATTTATAGTCAGTGAGAATTCAGAGGTAGGCCAAAATTCCTTCTAACTATTATTGGGAAATGATGATGAATGAACTAGTTAATCTGGACGAAGAAAGGTTGTATACCTTAGAGGTCCTGAGAAGGAAAAAAGAGAGGATAGCTAGAGCATACAATAAAATAGTCAGGGGAAAAGTTTTTTCGAATGATGATTTAGTGTGGAAAGTAGTATTGCCCATGGATCGAAAGAATAAGTTGTTGGGAAAATGGTCTCCACATTGGGAATGAGTTTTTCCAATTATCCAAACATTCACGAATAACGCTTATGAAATAGAAGAGTTGGCAGAAGATCGAAAGATTTTGAAGATAAATGATAAGTACTTAAAAAGATGCAAACCTATTCTTCAAGAACTAAAGATTTCGACAAAATAGTAAAATTAACAAAATAAAATCCGAAATGGTGTCATAAAATGCCAAAAATGGCACTATCTAGAAATTACATAAATTACATAAAATACAAACAACAATACATCAAAGTTGTCAATATGATTAGAAAGGCAAGTTATCCTTCATTCTGTCATACTTGGTCTTCGCCAGTTTCAGCCTACAGTCGATAAATGATTTGCTAGCATGAAGGGCAACTATCTCATCTTCAAGTTTCTTGGTTGCATCCACATATTGCACACTTTGAGCAATTCCGCATTCCATTTTAGTGTAATTCACCTACTCAATAAACTTTTGGCGCGTTTCCGTCTGGGAAATCTTTTCTATCAACTCCTTGATTTGTTCTTTCCAAAAGGAAATAAAATGAATATAGGTATCAAACACTTCTTTGGGCATTGTTAAATTCTTTGCCAAGTCTCTCAGCCTTGTTCGTTGAGTCAAGAGTCTTCGACCATTCAGTTTCTTGTAGAATTTTTTTTTCTTGAAGCTTTGAGGTCATGTCCCATTCCCTAAGGAAATCTGCACTGTTTATGTTAATTAATGTAGTCACGTCCATTAGAATTTCAGCAGTCTCAATAGGGCATTAAACTATGTCAATTTGGTTTATCAACTTCTTCAGTACAACACTTGCAATAGCATTATTCTTCAAGACTTCAAATAAGTCAGCTTTGAAAACTTTCTCAGTGCTTCAAAAACTTTCGCCATCATTAGCCTTACATACTCAAGAGGCTTATCTTTCTTCAGTGCATCTAGTGTTTCTTGAGAGAGTTTTGGCAAAGCATTACGTTGGATTTGTTGGTTTGTAGAAGTCATGTTGTCTTGGGAGATAGCTTGGATTTGAGGATCTTTTTCCTCTACCCCTTATTTTCTTCTTATTCTGTTATTTATACATCTTTAGCAAAGAACGATGCAATTTCATCATCATTAAGAGGTTCGTCATCATCAGGAAGATCATCAGCAAATTTAATCTTTTTGGGTGAAGAGTCGCTAGGGCTATCAATTTTTTTCCTCTTCGTCATCACTAGCCCTTTTGGTCCTTTGATGTATCTATGGGTTGTTCTCAATTTGAGGAATGTCTCCTTTTTTGGATTGAACAGTTGTGTCAATATTGTTGATTGTAGATGAATACCCTTTGGTGAATGGTTTATCACTTGACAAAGGATAGTATGAAGCAGCACCATTATTAGGAAAAACGTTGTGCTTATTTGGGGATTCAGTGGGAGTTGGCTGACTTTCCTGTAAGATAAAAAGAATGTTAGTTCGAATAAAGAACGATGCTGATCAAAGAAGAATAATTAGTAAAAGTTACACCTTTTGTCCATCAAGACTTGAGTTGTCACTTTCGACCCGTTCTAAGACTGCGCCTCCAGATTGTTGGGTCGTGCTTTTTTCTTTGGGCTTTGGGGGCAGTATAATGATTTCAGGTTTCTACTTTGTTGGCTGTGAAGAAGCTGCACCAGAAGTCTTTGTCTTCTTCTTCTTCTTCTTTGACTTCTTGGTTTGTAGAGAATGAGACGAGTGTCTTCATCATCTTAGATTTCTGCTTGAGTGTCATGAGTGGACTTTCCTTTGTGCGAAGATTTTGGAGGTAATTGACTAGCTTGAAAGAATAATACTGTTAGAAGAAGTAGTATAGTACAAAGTGCAGGCAATATTTCAAAGCATACTATTGCAACTGGTTTTTAATCAGAGTCACCAACCTTAATTTTTATCCTAAAGGGAGAGAGTATAAAGGAATAACCCTAAAAGTTATAGATTCTAGGTTTGGACTCAGTTTTAAACGAAAGGAAGGTGTTAGGCACCCCTCATCTACCTCGTTCACAAGGATATCAGGTTTAGAAGCGCGCTTTTAGGAAATAGGGTTTTTAATTACTTATTTGGATTTGAATTTTAGTTAGGGAGACTCGCCACAATTTTTGATCGTATGCCTACGTATCCTCTTAAGAGGAATCAGAGTCCCATTTTGTAGTTCGCGGTTTTGTTTGTGTTTTTTATGGATCGCAAAATATGTTTGAATTCCCCGCATACGTGGTCTAAGAGTGTGAATAGCAGAGTTTGTTAGACCAAGTATGCAGTTAATTTAAATATATTCACGTCCCTTTTCGAAAATTAATTCTGTGAATTAATTTAATTTGCAAAGAAAAGATTTTGTGTTTAATTGAATACTTTTTTATACGTAGAGCGAGGGAGTCTGATATAGTCTCCTTGTCACGTGGCCAGATATTGGCCCCGTATCGCTCGCAGATAGGTTATTTAGTAAGTATTTTAATAATTTGATGTAAAATATTAAAATTATATTTAATTTGAAAAGAAGCATGAC
This sequence comes from Vicia faba, assembly GCA_948472305.1. Lineage (NCBI taxonomy): Eukaryota > Viridiplantae > Streptophyta > Magnoliopsida > Fabales > Fabaceae > Vicia > Vicia faba. Next base: position 15,763 of record CATIWC010001422.1, read on the forward strand.
TAATACATGAGTTTATTTAAATTTAATAGAGAGTGTTTAGTAATCATATGAGTAATTGCTTTGTATTTATAATAATTAAATAATTAAAATAATTAATTTAAATTAATTAAAATAATTAATACTAATTTAACTGACCAAAGTTAATTAACTTTGTAAAAAAAAGACTGGGCTAGAAGTCTACATTTAATTGGGGTGTATTCCAATAGTAATTGAGCAAGGGAAAGAAAATAAAGGCCCAATATATTAAGCACAGGTCCTAATCCCATCATTGCCCTAATTATGCTAATTAAAATAAATAAATATGAAATTAAAAAAAAGAACAACAAGGGAGGCATCTGGGACGGCACCCTTCCGTCAGTAAGTTTTGTTGAACTTTTCAACCAAATATTTCCAGCCAACCAATTTTTGACAAGTGGCAAATAAAAATAATAATAGAAAACAAATTATGTAAATAAGAAGAAGTATATTGAGAACCAAACAGAGATCTGATATCTCTTTCTCTCAGTCACGTTTCCCCTTCCTTTTAAATCTTCTTCTTCATTCTAATTTTTTTCAATTCATTCTTCTTTACCTTTTCCTATTTTTGATCCTTCTCTTGTTAAAGTAATGGAACAAAAGCAATCTGGCCACAAAACCTACAGACAACAAAAACATGAGGTCAAGAAAAAAAAGAGAAAGAGACTTAACAATAATGGCAGCTGATGGAGATTGCGACTTGAGGGCGGAGGTTGCAGTCACGGATATCGTCGTCGGCGCGGATGGCGCGCGGATGGTCGGCGGTGCGAACAGAGACGGAGGCGCGTCGGTGGTGAGTTGAGCGATTCCCGGCGATTGGAGGTGGCGCGGTAACGCGATTTGACATCGGTTGGAGGGAGGGTTCAGTCTTGTTTCACCGACGGAGGTTATTGTTGGAGCCGCGTGAAGCTGGGCGTTACGGCAGCGTTAAGATCTCGCGGAGGAGTATTCGGTGGTTGGAGCTGGAGGGGCCGGAGTCGCAGACAGATTGATGACCAGCGGAGCTTGAGTCCAGCGGTGGTGTGGCTTCATTCTTCCTCTTTCCCAGTATTTTTATTATGTAATCATCTCCCTGTACTGCTTTGTCCCTCTCTGTATCGTATCTCCTCTTCTTTTTTCTACTGTAATGCTCTTTTTCTTTTTTTCTTCTGTAGATTAAAGCTTTGCCTTTATAGATTTTTTTTAGAAAATTAGAAATTAGGGAAGAATTAAGTTTGTCTTATAAATTAATTTTAGAATTGATTAGGGTTTATGTAGTTTAGAAAATAATACTGATTTGGTTTTGTAAAACAATAATTTAATCATGTTTCCATTTTGGAGTTTTGAAATGTTTCTCCATTGAGTAGATTTTGTCTCTGTATTAGGCCTCTGCAAGCTTAAATGTAAACAAATATTTCCGTATTTGATTATCTGAATAACTAAATGTAAGATTTGGTTGGATTATTGTAAAGAAGAAAAAAAACAGATAAACAAATATACCGATACAAGCTTCGTTTAATCCGTACAATGACAATTTTTTTTTGATTTTGGGCCAACAGGTTTTTTGTTTTAAATTTGGGCCTAGGCTGGTACCTCTTTTTGGACTGTTGAACCAACTTTTTTTTAAATTAAGTTAAAGCTTCTTTCCCAAATAAGACTGCTGTAATTTTAGTTAAAAAAACAATAATAAAAATAAAAATGTTACTTTTAATATAATAATATTAATAATAAATAATAACAATAATTAATGTAAGTAAACATTTTCATTTTTCAAAATAAGTCAGAAACTTGTAATGGACCTGTTCTAGACTGGGCCCGACAGGCCCAAAAGCATTACTAAGGCCCAATCCAAAGGGACTTACTGAGGACCACGCCGAGCAAATGGGTCACATCTGTGCCCGACATCCTGATGTCCAGCTCGACATCCCGCTGTCCAAATCCACGTCCTGACGCCCAGCACGACACCCTGCTGTCCAGCTCGACGTCCTGGCGTCGAGCTCGGCACCCTGTTGTCCAGCTCGACGTGGTCTCGAGCAACCCAGCTAGGGCAGACTCAGTCCACCGTTCCCCCAACGATACTCCGGAAAGACCGCGTCTCCGTCCGCCCGCACTTCACGCAGAACATCCAGGAAGGGGACCACGTGCGGGTCCCCACTACCCACGTAGAACCTGGCAGTTCCTCCATTGGGCCAAATCCGCCCGGCCCAATGGAGGAACCTTGGCCCAGCGCTGGGGGCTATAAATACCCTCTGTTTTCAGAGGGTCAGGTATTCATCATTCTAACCTCAACTTGCTATTATCTGCTCGTACTCCTACTTACTTCAGCATCGGAGTGTCTTGCAGGTACCCCCCCACCTCGTTCAAGAAAAGCTTTCTGCTCGGAGCCAGCCGTGACGGTCCATTCCTGATCAGGTGAGATCAGTGGCGCCGTCTGTGGGAACAGCTTCCCCGTCTAACGAACAAATTCTAAGGACCAAAGCTCAATTCAATTACCTGTCATGGCTGACCCAGCTCACGACGAGCAGCCCGTCCGTGTCGCCGACACTAATAACGGCCCCGCGGACAAGAACGGACACCTCGACAATCCCGGTGATCCCGGCCACAATGCCATCCCTGTGACAACCGCCCTTGGACCTTCCTCCCGCAGGGACGGGAACACTGCGTCATCCTCGACGACCCCTCCAGCACTCGAGGACGACCCGGTAGCTCTCGCCCATCACAGAGCTGCCCGGTTCTTTGAAGTCTCAGTTCCTGCCGGGGCAGATGCCACGACTCAGGCACTGTTCGCGGCCATCAACCAGACAAATTATCTCATATTCGCCCAAGGAGAAAGACTAAGGGCACTAGAAAATGATCGACGACCCCCGAGGAGGCACTAGAGGCCACCTTCTCCACCTCCTCGGGTCGAAGAAGTTCGACACCCTTCTCCCTCGCGGAGACACTATAGGGAGAAATCCAGGAGCCCCTCTCCCCGGCCAAAGCAGAGGCGGCCCCAATATGAGAGACAGCACGTCATCCCTACCGAAGAACCCAGTCGCGACCCCTCAAGGAACGACAGGAGGCACGCCGGAGACGGGCGGGTGACCTTCAACCACCGAGCATCACGCTCGAGGGAATCTCAGCACGACCATCGTGCCAGACATAACTACAGGACCCCTTCTCTTTCTCCAGAGAGGAGCGACGAGGACGACCCCCGCGGTCCCCTATCGCAGGCCATCATGGATGCACCTATCCCCCCGGGGATGGAGAAACCCCCGCATCTGAAGGAGTATGATGGAGTAGCGGACCCGGTCGACCACATTGACGGGTTCGAAGCCATGCTCCACTACCATAATGTCGGGGGCCCATCAAATGCCGCCTTTTCCCCACAACTCTCAGGAAGGCGGCCATGGACTGGTATAAAGGGCTCGCCCCGGGCTCAATTACATCGTGGCGGAACCTGAAGAACCAGTTCATCAGTTCCTTCACAGCTTCTCGGCGCCACCCGAAGACCGAGGCAGCCCTCGAGGCCATCATCCAAAGACAGGATGAAACCTTGAGGGAATTCATCAACCGCTTCAACCGGGAAGCAATACAGGTCCCCTGCGCGGACCATATGAAAAGATATTTGCTGGAGAGGGGCCTCCTCCCCGGCACAGAATTCAGAAAAGCTGTGGGTATTGAGCCACCTGCGACTTTTGACGCTCTCCTCGACAAAGCCCGAGCATACATGGACTACGAGGAGAGAGAAGCTGCCAACAGGGCACGAGACTCCAGGGCTCGCGCTCCCAATCATAGCAGCAGCTCACGACAAGACCCTCCTCCCCGACGAACCGGGGAGAAAAGGAAGGAAGATCGACCCCGAGAGGTCCGAGAACAAAGGGGCCCCTCGGGCCGTTTCACTGAGTACACTCCGCTCACGGCTTCCCGCGAGCGTATTTTGGCGGAGTGTGCTAGCACAGATTTCAGAGACGGTGGCGTCAAGCGTCCCCGACCTGCTCCTGCCAAGCCAGGGGCAGACAAAAATAAATACTGTCAATACCATAGGAGTCATGGTCATTTGACAGAGGACTGCGTCCACCTCAAGGACGCCATTGAAACCCTCATCAAGGGAGGGAGGCTCGCACAGTACAGGCGAAACGACGCTCCCCGTCGTGACGCCCACGAAGCTAAGGAGCCCGAAGAGGATGCACGACCATCAGACGAGTCGGTGCCAATCCAGACCGCTTTCTCGGTAACCAGGCCCGAGGATTTCGAAATTCCCGAGCTCCTGCAGGAGCCCCTGACAACACACAGCAGGTGGGAATACTTCCCCTCCGCCATGGTCATCAGCGGGGGCGGGTTCAACGACCTCACCATCAATTCAGCCAAGAGGAAGTTGGACGAACTGATCGACACAGCTCCTCCTCAAACTGTGACGTTCGAAAGGGTGAAGGGCAGGTCAGAACCCATCACCTTCTACTTAGAAGAGCTCCCCGGCGGAGCCCCGAACGCAGTCATCCCCTTGCTGATAAGGGCAAAGATGGCCAATTTTGACGTGCATCGCATCCTGGTCGACGAAGGGAGTTCCGTCGATGTGATGTACAGCCAGCTGTTCCGGACCTTGCAACTGGACGACTCACACCTCTCTCCGTATGTGGGTTCAGACCTTCAAGGCTTCAACGGCTCGACTTCCAAACCTTGGGGTTATGTCGAGCTCCTGGTGACGTTCGGGGAAGGAACAACTACAAGACAGGTCAAGGTCCGCTTCCTCGTCATTGACTGCCCGTCCCTATACAATTGCATCTTGGGGAGGCCGACATTGGCGGAGCTGACAGCGGTGCCCTCAACTGTCCATTTAAAAATGAAGTTCTATACCAAAAGGGCAAGGGTAGCCACTATCCAGGGAGACCTCGCCGCTGCCCGCAGGTGCTTCAACGCCGCTTCAAGGGGACGGGATACCGTCGACGTGGGGACCAGACCCACCAAGAAGACAAAGCAGGAGCCCGACAGAGCATCCCCCGAAGAAGAAGTCCAGAAAGCTCCACCAAAGGTCGACTCCATAGCCCTCGACGCTCGCTTCGACCAAGACGAGCCATCCAGCAGCGAGCAAATCCCACTCCGACCTATTCCGGACGGCGATTTTGAACTCGTTCCCCTCGGAGCAGACCCGACCAAGGGAGTGAAGATTGGCAAAGACCTCCCCGACTTGGCCAGGAAGCAAATCAAGGCCTGTCTGCGTGAGAATGCTGATCTCTTCGCCTGGAGCGCTGCAGAGATGCCCGGACTCGATCCTGAGGTCGCCTGTCATCACCTCGCCATTGATCCAGCCGCCAAGGCCGTAGTACAACGTAGGCGTAGGCAGTCTCCAGAAAAAACGGAGGCTGCTGAAAAAGCTGTAAAAGACCTCCTAGAGGCAAATTTTATTTCTGAAGCCCGGTACTCCACCTGGCTGTCAAATGTTGTACTTGTTAAAAAGAATAATGGAAAATGGAGAATGTGTGTTGACTATACCGACCTCAATCGGGCTTGCCCGAAGGATGCTTTTCCTCTACCTAACATTGACATGCTGGTCGACAATTCGGTCGGCTACAAGACTTTGTCGTTCATGGACGCCTACTCGGGATACAATCAAATCCCAATGGCTCTGGGCGACAAACGCTGCACAGCGTTCATGACCAGCTCGGGCAACTATTACTACAACGTAATGCCCTTCGGACTGAAGAACGCCGGTGCAACTTACCAACGCATGATGAACAAAGTGTTCAACAAACAGATTGGCGACATGCTCGAGGTATATATGGACGATATGATCGTCAAATCCCGAGCAGACACCGATCACGCAGCCCATCTCAAGACAGTCTTCGCCCAAGCAAGACAGTGCAAAATGAGGTTCAACCCCGACAAGTGCACGTTCGGGGTCAAGGCAGGAAAATTCCTCGGATTCTATCTAACACCAACGTCGAAGAAGTCGATACAAATCATGAACGGCATGTTGACGTCACTATCCCGCTTCGTCGCGAAGTCCGCTCAGCACGCACTTCCCTTCTTCAAGCTCCTTCGAAAGGAAGCGGCCTTCGAATAGAGCGAGGAATGCGAGCACGCACTCCGCCATCTGAAGCAGAGCCTGTCTCAACCGCCCGTGTTGTCTCGACCAGATGACGATGAACCACTATACCTATACTTGGCAGTTTCAAATGAAGCCATCAGCGCAGCTCTTGTCCGCGAGACCCCTGACGGGCAGAAACCTGTCTACTTCACGAGCAAAGCCTTACAAGGCCCCGAGAGCAGGTATCAACAGATAGAAAAGGTTGCTCTGGCCCTCGTCAACGCTGCGAGGAGGCTCAGACACTACTTTTTGGCGCACACCATCATCGTGCGAACCGATCAGCCGGTGAGGCAACTCCTGGGTCGGCCAGATATGGCGGGCAGAATGCTGAAGTGGTCCTTGGAACTCTCCGAATTCGACATTCAGTACGAGAGCAGGAAGGCCCTGAAAGCACAAGCCTTGGCCGACTTCGTCGCGGAGATGACCACTAACGACATTCCCCCGGGGAAGGAACACAAGTGGACCATCTTCGTCGACGGAGCCTCCAGCTCGTCCGGAAGCGGCGCAGGGATCCTCCTGGAAAACGAAGAAGGTGTGGTAATCGAGCACTCCCTGGTTCTCTCCTTCCCGACGTCAAATAACCAGGCAGAATACGAAGCCCTGCTCGCAGGACTGAGATTAGCCGAGGACCTAGGAGCCCGCGAAGTTCAAATTTACACCGACTCCCAGCTCGTCGCTTCCCAAGTACAGGGAAGCTACCAGGCCAAAAATGACAACCTCATTGAGTACTTGAACTTAGTCAAAAAACACATGGCAAAGTTCGTATGTGCAGAAATTTCTCATGTTCCCCGCGAGCAAAACACGAGGGCGGACATATTGTCCAAACTCGCGAGCACACGAAAGAAGGGCGGGAATAAATCCGTCATCCAGGAATCTCTGGCACGTCCGAGTATCGAACCACCCTCGACTACGGTCGAGGTCCACGCCATCGGGGATGCCACGTCTTGGATGACCCCGGTTTATAATTTCCTAACAAAGGGAGAACTCCCGTCGAACCAGGCCGAAGCTGCCATAATCAAGCGACGAGCATGTTCCTATGTTGTTCTCGAGCAGAAACTGTACCGAAGAGGATTCTCCATTCCCCTCCTGAAATGCATCGACGAGTCCGCCATCCCCGACGTACTGCGGGAGATACACGAAGGTATCAACGCCCAGCACATGGGCGGTAAATCCTTGGCAAGGAAAGCCCTCCGAGCAGGATACTACTGGCCGACGATGCAACAGGACGCCAAGGAACACGTGAAAAAATGTGACAAGTGCCAGAAGCACGGGGATATGCACCTCGCCCCCCCGCACGAGCTGAATACATTGTCGTCCCCATGGCCGTTCGCCTGGTGGGGCATGGACATCCTCGGGCCCTTCGTGCAAGGAACCTACCAGAACAAATTTCTAATCGTCGCCGTGGATTACTTCACGAAGTGGATCGAGGCCGAGGCACTCGCAAAAATCACCTCACACAATATCCTCTGTTTCTACAAAAGAAACGTCCTCGCCAGATTCGGAATTCCGCAGGCCCTGGTGACCGACAACGGTACCCAGTTCACCGACCACGGGTTCCGAGACTTCGTCACCAAACTGGGGACCAAACAACATTTCACGTCGGTCGAGCACCCTCAGACCAACGGGCAAGCCGAAGCCGCGAACAGAGTCATCCTCCGAGGGCTCAAGCGTCGACTCGGCGAAGCCAAAAGAGGATGGGTCGAGGAGCTCCACAGCGTCCTGTGGGCATACCGCACCACACCCCACTCAACGACTGGGGAAACACCATTCCGACTGACCTACGGCACCGAAGCCGTCATCCCGGTCGAAATCATGGAACCATCCCGACGAACGGAGGAACCCCTCGACGAAGAAATGAATGACGAAGCACTAAGGGATGAACTCGACCTAGTCGAGGAAATCCGATCGGGGGCTGCCCTGCGCGAAGCCACCCTAAAACAACGAGTGGCTCTACACCACAACGACAAGGTCATCAAGCGCGAGTTCGAAATAGGCAGCCTGGTACTACGCAGGAACCAGAAAGACTCCCGCGAAGGGAAGTTGGCCGCGAACTGGGAAGGACCTTACCGCGTCCACGGCACCACGGGTACCGGGGCGTACTATCTCGAGCAATTAGACGGAGAGCCATTACCACGACCCTGGAATGCTGCTAAGCTAAAGCAGTACTACAGTTAGAAACTATCAACACCTGGGACCCTCGACCAGCAGCACCCGCGCTCGGTCAACGAGGAAAAACGTCCAACTTCGTATAAGGCTAAGGTACAAGCCCGACGTACGACCAAAATAGCACAGCATCGCGCGGTAAACGATGACGATCGAGAGTGCCCGACGTGGACAGCTGTACCGAGCCCCACCGTCGTCGTACCCATAAGGCAGAACACCCAGCTCGCGATGGGCAGTTCACGCCAAGGGCGAATCGTGCCTAACGGGCTCCACGCCCGACTGAGCAACTTCGCTCCGAAAATGTCCGACATTTCAATAAGAATAACGGGCCATCTACAAGGGTCAAAAGAATATCTCTCCCCTCGAGCACAACGCTTAAGTGATTCCGGACAATCGAAATAGGGCCGAGAATGCATACATACGGAGGCGGTCAGACTCGCCCGCCAAATCAAAGCCACTTACGGGCACTCCTCGGGCCCGTGACTTAGGCTAGAAATTCATGCAAATATATGATTTCAAACAAGGGCAAAAAATCCAAAATGTAAAGCAACATTGATATAAATGCCCGAAGGCGACAAAACAATAATAAACCGACCAAGAAGGCCGGCGATGTTCATAACATACAATAAACGGGCACACAGGCCCAAAGAATACAAATATCAAGGGCACGCAGGCCCACTATCCTACTCAGACTTCCACGGAATCATCATTGTCGGCGTTCGGAGAGTCGGGTGGAGGAACGATCACGCCATCTACAATCCGGTGTGTGTGACCGATACCCTCAATGACCAGGCTAGGATTTAGCAAGGAGAGTTGATCGACCGCAGAATTGAACCCGTCCTCCAGGGCACCGACGCAGTCCACCTCGAGGAGCCGGATGTGGGCGACCAGCTCCATCCGACTCTTCAAAGCTACTATATCCTCGGGCTCATCTTCGGCAGGTTGCAGGGCAGCATTCATTTCCTCGACCTGTTTACCCAAGCGTTCGACTTCGGCCGCCAGGCGATCCCTGTCTGCCCGAAGAAGCTCCCCTTCCTCAGTCAACTTCCCCGACTTCTCCTTCTCCAGGGTCAACATCTCCCTCTCAGCATCGAGCATCGCGGTCTGCTCTCGGAACATCCCCTCGGAGCGTTCCAGAGCGACCTTCAATTTCCGCGAGCTCGCGGTCAGCGCCGCCTTCTCCTGCTCGAGCTCTTCAACATGGGCAGAATCCCCTCCATCCTCGGATAGCACCAAAGCCATTTCGGCCATTTTTACCAGCCCATCCACGCTGGCGGCCAGATACGCCTTCCTTTCCTCTTTACTCATCTTTTTTATGGCCTCAGCTTCATGGGCAACCACTGTCAGGGGGAATCGCTCGAAAAAGCCCGCCTCTTCGAAACAAGGGGGGAAGGCGAAAGATCTAACAGCGCCGGCGTCCTCGCCGACAGTCGGACCACCTTCCACACGGGTCCTCTTCCTCTGCGTCAAAACGGCACTGGGGTCGATCTCCTCGACCTCTGGATCCGACGCGGGTCCCGAGCTCGACGGCGAGTCCACCCTCACCGGCTGAGGAACATTTGGACCGGGTGGGGGACCCATCCTCGTCGCCTGTGGGGCCTTCACGACCCTCCTGCCCCGCTTCTGGTCGCAGGATAATTTCAAGAGCCTTTCATGTCGGCTAGCCATCGTACCTGCACGAAATAAAGGAAAAGTCAGTATCGAGCAAACTTCATGAGTAAATGACGAATAAAGAATTTCAAGCAAACAACCTAACAGGCGGGCAGCCTGCCTGTAAGTCGGACACTCCACCAGCGCCTTGGTGTCGATCGGACGGGACTCGAACGTCCGGTAACCATCTTTGTCCAGGATATCATCCCCTTCCCGCGTAACCCATCAGGCGGGATGGAAACTGTCGACAAACCGGCAAAGAGCGTCGTACGCCCGCTCATCTTCCGAGCACATGTCCCCGACGGCGGTATGGTAATAACCGGTCCCATGCTCATAATGTCGGGACATCCAGTACACCGGGATTTTAGCCCTACGACCCAACACAGGGCTCCCATCGTCGCTCATCATCGTTTCCCCATCATCGTCGCTCACTGGCCCCTCCTCCTCGAAAAGGGAATTTAAAGCAGCGTCGGTAACTGGCCGTACCACGTACCACTTGTCTTTAAACCCCCTCACGGAGTCCATATACATCTTAAAGAGTCTCCTCGACTGCTTCAGGGAGACCCAGCTATGTTTCCCTCCTCGGGACTGACGCTGCAGGTGAAATACCCGGAAGAAAAGAGGGATGGTCGCCCCGATCCTCAGGTAGCGACACGTCAACTCAAACGCCCGGATGAAGGCGAGAGAGTTTGGGTGTAGCTGGGACGGGGCCAGCTCCAAGTGCATAAAGACCCCGGCCTGAAAATCAGTGAATGGCAGCCGCAGCCCTAGGTCTTTGAACGTGATCTCATACATCGCGAGGCTGTAATTCAGATAGACCGAGCAAATCCTTGCCCGGGTTGACGGAACCATAACTACAAAGTTTTTCTCGAAGCCGGGCTGGTCTTGACCCTCTTCAACAACATCGAATGGATGTCGGTCGTCCCGGCTGTATACTGACGCTATCCCCCGCGGCTCGACGCCCACCCATTCCAACAAAGGGTCGGTCACGGTATCAATCAGGGTGACCGACTCGTCGGCACTCTGTTCGTCACGGTCGCGGCGTCCGGAAGAGCTCGGCTCGTCCGCCATGGTTACCTGCAGAGCACGAGAAACCAGTCAGTTGAGCACGAAGTCCTACGCTCGACAAAATCATGTCGTCCCATACACGACTACATAAGTCCATTTTCCACGAATGGTTGCCTCCCCGACGTCCTGAACCCGGTGTTCTTCCTCAAACCAACTGCGCGGCCACTCTGCAAGCATGTCTACCCGAGGTATGAACATGGCGAGCCGCATCATGAAGCCCACGGCCAAGACTATGAACATACCGGGCGCGATCATGAATCAGGCGCCCTGGATCATGAAGACCCCAGGCAGCTCTGAAGTTTATCACCTAAACTATGAATGTGCCGGCCACAAACATGCGTTTGCCGGTCCTAGACATGAATGTGTCGGGCTAAGCGCGAGTTTACCGGGCTAATCCCACGCGCACGGTCCTAAAACATCTACAAACGCCAGAAATCATGCATTCTAAACGGAAAAATGAAGAAGGTAGATCACTTACTTGGATCAAAGAGTGGGATCTGGCTACGAAATGGAAGAATCTGTGACGAGAAGTCGCAACTGGAGAAAGTCTGGAAGAGCAGCAGCAGAGAGAGCACAGAGAGCAGAAAACGTATTATGGGGCCCAAGGTTCCTATTTATAGTGATGACGTGGAATACCAAACGTCACCTCGGGCAACCACGGACTCCATCTCCTCGACGCGCTGCTCCCAACGCAATGATGGCCCTACCCCCATAGGGTGGCGGCACAGTTCCCGAAAGATACCTCGTGTGCTCGACCGACGCGCCCGGTAAGGATCCTCCGCGCATCCACCACCGAGGAAGTCTCCGAGCATGACACGGGGAGGCCCCTCGAGGGCCCACACCTCTATCCCGGGCACGAGACCTCAGCGATGGAATAACTTGGGTTCAAGTCATGGCTCCTCGCAAAGGAACCACGACTTGGAGGGCTCCTGTTCTGGACTGGGCCCGACAGGCCCAAAAGCATTACTAAGGCCCAATCCAAAGGGACTTACTGAGGACCACGCCGAGCAAATGGGTCACATCCGTGCCCGACATCCTGATGTCCAGCTCGACATCCCGCTGTCCAAATCCACGTCCTGACGCCCAGCACGACACCCTGCTGTCCAGCTCGACGTCCTGGCGTCGAGCTCGGCACCCTGTTGTCCAGCTCGACGTGGTCTCGAGCAACCCAGCTAGGGCAGACTCAGTCCACCGTTCCCCCAACGATACTCCGGAAAGACCGCGTCTCCGTCCGCCCGCACTTCACGCAGAACATCCAGGAAGGGGACCACGTGCGGGTCCCCACTACCCACGTAGAACCTGGCAGTTCCTCCATTGGGCCAAATCCGCCCGACCCAATGGAGGAACCTTGGCCCAGCGCTGGGGGCTATAAATACCCTCTGTTTTCAGAGGGTCAGGTATTCATCATTCTAACCTCAACTTGCTATTATCTGCTCGTACTCCTACTTACTTCAGCATCGGAGTGTCTTGCAGGTACCCCCCCACCTCGTTCAAGAAAAGCTTTCTGCTCGGAGCCAGCCGTGACGGTCCATTCCTGATCAGGTGAGATCAGGACCATACAATTTTAGTTATTGGGCTTTAAGCAAAATAAAAACCAAAATAAAATATTTTATTTCATTGGACCTTGAACAGCAAAATAAATAGATTGTTTTATTTTTAAAAAAACTAAGTGGACTATATTAAAAAAAGTGATTGGTTTACATCCCTTTAAAACAAATACACACCTTCTCTTATAATGGACCTTTAAAAACATAATGGGTCATCAGATATTAATGGTCTATTTTTCCTCAACATAACCCCTTTGTCATTAAACACCCCCATTGAAATACAAACTAGATAATGCGATTTATTGAATCAGAACCCCAAATATAAAATAAGGGTAGGGCAAATTTGGGGTATGACACATGCTTTCAATTTCTTGGTGTCTGGAGTAGTGCTTTTGGTTGAGGCGTTGGTTGTTTTGGAGGCTGCAGTTGAAATTGTCTTCGAACTGGGTTGTTCCTTCTTAGTGTTTTTCTTTTCGATGGTTAAAACAATGTACATTGATAACAATGGTTAGTACCAAGTATGAGGGAAATAACAATGGAGTAAATCGAAAGGACTAGGGAAATTCTTGGTTCCACACCTTCAACTGTCGAAGAAAAAATGGAGATAGCTAACAAGTCATAGTGAAGGAAATCTTTGAAACTGTTCAAGTTGTACTTAGTAGAAACCACTCAATTAGCAGGTTTAAGACTCTTGTTTTAAAAAGTTAAGATAATTACCATAAACGAACCAATTTGGGTAAGGAGGATAGAAAGCCAGGGCTAAATCAGCACTGCGTAAGTTTGGAAATTTTGGTGGTTGAAGCTTGAAAGCTAAGTTATATCCATGTTCAAGCTTGACACAAGTAGGAATGTGTAAATGAGAAATAATTTTAGTGAATTTCTCTTTTAAAGTTTTTGCTGCAATAAAAGTGGTTCGACTAAGATTGGTGGGAAAATAAACAATGTTAAAGTAATTTTGGAGCGCCTTGATTTTCTTGATGTGTGTGTATTTACCTTTGTGGCTCGAATCCTGCATAGATGCAAAATCTTTCGTCAGATGTTGGCTGAGAAAAATGGTGTCGAACATTTTTTTTTGAATAAAAGTCTTTCCACCAAATATCAAAGCCCTTCAAGCAGCATAAAGATGAGCAAAAGGGAACATGATTAAGTTCTTCAAAACTGACATGACAAGTCATGTGTTCTTCCCAATCTGAAAGAGAAAACTTCATTCCTGCTGTGCAAAGTTCACATTTTCTTCCAAAAATAGGCTCAAAGATTAGTTGGCAAAGCCCAAATTTGAGACACAAAATTTGGTTGATATGCAAGCATATATATGTTACTTTTTACATGCATAAATCTTGAGACAATTAACCTAGGGAGTAAAAAGGCTCTCCAAACATCAACAATATATGTGCCTTAAGGTGAAATGTCAAAAAGAGATCTTGTAAACCATTCATGGCCATGAGTCCTATTGGAAAAAGTAGCCATCAAAGGACTAAAAATATGACGTTTTGAAAACATCATGACGTACTTAGTGAAATAATTCCCAAAGTTATTTCCATCATCCTCAGGAGTCAGTCGAAGCAGTCTTGTTCCCTCGACAATTTGATTTTTGATTTCAGGATCTTTGTTGTTCATTATGCCAGAAGTACTGAGGGATGGTTCGAATGTTGCATTCAGACATAATTGAAGAAGCCAGTATGGACCAGCTAGTAACAATTTTGTGCATGCCTTATATTCTTTAAGTTTGGAAGTGGTAGACCCAAGGCTCTCATATAATCTAGTAAGAATTAACTCACGGAGGCACAATTTTCGACCAAAGTGATGTTGATTTTCTAAGGTAAGGAATCTTCTGGCTACGTGTAATGATTTACAACAAAAGATACACCTAGATAGCCAGAGATCAAGGAAATCTACGTGCTCAATGTCATCCACTTCATCTCCTTCAACATGGTAAAGATTCATGTATTTGGCAAAGGTAGCAATGTCGATAATGAAATTGATGGTGTTTATATCCTATTGATAAAGATCAAAGGTTTCTACAGTAGGGGGAGTCTAGTGATAGCAGCCACATCGAAGAGGGTGGGAGTTATCATCCCACAAGGGAGATGAAAAGTATTATAAGTACTATACCAGAAGTACAATGAGGACATAAGCATGGGTTTGCAATGGATAAAACCTATTTTCCACATTTGAATCAAGTCGCAAATGCCTAAGTCTTTCCAGACTTGGGATTTTACCTTTCAACTTTAGTCAGCCAAGCGAGATATTATTTATCTGCTACAGGGCAGGACCTAAAAGATCTGAAGTTTTTAGTTACGTAGTCAAATTGAAAAGGTTTATCTTCAACTACAATAATTAAAGGAGTGTCTTTTTGGGTTTTCTCTATAGATGATTCTGCTAATTGTTTATCAGGGTTGCTATCTTTCTTCTTAAAAGGCTTGGCTTTGTTAACAATAGGTTTCGTATCATAGTAAACAGGAAAAAATTTCTTGATTTGCTCTAAACATTTAGAAGACATCAAAGGACCCATATACCATAGGGTTTTATCAGCAAGGGTAAAAGGAATTATTACCTGAGAAGCATAAATTGCTTATTATTCAGCAGAAACGTATGGTGTGGGAACCAGTTCTTGATTTCCAACAAGAATGAGTTTTTTGATGTGATGAATTAACTTAAATGCAGCATCGTTCGTGATCTTCACTTCTTTGTTCTTCACATTTTTGTCGGATTTGCTTCCTTTTTGGATGGTGCTGTGATTGATAGATTCAATTTCTTGATTGTTTGAAGGTTTTTTGAGAAAGAGAGTGTAAAATTTTGAAAACATGAAGATTGAGAAGATGAAAAAGTGTGTTTGGAAAAGAAGAAGAATATTTATAAGCTAGAAACTGTTCAGTTTATATTTTAAATATTGGAGTTAGTGGGACACGTGGTGATCTTTAATAAATTGATAAAAGAGGTTGCTTGTTTAAAAGCCACATTAGAAACCTACTTTTGTAGCAAATGATGGAACTGTTGTACGCACTTCTTGATTAGACGTTTTGAAAAAGAAAGTCATGATTATTCTGACGTCATAGCAATTATTGTCTATCATGAAGATTGTGTGTTCGTCAAAATATAATTGTTTTGCAAGAAATGTATGTTTCTCCATGAAATTCGAAACATACATTTATTGGGGGCAATTTGTTGACTGGAAATTTCTACTACATGGGTTTTAGCTGAAATGATATATGGTGAGAGGAATATTGTAGTTCGAAACAAAGATTAGAGAAGTCTTTATGAAGTTTTGACAGACAAAAAGCTAATAAAAGCTTTGTTTTGCTAAGTATTGGCAAAAGGTTCGTATGCAGACCATAGAGATTTCAAGTTATTCAAAATATCATTAAGAAAATTTTGACCGTCATGTTTGGAGTTTTAAACAAGGAGTTTTCAAATTCAAAAGATTGATCTTATCCAAAGAGACGTTTGGAAGCTTGGAGTTCGAAGGCGCATGCAGATGTTGAATGTGGCGACATATTATTTAGAGACCGTTTGGTCGAAATTAGTATAAATAGGGGTCTTAGTATTAGGATTCAGTGTGTTCACATCTTTGTACAAAATACTCAAAATTACTCAAAGTACCAGCGTTAGAAAAACGAGTTTGTGAGAATGTACGTATGATGCACCAATTTTATATTTATTGTTATCCAACTTTATTCGAAGGCTTTATACATTCCTTTAAATTTCAGTCGAAATCTTTTTACATTTCAATATTTTCTTTAAAAGCATTACCTTACTATTTACGAAGTTACAATTGAAATCAACTTTGATTAAAAGAATACAAATGTTATCAAATGTATTCTTCGTTTTAAGAATAGAAGTTTTGAATGAGCACACATGTACTTAAGATCAATTTGGTTGATCCTCCAAATTATCAATTTTTATTCGATTTGAAAGACCAATAATTATTTATCAAATTTCACTGTAAACACTCAACCACACCCTCCCTTTTCTTTAACAAAAAACAAGGAATTGGTCCAAAGTTTTAAAAAACGATCACGATTGTGAAAAGACTTTCGTGACTTCGTCTTATACAAATATTGTGTTGCAAATAACGTTTATCGCAGTCAGGAACAAAATCAGTTGGAAGAAAGGGTGGGCCTATACCTCACTATAATTATCATTATTTATATTTTAGTATTATTAATACTATATTTGTATATCAAATGTACTAAAAAATCTGCAATAATATTGTATATTAAATAAAATAAATGTTTTTAATAAAATAATATGTCTCCATTTTCGTTTTCTGATTTCTATTAGACTCTTTCAAACCACAAACAAATCACTTACTCTCTCTTTTTTCTATTTTAAAGTATATCTCTATTACTAGTTTCTTTTTTATTGATGATCTTTTAAAAGTTCATTTTTTATTATTTTAATCTTTATAAATTAATCAATTGTTTTTGATCTTACCGGATCAGACCTGGACTGTCACGGTTGGCTCCGAGCTAAAGTTTGAACGAGATGGGGGATACCTGCAAGGCACTCCAATGCTGAAGTAAGTGAGAGTACGAGCAGGCAAAAGTTTGAGTATGGGTCAAAGAATGAATACCTGACCCTCTGGGAATATAGGGTATTTATAGCCTCCAGCGCTGGGTCAAGGTTCCTTCATTGGGCCGGACAGGTTTGGCCCAATGGAGGAACTGCCAGGTTCTACGTGTGTAGTGGGGACCCGCACGTGGTCTCTTTCCTGGATGTTCTGCGTGAAGTACAGACGGACGAGGACGCGGTCTTTTCGGGATCCAGGTGATGGTGTAGTGGACAGAGTCTGCCCTATGAGGAGTGCTCGAGCTGAGGTCGAGCAGGATAGCATGAAATCGAGGATGTCACACTAGCACAGAGTGTCAGGCACGGTTGTGGCCTCTTGGTCGGCGTGACCCCTTGCAAGACCGTTTGGATTGGACCTTCACCATTGCTTTTGGGCCAGCCCGACCCCGTCCAGAACAATTTTTATTATTGTAATAAATATAAAATTGAAAATATATTCTTAATTTATTGTGTTTGAGATTTGTTAATGTATAAAATTTATTGTTAGAGTTTTGAAGTGTATCTTTGAAATTGTTTTGTTTGTATCAATCTTATAGAGTTAGAATAAGTTGTCTCTTGCATATGATTTTAATTGAATTTTTTAAAGAATTTTTAGTAAAAAGCTATGGAAATTTAAAATAAAAAAAATCAGCAAAGTAATTATCGACTCCTAATTCTCAAAGACTGGATGAATATGGAAGATTAAATTAGGATCGTCCATGAAAAAATATTTTTGAAATTTGAATTAGAAAAAACTTTCTAATGAATTAATCACAACATTTCAGAATAAAATTATTTAATTTGTATTTTGAGAATCTAAAAAGTTCTGTCAGTAATAATACGTAAACGACTCACGTAACAATGTTTGTCGCGATCGTAACAATGTTTTCTTTGTAATAATTTTTTGTTGTCCTAAAAGGTGAGTAATAATTTGAGAAAACTTCAATACCATTTTGTCACGGCTGTATTCATGGTCGCAACACATTTTTTAAAACTTTTACTTGGTCCTTACCCCTTCAAAAGAATCAAAACTAACTCCTCTGCATGAGAGATGGCGTGGCATAAGGAGAGAAAGCATTACCCTCCAAAGCCGCTGAGCTTACACAATGTGGCTTACATCACGTTAGTATCAATATTTTCTCTCATTTGCAGCCAATCAAATTGTAGGCCCTGTAGGAACCAAAAGAAACAGCACCAGGTAGATTATTGGAGCGTAATGCTCTTTTAAAATCCAAGTCTTTCATATGATACACTTAAATTAGTTACAATCTGTACTGCATTTGTTGAATCTCTTCTTCTTCTTCATAAAGAATTTGGTAAACACTTGTTTACTATAGAACTTAGATCCCAAGTCTCAGTTTCAATCTCAGAATCCCATAATTGAGGCTCTATTTGCACCTCTCTCACAGATCCATTCACAAACCTTTTCAATCTCTCACCCACTTTGGTCGCTCCATATTGAAACAATAATTGCGGATTCTACACAAAAGTAATTATCAATGAAAACAAATCAATCAAAAGTTTCTTAATGTTGAGAGACTAATTAAATAGTTTCCTTTGCCAAACATTTTTAAGATTAAAGAGTAGACCCATGTTTATATATATACCTCAGCATGCACAACATGAATAACTGAATCTCCAACCAGTGAAGAATTTGCAGAGATGACCTCCACGCGATCTTCATGCAACATTCTCATAATTTCACAGAAAATAAACTGTTCATCAACCCCACAAGTTACAATAACTTGTAGAGAAGAACCATTTTCATGAATCTCTATTTTTGGTGATTTTATGCTTCCTTTTGCTCCAGAAGAACTCGAACAGCCACTACGCAATCTCTTGCTTCTCATTAAACTTTCTTTCTTCTCCTTTGCCAATTTCAAATCTGTCTCTAAGCTCTTTATGTAGTTTATAGCATTGTCTACTTGATCAGGTAATGGTAAAGCTTTCTGCATGAAATGAAAAATAACACCAAATTATATAATATTATCAAACAATAGTATAATACATTAGGAGTTATTACAAGAAAATATGATGCACCTTGGGATTATAGTTAGGAAGAAGAGAGTTGAGTTTGGAATAGAGACTCTTCATCTTATTTCTCCTATTTTTCTCAACAATCTTTCTTTCCACTTTTGTTGAAGAACAAGGTTGACCGGCTTGTTGATAGGGATCCATTGAAAAACAAGCCTTGATTTTTCTTAGTTAGGATTATGATGAGAAAGTTAACTGAATTGTTTATGTATTTATATATATGCTTAATAATTATTGATATGATTTAATTAGTGACTCATACAATATTTGGTGAATGTGAAGCCTGCGAAATATGTTCTTGTTCTTTCTGCACAATTTCTTCACTTTTTTTTTATTCCTCAGACAAATCTTCTTCAACCGCGTTATTTCATTTCAATCGCAATAATAATGCTTTCAGTATTTTTGTCCTAATTTCAAGATGTGATTCATTTGTCAAATATTGCGTCCACCCTGCTCTTCCGTTAGACTGGGAGGTCTATTTAGTCATCCTAACAAAATTTAAAACCACACAATTTTGACAGGATGTGTGCAGACTTTTTTTTTTTAAATTTAAAATTTGGTTATAATTTCATTTTATTATAATTTGATTATGTATTATAAATTTCATTTTATTTTATTTATAAAAATATTATTTTTAATATGATTATAATTCTTTCATAATTATTTTTAAACACTAATTATAATAAATATAATATTTATCTTTCCTAATTATATTTAGGGAAATGCTAATTATAATAAATATAATATTTTATTTTATTTAATATTTGAATTCATAATATAAAAGTCTTTTGGAATCATAAGATAATTTTATTTAATATTTAATTATAATATTTAATATTATTTATTTAATTATTTTTAATACTTGAATTCATAAGATAAAGGTATTTTTGCAATGATAACAGTAATCCTGAAACGCAAAAGTGTAAAGACAAATGACCGGTAATTGATGGTTTCTGGATCTTCTTCAACCGATATTTTTAATGCCTTTATTGAAACACTCTTCAGATGGGAGAAGAGGTAAATAACTTGTCTACGGTATATATTGGAACCATAACATTTATATAGGGTGATGGCCAATTAGCGTTTCCATTATTCTAAAATGGGTCATTCTAACTTCTACTCATATTTGAGCTCATATACAATAAATTAATTAATTACTAAATAGAATCTAATTAGACTTTTAAATTTTATTTGACCACTTAATCAATTAAGACTCTTAATTTGATAATTATATAATATAATTCTTATAAATTTATTTTTCATATAATAATTATTGGAATATAATTGTATAGTATTTAAATATACAATATTCCAACAATCTCTCATTTGGACAATACATCTTAATAATTATATAATATTTTTTAGACGCGCATTTAAATGTTATTTATCTTTAAATTTCAACTTTACAATTTGATCCATCTCATACATCAATATTGTTAAATTGTAAATCAGTATGTTGAAACTATATGTCGAAGGATTAGCTTGTGGATCGAAACAAGCTATATTTGTTTTAGATTTAAATAGATTTGATTTAAGTCTAGAATAGATTAGATTTGATTTAGTAACAAAATAGATATTTTGGGCTTTGGGCTTAGGGTACAAGCTCAGTTATAAATAGAGGGAGTAACCCCTATTTTTTGTAAATAAGTCAATTAAGTTGTATTTACAGAATTTGCAGTTGCAAGTGAATAACAAAGTTTTCCACAGTTTGTGGGCAGAGAGAAACTCTGCAGAAAATGATTGTCTTCTTTCTTTTCTTTTTGTTCTCATAATTTATTGTCATTGAGGAGAAATTCATCATAGATATTTGATGGATTTCCAACATCTGATATCAAGAGCTTTGTTTCGATTCAAGGGAAGTGTCAATCAAGAACGATTGAAGAATTCACGATGACAAATTATGGGAATGCAAACTATCCAACAACTCTACCAATTCTAAAAATAGACAACTATGAGAATTGGTGTAAACAGATGAAAGTCTTATTCAGGTGTCAAGGTCTTTGGGACCTTGTAAAAGATAGAGTCGAAGTGCTTGAAGAAAACACTTCAGAAGAAGAAAAGAAGAAACACATAGAAATTGAGAAGCTGAGCTATAAAGAGCTATTTATAATTCATCAATGTTTGAGTCTAGAAAACTTTAAAAAAGTGAGTGATTCAGAATCTGCAAAAGAAGCTTGGGACGTGAAACAATCGGCTGAACAATCAACTGATAATGAAATCAATGAAGTCGCCATCAAAAGTTTTTTATCCCACAAGAGGGGGAAAGGTAAACATCGAGTAAACCTGAGAAGGGTGAAATCAAGGTCGAACGACCGAGAGATACGAGTAAGGGAGTCTGTTACGCGAGGGGAAGGTATTAGCACTCCACACGCCCGTGATACTCTACGGTATCCACTCTTATTATCTATCTTATAGGTGTGTAATAAGCTATATCTAAACTGTACAGGGAATGCATGCAAAAGAAAGGAGAAAATAATGTAGGGAAAATAAAAAGTTGTGCTCGCCCGGGCCCTACCCCAATGCCTACGTATCCCTTTTAAGGAATCAGAGCAGCCGTAGTTCAGCTCACATGTTTTTGTTGGTTTGTATTTTTTAATGAATAATATTAATTTCGCCTTCTGCCGCGACTCAACCTTTGGAGACTTATGCATCAGCACAGAAGTGAATTAACATGTTCTTTCTGAAAAGTTTGAAAGGAAAGCCCGAAGGCGTAAAAAGAGCTTGCATTGGTTGATATTTTTTTACCTTGAAGAAGGATTTGGAAGTTATTAGATGCTTTAATATTTTTCAAAGAAAGATAAAGTTTTTGTTTTAAATGCAAGGATGCAAAAGAAAAGAAAACATCTAAGGGAGACTAACCTAGATCTATCCCTAATATTATCATACAATGATTAATCCTAAGGTTGAGCTTTGAAGGGAAATCTCTACTCTATGTTGACATGCTTGAATACAAATCCTAATGTCTATCTCAAATCATCATCTATAGATGAATCAAGAAGTCCTAAAGGAGCATAGCAATGGTCTATCACCTAAAACTATGTTTATCTCGAATCATCATCTATAGTTGAATCGAGAGCTCCTAAGGGAACATGCCGAGGGTATGTCATCTTAAAACATGCACACAAAGATGAAATCAAACAAGCAAGCCAATAAGCTCAAGAGAGCTAGCTCAAGCGAGCACAACTAGAGAGAATCTACCTAGGCTACCATTATCTAAGAAAGTCTAACAAAACTATCCTATAGGGAACATGCAATGAGAGTGAAGTCGTGATCTCAATTTCTAAATTGAGTGACTCATCGATCAACAAGAAATAAAGGAAAGCAATGAAATCCTATAGGGAGCATGCACTGAGAGCGAAGTCGTGATCTCAATTTCTAAATTTAGTGACTCATTGATCAACAAGAAAGTAAACAAACCCAAGCATAATACATATAGCAAATGAAGTGAGAAATGCCTGCTACAGGTCTTTAAACAGCAACTTCGAGCACACGCTCTTTATTTCCTACTTCTCATGATATCTAGAAAGCAGTAAAGTACTGAAATGAGACAAATAAGGGAAAATACCAAATGGATATCAATCTGTAGCAAAGCCTATCAAAACAAAGAAACCCGACGATCTTCGCGAAAAGCTTCACCAATCAAAGAAAAGGATCAGAAATCAAATGCTCGGAATAACTATTGATGCATCATCGATGTGAAAATAAATCACAATCGAAATCTCAAGCGCATTCGCATATCACACAATAAACCTGCACAAGACTCAAATCTCAACAAGAAAAGGTGAATTACCAATCTCAAATATAATCGGATAATCGGGATTAAATTCCTAAAATCTCATAAAAATTAACCAATTTTTTTATACTTGACATTATTATTTTTATCATGTGCAAAGAACTCTAACAAAACAATTATCAAAATCATCCAAGAAAAAATGCCAATAATAAAAAAACAGGGGGTGCAATCCGTAAGCAGGAGGTGCTGAAGTAATATGACATTAAGGCCCATCCCAAAGTCCAGCTTTAACAACAACACAAATCCACATTGTTATTTCCTTTCAGCTTGTTATTACAAGCAAAAGAAACATGGTGGGCTACTAATGGGAGCCGATAAGGCCCAAGCTGCTAGAGTCCAATAGCATAGCAATGTTTTGCTTCAAAAAATAAAAACACAGGCCCAAGAGAGAGGGTACCATCCGGCCCACACCAAGCATCACTTATCAATTTATTATTGTCAACATTATTTTGCCTCATATAGTACCAATAATAAAAAAATGTATATCAATCAATAGCAGAAACAGTGAGATTGGAGAAACAACTTCGTTGGTACGTGTTAGGCTCAACAACATGTTTGACTCCCCAACTTCTCCATCTCCATAAATCCGGCCGTTGCGACACCCACCTACACTCGTCGAAAAACCCGATTCGCAGCCATCAACAACCTTATTTTCACCTTTTTGTTCTACATCTAGCATCAGACCCCACCGATTTCTACTAAAATGGCCTAAATCATAAATGATAAATCTGAACCCTAGGTTTATTGCAAATGGAATTACATGAAGGTGCGAAGACTCTTGAATGCGATTCCACATGGTTTAGAACATACACGTCCTCTTTTATAAACCGACATCAAGAAACTGCGAAAAGGATGAAGAATGATGTGTACCCTACCTTGACAGCGACGACGATTAAAGACTTCAACAAACCCTCATAATCACGTATCACTACATCTTTTCCAAAAAACTTATTCTCCGATTTAATTTTCTACTTCCTCTGTACTTCGGTGTCGCTCCTAATGTGGGAATTTGTTGTCGTTATTATCGCGCTATTGATCGACACCCTTGATACTGAAATCGTGCCTATTTGTAGAAGGTTGGAGTCATTGAAGGTGGAGCATGAAGAACGATTGCTATGAAGATGAAGACTGCGTGAAGAAGATGCGAGAGATTCGAAGTTGAAGAGAACCTTGGAGGTTGATGATGATTCTTGATGGAGTGTGATGATTATTGAAGTTTGTGGCGCTGCAATCGTGAAACTAATGAAGAAGATTATGAACTGCCAGAAAGAGCGAAGGTGATGAACGGTGAAGAGAGGAGAAGGATGAGAAGCTTTTTCAGAGATGAATAATTTTGGTCCGATTCTTCTGTGAACTGTGTAGAATGAGGCTGAGGAAGATTTTCAAGAGTGGAGGTTGAAGATAAAGATTGCAGAAAATTTCTCAGGGAGAAAGATTGGAGAATTTTCTGGTTTTCAGTGGCTTTTTTCGAGTGAGAGGGAAGAAGCCCCTATTTTTGGTGATTCTTCTGAATGTTGAAGAATTTCAGTCAGAGAGCTTTCTGGTGAGTTCTTCTTCTCATTGTGATAGATTGAACCATTGTATTAATGAATCTGGACCCCCCCCCCAATCTGAAAAAACCGGAAACTCTGTTATATGCCCCCCTTTCTGTTAGAGAGTTTGTTGTATCTGTAACTGCCTTTGAATTCCCTCTCTAATTTCTGTTATATGGTGATATAAGTTCTGTTATTAATAATTCCTGATTGAATTTTATGTAATGAATATGTGAAATGAAGTGGCTTTAGTGCTTGTATTATATGCTGATTCTTTCTACTTTTATGGTTTACAAAATGCAGGGCTGGGTCTGACGTTGGTGCAGATAAATTCCCACAGTAGGCTTTCGTTACCCAGCCTGGAAAACATATTGAAGGTATGTCGGGTAGACAGGGTATAACATCTGTTGTTGCCTATATACTTGAAATTCTGGACAGTAATCCTGTGACATTGATGAATTCTGGACTGGACTTAAAATGAGCATGTTGAACTTATTTAGATTGTTTATGTTTTGTAAAGTGAAGGGTTGGAAAACTTGGAGCCGGGACATGAAACCTATCGCAGAAGCAATTTTATACATGGTTGAATCAAAGTTTGACAAAGAGTTTGGAGGTTGCAAAAATGGCATCATGAAGTCATAACATGGAAGATAATGGAGCTAATGTTTAGGCAGGATAGATTTAGTGTAGCTTTGTGTAATTTAAAATTTTTTTGTAGTTTCTTTGGAGTGTAATATGGATTTGTAAATTCAAAATGAGTCGCTTGAAAACATTTGCATGATTCCTAGAAAAAATGGTTGAACAAACATGAATTTTCAAGTGGACATTGAACGATGAATATTGAGATGTTGAATTTGAATGACGTAAATGAAGGTTTGGAGTGTATTTGGATTGATTTTGAACGGTATTTGAATGACACTGAAAGTGACAACTTGAACCAAAATAATCACTTGAATGAAATTAGAATGAATGACTATGTCTTTCCATTTGTATATTATCTTTTGCATTCCAAGAAACTCTTATGACTAAGGTCTCCAAACTCGCTTGAATCAAATTCTTGAAAATAAACCAATGCTTAGATTTCTTTAATACCATTTGATTATCCTCTAAAAACTTCACTTCATGACTTAATGAACGAATTCCAACCAACTCGCCTATTCAATGAACCAGTCCTGAACTCAAGATATGACATAACATTCAATCGAATCAATAATATTCATGCATGAAATCAGTCAAGAAAGCAACCCCTCCATATTGACTTGGCCCAAAATCAAAGCCTCTATTCATATTCGTCTAACTCAATAAGCGCTCTCTCGCATCATATCTTGTATTGTGCTTCAACTTTTGTAATTCAAGTCACAAACATGTCCACTTGAAAACGCAAGGCTAAAATCCTTAAGAAATTCCCTTGAAGATGATAATTCCTGACGCACAATATAAGGCCTTCTGAGAAAGTCCCTTGATAAAAACAAACCCTAATCTTATGATCTTTGACGAAAAACCCAATTGGAACACAATTTCCAAAAACCTGGCTTTGATTGCATATAGGAAAATAAACCCTGATAGCCTCATGGCTTGATAAAGAAATAAATTCTCAACGACCCAGGTCATAATCCTAATTCCACTGCTCGCTGCCTGAATAAGAAATCAGCCTTTATTGGACACGAACGCCTTAACCACTGCGAAACCCTAATATCACACAACCATTAAACTTTGAACCTCAAGCACTTTGTTGAATGCAGCGTATGCTATGTTAGTGACCTAATGAAATATATGCGAATGATTGCGAAGGTCTAAGCCAAATAAAAGAAATTAGGAGGGAAAGTTTTGGGGCGCAACAACTGCCCCTATTTAATCGCCTTCAACCTGAAGGTGAGATTGGCATCAGCCTTCGAACTTTCAAGGTGGAAAAAGATTAAATACTAAAAAAACCCAAAAATTTACGCTCCGAAGCCAGTCAGGTTTTATTATATTTTTGTTTTTCTGTATTTTTTTTTTTTGCTTTTTTGGATTACAGTAGTTAGCTGAGTAAATCTCTTGGATATCAGGTCAAGGTTAGACATACACAAGAAAGAGACCGACCGAAGAAGGCTCTAACGAAGGAACGCCAATCGAAGGAAAACTTACTGGGGGCACAAATAGACATTGACTTTGAATAGAACGCCGATCAAAGGCGAACTTACAAAGAAAAGAGATCAGCCGAAGGGGACTCCTAACAAATGGTACCAGCCGAATGGGACTCTTAACAAATGATACCAGCTGAAGGTGGATTTTAAGGGTGAAGAAACTAGCCGAAGGGAAATCTTTAACAAGGAATACTATGCCGAAGGTAGATTCCTAAGAAAAGAACGCCGGTCAAAGGCGAACTTTCAACCGAAAAGAGACCAGCCAAAGGGGACTCTTAACAAAAGATACCAGCCGAAGGTGGATTTAAAGGGTAAAGAAACCAATCGAAGGGGAATCTTTAACAAGGAATACTATGCCGAAGGTAGATTCCTAAGAAAAGAACGCCGGTCAAAGGCGAACTTTCTACCAAAAAGAGACCAGCCGAAGGTGACTCTCAACAAAAGGTACCAGCCGAAGGTGGATTTAAAGGGTAAAGAAACCAACCGAAGGGGAATCTTTAACAATGAAAAGGGAACAGTCGCAGGGGACTCTTAACAAAAGGTACCAGCCGAAGATGGATTTAAAGGATGCCAGCCGAAGGTGGACTTCAGGATAAAGAAACCAGCCGAAAGGGGAATCTTCACCAGGGAATACTATGCCGGAGGTCGATTCCTAATAAAAGAACGTCGATCAAAGGCGAACTTACAACGAAAAGAGACCAGCCGAAGGGAAATCTCAATAAAAAGTTCCAGCCGAAGGTAGATTTTAAGAAAAGAACGCCAATCAAAGGCGAACTTACAATGAAAAGAGACCAGCCGAATGGGACTTTCAACAAAAAGTACCAGCCGAAGGTGGATTTTAAGAAAAGAACGCCAATCAAAGGCGAACTCACAAGGGATAAAGATATGCATATCTGGTCAGATTTAGACACACAAGAGCGAAATTGTGCATCAAGAAAAAATGTTTGGAGTTGATAGCGAACACAAGAACGAGACTAACCGAAGAAAGCCCCAACAAGAAAGGACGCATTCTCCTAAACAAGGACGCCAGACAACTGGACTTTGAAGAGACACTGACGGACTCCTAACATAAAAGGTTAGCTAAGCTAACTAAAGGAGGACCCGACTAACGCGGATAAACCAAAATAAGGAACCGACTAAGCAGGACCTTCAAAGAGCACCGATCGAAAGTGAACTCTACAAGAGAAAGATACCAGTCAAAGCGGACTCTAACAAGGATTGTCAAAATACGTTAGGATTTCGATAGGTTGCAAATATGCAAGAACTACAAAATCCCTCAGGCCAAAGGCAGGGTGTAATTCTTCAAGAGTGGAAATTATCTGAATTACCACACAACAAGTATGGATACTCAAATACTTGAGAATCGAGAAAAGGCTATACACAGACTCTCACTCGCACTCTAACGGCAAAGAAAACATGGGTAAAATAACTAAAGGTTTGAAAGGGAAAGTGTAAACCACAAACTTACTGAGGATTCCCATATGTATTGAACTTAAACAGAATGCCGGTCAAAGCGGACTTGTGATTAGAAAAAGAGACCAACTGTAGGGACTCTAAACAAGGATTGCCAACACACGTTGGGCTTTAAAAGTTTGCAAATATGCAAGAACTACCAAATCCCTCAGGCCAAAGGCGGGGTGTAATTCTTCAAGAGTGGCAATCATCTGAATTACCACACACCAAGTATGGATACTGAAATACTTGAGAAGCAAGAAAGGCTATACACCGACTCTTACTCGCACTCTAACAGCAAGGGAAAACACGGTTAAAATAACCAAAGGCTTGCAAGGGCAAGATAAAACCACGACTTATTGGGGAAATAGAGAAATACCAAAGACCCAACTGGTGGTGAATCAAAACAAACTTTGCTGGAGAAATATAATAGATTCACCCTAGGCTTGTTGTGGAGATAATTAAAATACGAGTGTATAATAATCTGGTTACCACAGGTGGACATAATTGGCTTATATTCATGCATGTTTGAATTTTTTATAACGTAATGCTCCATACAATGGAAATGTTACGCGTTTTAGTAGATGCAATATAATGATGCAATGTAAAGATGCATGTTTAGTAATGCACTGGGGAAATCACATCAATAATCGGATGCTGAGAAGAAAATGAACTTCCGAATGATTATTCTTTACACATTTGATCTTATTATAGAGAAAAGGAAATCTGAACTTCAATGGGGCACCGAGATCCAAAATCATCAACCTCCAAAGATTGATATTGTTGAGGAAGTAACTTCTTGGGGAGGATACTGCAAAAATAAATTGCAGTTCATAGAAAATCTTGGATTCTGATCAGGCTCCCAACTTCCTGGGGGAACAAATTCTTCATCTTCTGTTAGAAAGAGGAGAGCTTCGTTGAGGATGGAAACTTTCTTGCATATAATTTCTTGACGAAGATAACTTCTACTGAGGAGTATAGAAATTCTTAAATAAAAATAATTCTACTCAGACCACACTGGGGATAACACAGCTGGGGGGGGGGAGTCTTCACTTCCACTGGGGATATTTCAACATAATCTTTTACCATTGGGGATGAAAGAGTCATGACTGACACTCTCATATAAACCATATTGGGGAGATATGATACTTGCTCCACTAGGGAAATAAAACTCGCTCCACTGGAAAATAATAGATAAATTACTCCGATAGGTTCTCGAAAATTGACTTCATCTGGGGATGAAAACTATCTCTTACACTAGGGAGCCGAAAACTTTAGGTGGTAACATCAACAATAACCATCGCACTAGGTATAGCTATCTCTGTAAGACTCAAGCCGGCAAGAAGTTCTGTACTGGGAGCAGAAATTATTTCATTGCAGATGATGGTCGTCCTCGTGAGGATAACAAACTAGAATCTCCCGTAGACAAACATGAGCCTCTTTAAGAACTCTAATATAGGCAAGCCACATTGGAGAGAGAGGGAGTGCATCCCTCACCAAGTAGGAGAATACATAGTTCATGGGGAGAAAAAGTGAAAACCTCACTGGAGAAACTGTAGAATGTCAACTTCAATGGGAGTATATCAAGAATCTCTAATTAGTGAATAAAATGATTCTTCCGAGAAAACCTGGAAAGAAACAGGCTGCACTGAGAAAGATTGACTTCAAAAGTTAAATTTGTCAGCTATGTCAAGAAACATAAAAGCATTTCAAGGGAAAGGTATATTTTCATAAACATAACTAATTAACATGTCAGCAAATAATAGACTTCATTGTGTTCCACAAGAAATCAGGTATGATGTACTGATTAATGGTTTGTTATGAGTATTGAATCTGTCAAACATGCCCCTATTTATTAAATCATAAGAATTTAGCGTTTGATTTATGCTTAGTGGTAATATTAGATTAACGAGTTGTTTTATTTTTGATCTAGAATAAATGATTTAATTGTGTATTTATCCATTGCAATTGATCTTTGTGCTTGTGGAAACTGATAACGAAGATGTTGGAAATCTTGTTTCATAATACTTTGGTATTAGTGGGAGTACTTCTCTAAAAGTAATTATTTTCTCTCCCCTCTTTAAGTTTTATTTAAATTATAAGTCATGAAATTCATAAAATTTACACATTGCAACCTTTGAATCACTTGGAAATATATTTAAGTAATCTGTTGAATTTCCAATGCAGGTACTTGCATACACCAGAAACAATGATGGTAAAAAGTATGTGTTTGATGGAGAGGTGACTGTTAACAAAATTAAGGTACTCTTTTTCACTCTTTCCTTGGGCTCTGTTAAGATCCTCAAGTCCTCATATATTAATGTACACTTAATCTGTTTGTTTGGTTAGTTGTTTTAATCATGTTTGTCTCTTAAAATCCTTATAGTTTGTATATTAATGTTATTTCTGGTTGATTTTGCAATTGAATATCATTGTTCTTTTATTTTATTTTATTTTCTTTGGTAGTTTTGAGGGAGACCTTATGCCTTCACCAATTTGTGCATTGGTTCGGCCTAGATCCCTTAACTGTGTTCGGGTTTTTGTTTTCTTGAAATATTGTATATTATCATACTATGTACCTTTTATGGGACTTCAAGAAAAATGATGTTGACATTGGTTAATGTTTCTTGCAGGCTGCAAAGGCCTTGAATGAGAAGTGAAAGGCATATGGAGCTCCAAATGAGGTACACATATACCCTGACAACACTCATGCATTCGTGAACATGTCTCTAGAAGGAATAACTAGGAGGAAGAACATGGGACTATTACTACTACAAATGATATATTTCATGATGAACATTTCACCTCAGCCAGAAAAAAAGAGGTATTATGCCTAGAAGCTCCATGTTTTATTTTTTTTACAATAATAAAATAACATATTCCCTATGTTTTTAATATAATCGAGGGGAAAAACAAACTAGGGCACGCTTCGAATCCTAACTTTTGCTGTTGATGTTTTTATTTGTTGATAAGTGTAGATTAAATGAACTAACCATTTGGTTTTTTGATATAACAGAGGGATCAAATAATCATATTTCACTATAAAAGCCCTTGTCAAACAGATTTTAACCTAATCCTTACTTATATGAATCCGCCCTAAACTCACATGTATCATTATTTGGGATGGATTGCAAGACAGAAAAAATGTCTAATTTTCTTCTATCTAAAACAAAAGATTTTTCTGCCCTTGCAATCTATCTCACATTATGATGTTGATGTTGTTATTGTTGTTGTATTTTTTCTTATTTGATAGATTGTGTTGTACCCCAAAATTTTCCCTCTCACTTATCAAGAATTTGCTCACAAGATCTCCTTAGCTCAAGATTGCATTAGGGTTTGATCAACTCAAGACACCTCCTTAAGCACTGATGACCAAAATTAGGGTTTGAGTTGCACAAATATATTTGAACTTTCAATACCCCATATGACTTTCATAGATCATTATGGACCCCCAAGATTACTCATGTCAAGTTTCAAGCCTTGGATCACACTTTTGCTCAGTCAATTGAGCACTTGACATAAAAATCAATTGTATTAGGGAAAAATTCAACTATGACCGATTTACAATCAAACTTCATAATTTTTTATCCACATCAATATTTTAGACTCATATGTATCATTTGATCAAGTTTATACCACAATTCCTCAAGAAATTTGATCAAATCTCCAAAAGGGCAAAATGGTCAAAATTAGGGTTTTGACTGGGAAAGGGCAATTTCTGATTTTTGACCTAGAAAATGATCAATTGGTTTAAGGCATGATCTCAAGACTCAAATTAAATCGTTTTTACCTAATTACATGGTTAAAAACATTTCAAGTTCAAAGGATTGACAGATGAATTTTCAGTCAACTGATCAAAAGTCAACTGTATACTGAAAAGTCAAACTTTGACTTTTTGGTCAAATTCAAGTGCCAAAGATCACAATTCATCAAAACATCTCAAAATATGAAAATTATTCATCAAGAAATCAAAAAGTCAAGATTTCATTTTGAAAAGTCAAAATTTCTAAACTTAGAAATTTTTCTAAGTGTTGGAAATTTCATATTTTTTCACAACTTTGAACAAATTTTTCACCATGATGCAAGATGATTCAAGAGAAACTTCCAACATGAAAGTTTTAGATCTCCATGAAATATACAACTTTTCTTTACACAACTCATTCCAAAAGTGCTTGGATATCAAGTTATAATTTTATGAACATGTGGTCATGAAACTAAACACTTAGTGAAATTTTGCCCTAATTTGGTCAGGATTTTGACTCAACTTCATGACACTTTTTCATATAGTTCCAAGGGAAGTCTTAAAAAGAAATTCAAATATGGGTTGTAGAGCACATTTCAAGCTTTCCAAAATGTCCTATAACTCCTTGATATCATTCTTGAGTAGGGAGAATCGAAGAGATGAAGTTAGGGTTTTATCACTTTAATTACAAGTCATTTTAGTGATGAACAAAATTCAAATTCAAAGTTGTGTTACATTAACTCTACTTTGCAGGCCTCAAACTTGTTAGGAACTCCATAATTAATGGTTTACACAACTGTTAGAAGTCTCACTTTAAGCATTCAATGCATGGACATGCTTTATATCCATTTTTGGAAGAAAGGTTACATTGCCATTTTGATAAAGTGACATTTTGTACAAATTTTGTTCTTGAGCCTTGAACTTGTTCTCTTCTGATCAAACAAGTCCTATAACTCATGAGAAATGGTTTAGACACTTACAATCACCCATTCCATGCTTGTACCTCCTCTTGAAACTTGTTTCCCTCTTTTCTTCAAAATCAAGTAATCTAGCCAAAAGCTAGAAAACTTGTACTTCTGATTGCCCAAATCTCTCAAACACTTTTGTATATACATACACAAACCTTGGACCACAAAGGGAAAAATTCTTAAGCCCTTAAAGGACCTATAACTCAGAAACACATCTCATACTTCGATTTTCACACAAACTGACAGAAAACTTGAAACTCATAATCTACTCGTGCGTTTCTTGGCCTTTTGGTTTCTAAAGCTTCTAAACATAATATAGAGTTGATCCCACACCCTGTTACAGAACTATAACACCATTAACACCATCCCCCATTTTTAAAAACAGAGCTCTGCACTTTGACTTCTCCAGACCCTTTCAGCCATCCATTGCTCAAGCTAATCATTGCATTAGCTTCCTGGGACCTCAAGGAAACCAACCTGATCATCATCATCACTTGAAACAAGCTCAAACTCAAAACACGATTTCCAGTTTTGAGGTAAGTTTTCTAACTTTGGAACTCTTCATACAAGCATCATTAATGATTTATTTGTGAACAAAACATGTAGATATCACTGCCCTGAAACTAACCATGTCCATAGTTTCCATTAATTTTGCTTGACCTTAGAGAATTTTGAGACAAAAATTTATGAGATATTTAGGGTTCAGATTAGGGCCATTAAAATTATTGCTTATTTTTGATCTATAGTTTTAATGCTTTACATTTCTGAAACCGTGAGGAAATTTGCTACAAGTTTCATGTTTAAAGTTTTCATTTTTGATGAGAAATGAGCAACTTACAGTTGGTCTGGCTGGAGGTTGAAGATGAAGTCTTCAGGGTGCGTTTTGTATCATATATTTATTGTTTTGCTTATGTTAACGGATGTATAGCCACCCCAGTGGTAGAAGCGCGCGCCTGTAACCTTTGGGACCTGGGTTCGAGCCCCAGTGGCACCCTTTTGGATTTTTCACTTTTTTTGTTTTTTGATTTGTCTTTTTGGCAGGCGCTGGGCCTCTTTGGGCCTGGCTTGTTTTGATTTTTTCTAGCTAACCCCCTGCAGGCTGTTTGCGCCCCTGGCCCAAGTTTATTTATTTTCCTTTTTTATTTTTATTTATTTCATTTTTATTTCTTAAATATTTTTCCTAATATTAAATAATCACAAAAAATACAAAAATTAGATTTTCATTTTAACTTAGTTTATTTTTTTTTCTCACAAAAATATTTTATTTAACTACACTTTATTTATTTTTATTAACTAGTCTTGTAAATTTAATTTAAAACTAGATTATTATTTATTTTCTTTTACACTAATTAAAATATATTATTTTTGATAAAAAAAGGCCAAAAATATTTTATAATGCTATAAATATTTTCAAGACAAAAATACCAAAACACTTTTTCTTATAAACTTAATTGCTTTTATTTTTAATTAATAAAGTTAGGGTTTTGTTTAAAAATCTTTTCTTAACAAATTTGGGGTTTACTTTTCATTAATTATTTTTCTTGTAATTAATTATATTAAGACAAAATCCCTTTTTCCTAAAAAAATCCAAACAAATATTCATTTATCTCACATTTTGCATTTTTGTATATTTATTCATTTTATACATTGTTTTCATTTAATTCCTTGTACATTGATACCAATTCAATATGATTGTAATAGACTAACTAAGTTTACATTCTTGCAATCCCCATTCAATTTGTACACCCCCTTCCACAAATGTTGTAATAGCGTAGTAACTTTAAATTCCACAATTTATCGGTTTTATATACAAATGCTAGTAATTAGGGTTTGTAAGGAAAGACTAAAACCAATACTTAGAAAACCCTAATTCAAGACTAAATCAAGCATGCAAACAATACACTTGCACACAAGCACCCCTAAGGTTATTCCACTTGGTTGCCTTTACAAAATGGCCATATTACGCATGTAAGGTATCTTAGCAAAAACTAGCAAATACAAGATCACAGTCCCTCGATGACGCTATCTAAGTTGCCTTTCAAATGATCTCAGTCCCTAAAAAAAAGAATGCTAGATACCTTGCAACATTTCTAATCATGGTTATATGATGACCCACGCCCGTCCCATTTACATCCAAAGATAGGGTTACTTACCAAATCAATGGTAAGATAACAATGTCAAAGGAAAAAGGAAATGAACATGAAAGACTTTTGAGTAGGTAGATTGTTCCTAGTTACTTGCTCCATTTCAAAACAAAAACATCCTTGCTATTTTCAAAAACAAGCACCTACACTTTTAAAACATCTTACAAACTTGAAAAACATTTTTAAAAGATTAACATATTTGTATGCATTCTTACGAACGAGAATCATTACAAAGATTGCCTAAACAATGACCTCTTTACAAAATACTTTCAAAAACCATACATAGCACAATTTCAAACAAAAGCAAGTGATCTAGCAAGTAACTAAGAGCCCATGGAAAACCATGGATGAAAATGGTGCTAATACCTTCCCTTTTCATAATCTACCCCCCAAACTCAAGAAATAATCTCAAAGGTCTTTCATGTGCTTTTTCACCTTTCCTTTTGGATAAAAGAAAAGTCAGTGGTGATTCTTGCTAACCGCAACATTTGCGATCAAACGCAAAACCCTCAAGTCAGTTCTCCCACCGTATCACAGAACTGGCGACTCTATTGGGGAAAATTCTAAAAGTGGGGTTACCTTAGGGATAGATCACATTTACTTGCTTTATTTGTTTGACTTGTATGCTTTGTGTTATGGTTCTTTATTTGGGTTTGAATCCTTTACCCAGATTTGGGATACCTTATAGGTAAGTAGCAATACATTGTGGAAACTGTACGGGGTATACTGACATGGTCTAAGCAATAGCTACGTTAGTGCGACATATTTGTAGGAACCGGTAGCCCTTGAGTTAATCAAGGAGAATACATGGCCGCTGAGTGATGTTATGAAGCACTAATGAACTTTTAGAACCTTTACTTGACCAACTTGGCCTTTAGGATGTAGTGAGATGATCGGCTTTGGTGCAGTCCGAAGTTGGTAGGTACTCGATACTACACTCATTGAGGTTGGTTTCTTGGGATATTTCGGTCGCCATTAAAGAGGTTTGTGCTGAAACAATGACCAAGGAAACAAATCAGTGATATTGAGCTCCTTAGAACCCGGTTACTATTACTAGGACAGGTTGAGCCAACTAAACTTCAAGAGGGTACTTACCTATGAGACTCCATGAAAGCCTAAACCTAAGGACTTATTTGCTTTTTTTGTATATACATACTTGTACATAACATCATGAACATCATAACATCATACACATTCACTAACCATTTCAAGGATCTTGGGATTTATCTTTGTTCTGTTTTGTAGGATATGGATTCTCTTCACAGGAAAACTATTCAAGTCAACCTTGTAAGGATCCATACGCAACTTAAGGAACTAGCTTTAAGGATTCCAGAAAACTCTCCATTCACCGAGAGACATGGTCTCCTACTCAACTTGGTCACCTCCAACACATATGAGGACATGATGAAGGTGCTCTTTCAGTTCTTTGATCCTTTACACCATTGCTTCACATTTCCCGACTATCAACTTGTGCCTACTTTGGAAGAATTCTCCTGACTCTTGAGGATTCCAATTCTCAACCAACTACCTTTCAATGGTACGGAAAGAGACCCAAATCCAGAAGAGATTTCTCAAGTTCTACACTTGCACTCATCTGATGTAATAACTCATTAGGAAACAATGAGTGGTGTCAAAGGTTTCTTAGCAAAGTTCTTATTTGAGAAAGCCCAAAATTGTTGGAATTCTTTGGACCTGCAAGCTTTTGAGGAAATTTTAGCTCTCCTCATTTATGGGATGGTTTTGTTTCCAAATCCTGACCAACTCATAGACTTAAACACCGTCAAAATCTTCATATCATGCAACCCGATGCCTACTTTGCTAGGAGACATCTTACACACTTTTCACACTCGCACAATGAGGAAAAGAGGTGTCCTTATGTGTTGCACTCCTCTCTTGGAAAGATGGTTTATTTCTCATCTTCCCCAATCTGTATTAAAGAACGAGCAAGGTTCAAGGTGGTCACAAAAGTTGATGACGCTCAAACATTCAGACATTCAGACATTCATTGGTGCTCCTGATCCATAGAGAATGTTACTGTTGTCGACCATTGTGGAGAATTTCTTAATGTCCCTTTACTTGGCATTAGGGGAGGTATCACCTACAACCCCTACTTAGCCTTAAGACAGTTTGGTTACGCCCGAAGGGATGGCCCGTACGAGATGCTGATTCAAGGTTTGGTATTGGACTACGAGAACGACAATCAAGGTCTTCGCCATAGATTTATCCAAGCTTGGAGGATGTTGAACAAGGTATATAACAAGACATTGGGGCATAAGAATTCCATCCCTCATGAGCCTTACCTCAAATGGGTACGAACTCGTGCTCAGAGTCTTATGATGCCTTATCCCTCCATTATCCCGGTAATCATGGAGCCTGTTATGAAAGGAGATGTTCCATACAGTATCCTACATCTGGAAATGCCTATCTCTCTTGAAGAACTACAAAGGGATTGGATACAACTCAAGGGGGAGCGAGATACTTTCGAAGCCCAATTCTACGCAAGCGAGAAGAAGGTTTTAGAACTCAATAGACTACTTCATGAGGAACGGAACCTGAATGCCTACATTGCACCAAAGAGGATGCGTACTACCTTTCTATATTAGAGTTTTTGTATTTGTTTTGCCTAAGGAGGCACTAATGTACTCGAGCTTTAATTTATTAATATAACGTGTGTTTCCTTTTTATCTAAAACAAATTTGAATCTTAAAATCCTTGAAATCATTGCATATGCATTTATCATTCATCATAACATAAGAAGATTTCTTGCAACAAGTCTCCTCATCTCTCTACTGTTTATTTCAGTAAGATGGATCTCAAGCAACTGGTGAAGGACCTCCAAGCACAGAATGCACAGTTTCAACAGTTGTTCTTAACTCTAGCTAAAGGACAAGAAGAGTTGAAGACCTTGATGGTTGAGGAGAAGAAAAAGAAGACAAAGAAGATAACCGGAGTTCTAAACATGGGAAGAAGGTTCCAAGGGCAAACAAGAAGGGCCTTAGACTTTGTAACGACATCCGGTGAGAAAGGCAATCAAGACAGGAAAGGCAAAGAAACAGTTATCCAGTCAGAGTCAGAAGAGGAAGAATAAGACTATTCTGAAGAACAATACCCTCCAGCCGACGACAAGTATAAGCATCTAGAAGAACGGTTAAGTGTGATGGAAATCCAAAAAGTGCCTGGATTGGACTTTGAGGAGTTGGGACTAGTATCGGGAATTGTCATTCCTCCAAAATTCAAAGCACCTGTGTTCTCCAAATATGACGGAGTCTCATGCCCCAAAATGCATCTCCGGTCCTATGTGAGGAAAATCCAGCCTGATACCTCCGACAAAGATTTATGGGTACACTTCTTCCAAGATAGTCTGTCTGGAACTCAACTTGATTGGTTTTATCAGTTAGAAAGAGCCAATGTTCATAACTAGGAATATTTTCCTGCTGCCTTTTACAAACAATACCAATACAACGCTTATCTTGCGCCCACCCGTACTCAACTCCAGAGTATGACCATGGTTTCAAGTGAAGGCTTCAAGGACTATGCGCAAAAATGGAGGGACTTGGCAGGAAGAGTCCAGCCTCCCTTATCTGAAAGAGAATTAGTAGACATGTTTTTGGGCACCTTGTCTGGTCCCTTCTTCAATCATTTAATTGGGAGTTCATCGACATGTTTTACCGAACTGATATTGACCGGAGAAAGGGTGGAAGCCGGGATAAAGAATGGAACGATTCAAAAAGATGCCTCCTCTGCTGCTGTAAGGAAACCATTAATCGGAAAGAAATAAGTGGTTGTTGTATATCCTCAGAGAAATTAGGATAGGGCTGAACTCCGTCCAATGGTGGGGGCTGTTATGATTCTAAACATGCGCCTGATCAGCAAAGAAATAACCAACCAAGAACGGAAAGACCAGTCAGACAATTCACACGAATTAATGTAACACTATCTCAAGTATTGCCACATTTGTTAAGATCCAATCTAGTGACCTTGAAAGAAGCTCCAAAGAACCCTAACACAACCTCTCCTCACTATCATCCTAACGCCCGTTGTGCATACCACTCTGAGAGTCCCGGCCATGACACTAATAATCGTTGGGCTCTAAAGAACAAAGTACAAGACCTTCTTGAAGCCAAAGAGATTGAATTCGATGCGCCAGAAAAGCCCAATGTCATTTCTGCCCCTATGCCCAAACACGACCATAATAACAACGCCATTGAAGAAGATATGTTTGTTACTTCATATAATGAACTTGTGACCCCACTCCTGACTATAAAAAAGAACTTGTTAATTGTCGGTGTATTCCTGGGCTGTGATGAAAGCTGTCATTTCTGTTTATCCTCACCAACCAACTGTCCTTTATTGAAAGCAAGCGTTCAGTGCCTAATAGACAACAAGGAAATTTTGTTCGAAAAGAATTCTTTTCCACCTGTTTCTTATAATGATGTTTCCATCATGACCATTTCCGACAATTCTTCCAGGGTCTCCACCAAAAGACCCGTTAGAATTACACCAGTTCCAAAAGTATCTCCTTTGATAATTACAATGCTTGGACCAATCCCGTATTCGTCAGACAAAACCGTACCATATAATTATGGAGGGGATGTGTTGTACCCCAAAATTTTCCCTCTCATCTTTCTCAAAACATTGCAAGAAAAATCTCCAAGTTGCTCAAGTTTGCTCAAGAGTGGGTCAGACAAATCATCTCCTAAGGCAGTCAACCCCAAATTAGGGTTTTGTGTTGCATCAAGATCCTTAAGTCCAAATGACCTCAAATGATCCCTAATTTACTAATATGTTCTCAAGGTCATCCATGTCAAATTTCAAGCCTTGCAGAGGAAGTTTGCTCAGTCAATTGCTCAAAGGGTCCAAAAATCGACTGTGCTAGGGCAAAAGTCAACTGTGACCCAAATACAGTCAAACCTCAAGATTTTTTGGAAACATTCTCATTTTTAAGGATATTTCATCATTTGATCAAGGGTTGATCATGATTCATCAAGGATTGCCCAAAATTCATCAAGACTTAAAAGTTGTTAAATTAGGGTTTTGTAGGAAAAGTCAACTCAACTTTGACCAAGCATAACTTTCTCATACTTTATGAGAAATGACCCATCCAAAGCTCATTTTGAATAGGATGAAATTTCCTACAATCCATATTCATACTTCAAGATCAGAAATTGCACTCACAAGAAGTTATAAATTTGGACATTATAGGTCATTTTTGAAAGTCAACAAAAACACCTTTTTTTCCAAAGCTTATAACTTGAGCATGGAATATCAAAATGATATGAGACCAAAAGGGTTGGTTATAGGACATATCAAGCTTTCTAAAAAGTCCAAGAACACCTCCAAAAATTCAAAATTGAAGAAGTTGTGCATTGTTGAAGTTGGGCATTTTTGAAAAATTGCCAAAAGTCAACTATCCCCAAAACTTCAAATTTTGTCAAATGGGCCCATTCGTTTCCACCTGATTTGAGCTTGCATCATTGTCCACGTGTCCTAGCTTCAGCCATGAGCCCATATCTTATTTTTATTATTTTATTTAATTTTTTATTGAATTATTTCATTTTTAATCAAATTAAATCATAAAAAATCCAAAGCTTTGATTACATGATATCTTTTGATTGTTTCAAGTTTTAATTGTCATCATAATCATCATCAAAATTCATATCAAGCATATCATGTACAAAAAGATGGAGATTTGATAAATTTGGCAAGCTTTAAAGGATGAATCAAATCAAATCATAAGGCATTGATTTAGAGAGATTTGATTCATGATTATTGACCTAATACATTCCATGATACATATAGAAGGCAAAGGAACAAAATTGAGGGTTAGAGGATTCAAGAACAAACCAAAGAAAACTTGAAAAAAGTGGTAAAAAGTGTGAAACCAAAATCGTGTCTAGAGGCAATTTCAGAAGCAAAGTTTGACACCAATCAATTGCTGGAGGTTCACTGAGTCAGAACCAATCCCTAGCAAGCTCCCATGCACGCTTAAAAGCTCTGTAAGTATCTCAAAAAACCGCTCTTCTTTTGAATTCGCAAATCTTGATTCCTGCATCTTTTGTACAAACCATTTGCATATTCATAACCTTCATCAAATTTCCAAGCGTTCTGCATTAGCCAATTGCGTTTTTCTGGCCTAGATGAAGAACCCCCATAGCTAGGGTTCTTCGTTCGTGTTTTAGGGTTTTCTTTTTCGGGAGAAATCAAGACTCAAGAAGGGCATGGGGTTAATCAGGAAGCCCAAACGAACTCATCCATGTGGTTGGAATTGATTTTCACGGACTGTAATTGATTTTAGAGTGAGCCTGCGCATTCAGCTGCGGATCCAAATCCGCAGGTAATATGTACAGGGTTCGGAGGTAGGAGACGACAAGATGTCGTTCTCCCATTGGCCAGTTTAAATCAACTTTCGTGCATTTTTGTTTTTTCTGGTTATTCACGTGTTTTCTTTTATTATCATTATTTTGTATATAATTAACAATTGAAATGCAATGGTTGAGTGGTGGGCGTGTACATCCAATAACCTACAGGACATGGGTTCGAATCCCAGGCCCCCCATGCTATTTGTTATAATTTTTCTTCAGGTATTCCAGCGCGCCTAAGGAGTAGCAGTACATCATACACCATCATCTAATCAATGGACAGATGGCCAATGGCCAGATCTGATGGATGGAGATGGAACGTCCACCATGGGACCAAGTCAACCAGCGCATAGGGGATCCAAAAGGTCCACCAGGCCAGCTTGTGATGGGCCTCAAATTGCTGAGCAAACCCCCAAAACAGGCCCAAACCCTCTCTTCTCTATATTTCTATTTTATTTTTGTTTTGATTATTTATTTATTGTTTTTATTTAATCATTAACCAATCAAATCTTTTTCTTAATAAAATTAAAACCACAAAAATATTTTCTTCATAAAATCAAATTTTAATTTTTATTAACAAATATTAATTTAATTAATTTAGGCCATTAATTAGGAATAACTTTAATATATTTTTCAATAATTAAAATCAACTTAGACATAATTAGGTTTTTATTAACATTGATCAATTTTATTTTTCTTTCTTAAAATATCAAAAACCCAAAAATATTTATTTTTATTAATTAATTAATTAATTAAATTTAATAATTAACTTAGATTAATTTCTTTCTTAATTCAAAAATAACCAAAAAAATCTCTTTTTTAATAACAAAGGGTCAAAACCCTAGAACTCGCATTCGATTTAATTTCCCGCACGCGATCTAGTTTATTCAATATTGTATTTGTTCCCGGAATGTAATAGATAATTAGGAATATTTTTATCACTTTATTTATTTTCCGCATTTAAATTTCAAAGGGTTACTTTTGGCGATGTAAATACCCGACGCCTTGTAATAGTTAGTTAAATTTCCGCAATTTATTTTCCGCAAAATATAACTGTTAGATGTTTGATAATAGGGATGCATGACAAGAATGAATGTTTAACCTAAAATCAACATAGATAACCATTGACATGTACAAAGACAAAATAACTGAAAACAAGACACTCGCACATGCGCACTCTTAGGGTACACCCCACTTGGTTGCCTTTGTACGCGGTTATTGAGTATAGGTCACTTTAGAGGTCGTCCTCTTGTCTAAATATCATAGTCGCCTCGAAACGGTTGCCTCAGATATTGTTGCCTCAAAACAAATGATCTAAGACATTAGGGTTACCGCTAAGGCGTCCTAACATTGCTTTAGTGACCGCACGTCCCTCATTCGAATTGACCCTTAAACTCCAGCGATGGTGTTACCTATTCATCAATAGTAGGATAGCATTGTCTAAAGGAAGATATCATAGAATGATTCCTTTTTCGAGTAGGTAGATGGTTCTTAGATACTTGCTCTTTCAAAAACAAAAACTTTTCACACTTACACTTTTCGAACAAAGTTTTCAAAAACACTTCATTACACTCTTGAGGACAGAAGCAAGAGTTAAATCGAAGTTTTCAAAAAAAAACTTTTTTTCAAACCCACAAGCACAAAGAAAGCAATTTTGAAAACAATACGAGCAAGTACCTAAGAGCCCGTGGATAACCACAGATAGAAATGGTGCTAACACCTTCCCTTTCTATAATCTACCCCCCGAACCCGAGAAATATCTCGAAAAAGGAATTTTTCTGTGCTTTTCTCCTTTCCTTGTTGGATAAAATAAAAGTCGGTGGTGACTCTTGCTTACTACGACATTTTATGAAAACAAACGTAAAACGCAAACCAGCATTCCAAAAAACAGTCAGTTGGTTCCCACCGTATCACAGAACTGGCGACTCTGCTGGGGACGCTTAATAAGTGGGGTGTGCCTTAGGATTAGATCATTGTTGAAAACTACGCGGCCGGAACCTCTCATCTGGATGTTAATGAAACATCAATGAAGTTGCCACCGAATGTCTTTTATCCCGCCGAGAGGGAAAGGTAAACATCGAGAAGACCTGGAAAGGGAAGAAATCACGGTCTTTCGACCGAGAGATCGGGTAAGGGAGTCTGTTACACGAGGGGAAGGTGTTAGCACCCCACACGCCCGTAGTACTCTACAGTCCACTCTTGTTGTCTAATCTAAATGGGTGTCGTCAAATCCTATGTCTATGACTTAAAACTGAAAAGGGAATGTATGCAAAAGAAAAGAAAATAATGTAGGGAAAATAAAAGAAGTGCTCGGTTGGGCCCTACCTTAATGCCTACGTATCCCTTTTAAGGAATCAGAGCAGCCATAGTTTGGCTTAAGGGTTTTGGTTGGTTTGTGTTTTTTAGTTCAGACGAACAAAGATAGTCAAGATGGCAAAACATCAAATAAAACAACAAACAAATGAGATGGTAAAGCATCGGCTAAATGATAACAAGATAACATGTCAAAGATGGCGAAACATCAAATGAAACAAACGACAAAACAAACACACCTAACAATGATATTGCGAATCAAAGTAGGATAACAAACATGTGCGATGGCGAAACATCGACTTCAAGGTAAACAAAGATATCATGGCAAAAGATGACGAAACATCGATAAAATAGATGGCAAAACATCACACCTAACAATGATATTGAGAATCAAAGTAGGATAACAAACATGTGCGATGGCGAAACATCGGCTTTAAGATAAACAAAGATATCATGGCAGAAGATGACGAAACATCGATAAAATAGATGGCAAAACATCACACCTAACAATGATATTGAGAATCAAAGTAGGATAACAAACATGTGCGATGGCGAAACATCGGCTTCAAGAGAACAAAGATATCATGGAAAAAGATGACGAAACATCGATAAAATAAGTGACAAAACATCACACCTAACAATGATATTGAGAATCAAAGTAGGATAACAAACATGTGCGATGGTGAAACATAGGCTTCAAGATAACAAGATATCATGGCAAAAGATAGCGAAACATCGATAAAATAGATGACAAAACATCACACCTAACAATGATATTGAGAATCAAAGTAGGATAACAAACATGTGCGATGGCGAAACATCGGCTTCAAGATAACAAGATATCATGGCAAAAGATGGCGAAACATCGATAAAATAGATGACAAAACATCACACCTAACAATGATATTGAGAATCAAAGTAGGATAACAAACATGTGAGATGGCGAAACATCGGCTTCAAGATAAACAAAGATATCATGGCAAAAGATGACGAAACATCGATAAAATAGATGACAAAACATCACACCTAACAATGATATTGAGAATCAAAGTAGGATAACAAACATGTGCGATGAAGAAACATCAGCTTCAAGATAACAAGATATTATGATGACGAAACATCGATAAACTAGATGGCAAAACATCACACCTAACAATGATATTGAGAATCAAAGCAGGATAACAAACATGTGCGATG
This sequence comes from Vicia faba, assembly GCA_948472305.1. Taxonomy (NCBI): domain Eukaryota; kingdom Viridiplantae; phylum Streptophyta; class Magnoliopsida; order Fabales; family Fabaceae; genus Vicia; species Vicia faba. The sequence goes on from CATIWC010001422.1 coordinate 60,460, forward strand.
GCGAAACATCGGCTTCAAGATAAACAAAGATATCATGGCAAAAGATGACGAAACATCGATAAAATAGATGACAAAATATCACACCTAACGATGATATTGAGAATCAAAGTAGGATAACAAACATGTGCGATGGCGAAACATCGGCTTCAAGATAAACAAAGATATCATGGCAGAAGATGACAAAACATCGATAAAATAGATGGCAAAACATCACACCTAACAATGATATTGAGAATCAAAGTAGGATAACAAACATGTGCGATGGCGAAACACCGGCTTCAAGATAACAAAGATATCATGATGACGAAACATCGATAAAATAGATGGAAAAACATCACACCTAACAATGATATTGAGAATCAAAGTAGGATAACAAACATGTACGATGGCGAAACATCGGCTTCAAGATAACAAAGATATCATGGCAAAAGATGACGAAACATCGATAAAATAAATGACAAAACATCACACCTAACAATGATATTGAGAATCAAAGTAGGATAACAAACATGTGCGATGGCGAAACATAGGCTTCAAGATAACAAGATATCATGGCAAAGATTGGTTTGTATCTTTTACTTTGAAGAAGGGTTTGGGTTCATTAGAGGTGTCTTATGATTTTCCAAGAAAACAAGCTTTTATTTTAAGATTCAAAATGCAAAGAAAGGAAAAAACAACTAAGGGGAACTAGCCTAGCACTATCCCTAGTGTTATCATACAATGGTTGATCCTAAGGTTGAGGATAAAGGAGAACCCTACCTTAATTATCATGATAAAGGAAGCTTAACAAAACTATCCTATAGAGAACATGCAATGAGAGCGAAGTCGTGATCTCAATATCTAAATTGAGTGACTCATCGATCAACAATTAAAGAAGAAAAGCAATAAACATCCTATAGGGAGAATGCAATGAGAGCGAAGTCGTGATCTCAATGTCTAAATTGAGTGACTCATCGATCAACAACAAAAGAAGAAAAGCAATAAACATCCTATAGGGAGCATGCAATGAGAGCGAAGTCGTGATCTCAATGTCTAAATTGAGTGACTCATCGATCAACACAACATAGGTATTAAACACAAAAAAAAAACAGAGGGCCTCCTGACATATATCAGCAACGGAGGTCCCATCATGCAATTAGAGAACTATGCAAAATGAAAATGAAAGAAGGGAGATAGTGCAATACCAAACGGATAACTATCCGTACCAACCGAGCAAGAATAAAAAGAAACTTAGAGAACTTCAAGCAAGCTGGCATCAATAGACGAATTAAGTCAGAAATTACGCCATAAGGATGTAAGTAATGAGATTATCAGACATGAACAGATCCCCATGGGCAATGTATAGTATTCACAATATCATGTATATATCCTGCATGGAATATCAAACATGCCAAATAAAAAAGTAGTGTCAGTGTAATAAGTTGTGTTCCACAAATAAAGTGGAACACAGTAGCCTCAGGCCAAAAGTGGGATGTTATACATTGTCACAAAGTCTCCAAGATATGCCGAGGTCTCTAATCCTAAGTCCAAGAAAAAGTATCATGCTCCATAATGCAAAGGATAGTAACCAAATAGTCCAAGTATCATTAATGATTTTTATGGTTTATGTTGCTTATTAGGTGTCTTTAAAAAGAAAGAAAAGCTCAAGTGAGCAAAATAAAAATGACATAAAAGTAAATGCTCAAGTGAGTAAAGATGAAAATAGCATGAAATGTAAAATGCTAAAAGTAAATGGTACATAAAGCATGAAAATAAAAGCGTAAAGTAAAGTTAATTGTTAGTAATTAGTGGTTAGTTGGATGACCATATTGAAACTTGCATTTGGAACTCATTAGAGGATTGGTAGAACCAAAGCCTCCACACAACAAGTTGCATTTGCTTTTTGTCAAGTATATCATCCATTTGGAATTCTCACAAGGCAACATGTAATGATCAACGATGTTTAAGTGATCCGCGTTGACCAAAGGTGTTGTAGATCCATTAGAGGATTGGTAGGACCAAAGCCTACACACAATGAATCTCAAGGTTATTGGATCAAAGAGATCAAATTAACATACTTGGGCTTGCAATCATAAGTTTGGGCCACAAATGATCATCTATTCGAATCGGGACAAACTTTAGCGCTATGTTAAGCAATCGTAAGTGGACTTATGTAGAAGTCACACCTATTTTGAGGCCGGTCAATAGAAATATATGTACTTCATGTTTGGATAAATGATATAGAGATCATCATCCCTTAACATGTGGCACAATCAAAAAAGAAAGAAAGGGATAAGATGAAGAGGGAGGGGAATGATAAGTTAATTTGGATTACCATTTCAAAATTCTTTCATCTTTAAATTAAACCACTCCTCTAGATGGATTAAAGTACTAAACATATCATTAATCCAAAGCACCTAGAATGAATTAAATAATTCACTCTTTGATAGATTTGAATTGATGAACATTTATCCAACTTCATCTACATCACAAAGTTCATTGAGTTTAAAAATAAATTGGACATTTAAAATTGCAATCCAAACCAACAATCAAAAGGAGTGAGTAGAAAAAGCATTTTGGATCAAAGCTGCCCCAAAACAAGGCAAAAAAGTGCATTCTGTCCCTGTGCAGTCGATTACAGTAACTGTGCAATCGATTGCACACAGTGTTATTTTCAAAAAATTATGTGAAACGCTTTTGTGCAATCGATTGCACAGTTACTGCAATCGATTGCACACTGTTACAGTAGCAAAAACAGCATTTTAAAAGGCCAATTTCTTGTTCAAACTTTCCATCAAACACCTTATGATCATAGATCCAATTGAGCACGAAAATTCCATCAAATTATGAGAAAATAACACCATTGGAATCACAAAATAATTCTCAAAGAATCAAACCCAAAGATCAATAAGAGATCACATTGTGAAAGATGAATTATCCAACTTACCAAAGGTAGATCTAGAGAATTATCAAAACAACTTCAAGAATTTGCTTCAATTCAACCACAAGAATCAATTAACAAAGCTTGGATGTAGAGAATTGATGGAGAAAAAGTGTTTGGATGAAGGTTTAGCTCAAAGATTAGTAAGCTTCAATGCAAAGCTTACTAACTTTTTGAAAATGGAGCTTTGAGTGAATTTGGTAGATGGAGAGAATTGAGAGATTTTTAGCAAGGTGGATTTGGCTATCAAAAGCTTGAAATTTGAATGAAATAAGGGCTCTATTTATAGAGTTTTAGGATTGGGATTAGTGGTAATTTGGTAATTGATTCTTGGAGCCAAAATTTGAATTAATGATAATTCTTTCAAATATTAGAGCCAAAATTTGAATTAATGATAATTCTTTCAAATATTAGAGCCAAAATTTGAATTAATGATAATTCTTTTTAAAAATGAAATATTGGCACTAAAATTTGAATTAATGATACATATTTCAAAAATGAAGGAAAATTAGAGCCAAAATTTGACAAGTTTAAAATGCTAATTTTTTTCAAATTTTCACATTGTGTAATCGATTGCACTACAGTGCAAATCGATTGCACAATGTTTTTTTTCAAAAATGGCGCAAAATGCACTATGTGCAATCGATTGCACTCTAAGTGCAATCGATTGCATCAGTGGAAAAAAATGAAATTTTTTAATTCTTTTTCTTTGCAAATAGAGATTTTAGGAAAATAATACCAGGAATCTTTATTTGTCAGATGCTTCGACTTGGTACCTAAAAAACACAAATATGCAATGACAAAGACAAATATTTTTTTGTATTTTGATTAGAAGTTAGTCAACAAAAAATATACAAAATACACAACTAAAGTGCTTGGAGATAACTGATCAAGCTTCAAAACCCTAATTTGACTGGTGAATCAAGGAGTGATTCCCTCTTATAATCGAACACAAACTCCAATCCTCTGAAGATCCAAAGAGATGGATGAAACATCTTGAGATATGAAATTAATTCTGAGCTTGAAAGATCCAGAGGTTCAAATGAAAAGGTTCCACTTGAGCAACTTGTCAAAGCAACCAACCTTCAAAGCTTAAGGAAGACTTGATAACCAAAGTGCTTTGATCCCATCACAATGTATGAATGCAATGCAATATGATATTCATGATGAAACATAAGCCAAAATCAAGAGGGTAAATTTTGGGGTGCAACAGCTGCCCCTATTCAAATATCTTCAACATGATAAGTGAGAAAAGTGACAATTTTCGAGCGTACAAGGTTGAAGATGTTTGAATACGAAAGAACCCGAAAATTTACACTCTTGAAGAAAAAAGAAACAGAAACAGAAAACTCCCAAGATGTGCGTCAGAATGAAGCTGTAACGCAGGTTGAAACAGAATAAAAAACAAAGAAGAGTAGACGCGAATAAACCTCCGGACAGATGTGCCAGGGCAAAACTGGGCTTCAAAAGGGGATGAGACAAAACTCAAACCACAGAGTATAGGCGAAACTAAGCTCTGAAAAAGAAAACGTACGCGGGTGAGGAGACAAAACTCTGAGCTCGACCCAAAGCAAAAGTGGCTAGAGTGCACGATTCTAGGAGCACTTGCTAATCTCAACTAAGATAAACAGTATGCAGGAACTGAAAGAATCTCAGAAATGAGGAACAAAAGCGAGACGAAACTCGACTCAATAACTAATTATACGAAACTAAACCGGATGAGTACCAGGACGAAACTGGATTTCACGCACGGGTAACAAGGCGAAACTCGACCCATAGCAAAGTGATGAGAGTGCACGTTTCTCAGAGCACCTGCTGGTCTTAGATCAATGGATAAACAGTGACGAAAACTGATAGAAGAATCCAAGGAACAAAATAGAATGATTTCAAACTAGGGACGCAGTACGAACACTGCACTCGGTAAACGAACACCGTCAAAGGGTCCAAGGTATGAAAGCAAAAACGAGACGGAACTCGACTCGATAACTAGTTAGGCGAAACTAAACTAGATGAGTACCAGGACGAAACTGGATTTCTTATGCAAGGTGAGGAGACGAAACTCTAAGCTCAACCCAAAGCAAGGAGATTAGGGCGTACACCTAAAAACCCGCTGAAAGCGAATATCAGGATGAAACTGGTATTCGAAAGGTGCATCAATAGACATTGGAATGAACCGGAGAGGGTAGTGAAGGCTAAACCCGAGAAAGATCGTGTCAGGGAGAAACTGAACTACGGTCAAGAGTAGACTCTCAAACAAACAAAGATTGACATCAAAAGGATACTGGTATGGGGAGGAAAATGAGATAATGAGGTCAAAGACCTCGCTGGGGATTTAATCCGAAGTATTAGCAGAATCACTGGTGATGACGGAAATAAAAATGGCTTATGTTCCGATGCATGTTTGAATTCTTTTTTATAGCGCAATGCTCCATATAATGGAAATGCTGCGCATTTTGGTAGATGCAAATGTAATGATGCATGTTTAAAAGTTCCACTGGGGAATGGCCAATTGAGAAGCCAATAACGAAGAAGTCAGGATCTGACATGACTTGCAAAAATAAATTGCAAACTCCAAAGAAGAGGAGAAAATATGGGGAACCACTAGAGAGGGAACCTTGAAGAGATGAAGCTTCGCGGGGAATAACAAACGAGCAATCAGCAGAAACAGGCCATAAACATTGAGGGGAGCTGCAAAAATAAATTTCAAACTCTGGGGAAAATCAGGTCGACACTGTAGCTTCTGGAGAAGATTAGACATTGAGGGAGAAGATCAGGGCAAGACTGTAATCTCTGGAAAAGACGGCGCGCGGCCGTGTTGAGGACGACACCAAGACAACAAACCCGACGTGAGGGGTGAAAACCTTTGCTGGGGGAACAAAGTTCTACTGAGTATACGGGACTTCACCGGGGATACAGAACCCTGTTGAAGAGGTGGAACTTCACCGGAGAGATATAACCTCGTTGAAGATTATCTTGCTGGAGAGATATTCTCTTGGAATGCAACCAAAGGACGAATCCTGCAGATAGTCACGTGGTAACAAGACTTTACTGGGGAATAAAAGCAGACCCTTAACAAGGGATGCCCCGGTCAACAGATCGCTGGGAAATGAGAGGTCGAAGCGAGGGCTCCCGGCTTAACGACTCCATTGAGGATAGGCGACACATCCAAACTTGAAGTCTTGGAACAAGGCTTTTAAAAGAAAATTCACGGGGTAACAAAATTTGCTGTAGAAATGAAACTTCACCGGGGATAGGAAATTTCACTGGGGAAACGAAACTCCACTGGGAATATGAAACTAAACCTGGGGATAAGAAACTTCCCTGGGGATAAGAAACTCCACTAGGAATACGAAACTCCACTGGGGATAAGAAACTTCCCCGGGGATAAGAAACTCCACTAGGAACACGAAACTCCACTGGGGATAAGAAAAATCCTGATCATACATGGGTCCTGTCTAGCAGGAAAAAAAAACGAATTTCCCTTCTTGACAATACTTAAGCTCTTTACAGGTGTTCAATGTGTAAACTCCCTTTTGATGTCACACAAATGTTTTGCATGCACGAAGATGTTTATTTTGAGAACGACAGACCTGATGCGATGATTATTTAAGCCTTGAAGTTGAAAATTTTAACAAAAATGTCGCATCTCCGTTGTGAACGAATCACTGGCTGGAGTTCAAAAAGGTTTTAAAACTTTTCTTCTTATTTTGAAAAACAAGTCAAGATACGAGTGACAAGATACCAACACGGCCATGCAACACATATTTGGAGAGTTTAGGAAATACTATCCCGTTGCAGTATGCTTTCGAGTTAAACCCTCGTTTCAGTTAGGACTTTCAAAGGTTGTAATGTGGCCTGGTTCAAGGTTCTTGTGAAAAAAGTTTTCATGGCTCAAGTTATTTGGTGCCCACCCCCTTCGTGATATTCTCCTGTCCTAAGTTCAGCTGACTTATCACAAGCATTCATCTTTCAAAAGGTTTTGTAACGGTTGAGTGGTCACGACAAATTCTCTAACATGATTGTCGCTTAACTTTTGCTGCTTTTGTTTTGGATATTATTGTTCCTCTTCTTTTGATGAAAATTTTATTGGATAATCTTTTGGCCTTTTAGGCTCTTTTCCCTAATTTTCTCCTGGACAAAGAATCTCTTGAATTTCCATTTTTGGGAGTCCAGCGGGATGCCCTAACTTTTGCCTAAGCGACTTGTTTTCAAGTTTCGACTTAGCGGGGCTTTTTGTTTCCTTCTTTTTTATTTATTTATGCTTTTCACCTTAAACAAATCAGCATGACTTTTGGACTTTTTTTCCCCGAAAACAGATGCCTCATTCCTTGGTCGGCGAGGGATAGCCATTATTGTATCGGTTCGATCTCGACCTTAGGATTTTGTGAGGAGATGAACATCGTGGTTCAAACACACATCTCTTTTTTTTATCTCATGATGTGAAAGATAAAATGTAGTGATCCTCAGATGGGATATTCCTTCTAAAATTTGAATGCTTGGGCAAATCAACTGAACATCTACCCTGTCCCTAGTTAAAAGGTTTTGTTTTATTATTTTTTTGAAAGAAAAATAAACTCCTACTTCGAAGGCTCAGATGGGTTAACGAGGGTCTAACTCCCTTATATCTCTGGTGTTTGGGGATTGAAACAATGCTTGTACATCGTTAACAGGGTTCTACTAAAAAGCATACTACTACAGTCATTGTTTTTTAGCTAAACTCTTTCCTCCAAACTTTTGGCTAAGCAAAAGAATTGGCACAACTGGTATCAAAATGCCCGAAAAACAATTGAAAAGTGATTTTGTATGAAAAATTCTTTCAAGGCAAAAACATTCAATGCAACAAGGCTGACATTCAGCTATAAACAAAATCCTATATGCAGACAATGCTAAAACAATCAATCAAGATGACACATGAAAGTGCAGCAAAGAAACATAATAAAAGCCATTATGGGGAAGCAGTATCTCCAGCCCGGTTCACCGGTCCTGCCGACCTTGATATTTACCCTGACTCATGACCTTTACCGACAACACGGAATTGCAAAACAAAACGGCACGGCACCCGCCAGTAAAGTGAAAGAGAAGTCCATCAAACAGAGAAACAAACATGCCCCTTGCGCAACCAATCGTGACTTAGATTATCATATCTATGTAAGGGCCACGAAGTTTATATGCACAAGTTTATCAAAAATATTGGATGTTTTTTCAAACAAAATAGTAAAAGGGGGCAAAGAAATGCATACGCATACTTGAAAGAAGATATTTTATTGATTTTGAGAGATCAGCCTGTGAAAAAAGCATTTACATTTGGAAGCAAATAATTTCAAAATTAAAATAAGCAAGTGTTTACAAATGGCAATGTGAATGTGAATATCCATCAAGTCCCCACTTTGTTATGACTCTGATGACTCTCATCTTCCTGCTTTCGGATAGATCAAACTTAGATTAGCCTCGAGCTTATGCCAGGTGAAGGAGTGGAGGAAAGAGACAAATAATCCCATGCTGAGCGTAGTTATTTGCTTTAAGTCCCTAACTTTTGCCTAAACCGCCCTTTCGGGTTTTCAGTTTAGCGGGTTTTTATTATTATTATTTTTTATGCAAAGTATTTTTTAACTACGTCAGCATTCACAGGGAGAGGGAAGTACTCTCCATCCATAGTCGTGAGCATCATCGCCCCTCTAGAGAACTTTTCGGACCATGAAAGGACCTTCATAAGTCAGAACCCACTTGCCCCTGGGATCTCCCTGGGGAAGAATTATCCTTTTGAGCATAAGGTCGCCTGGTTTGTAACACTGAGGTCGCACCCTTTTATCGAAAGCTTTTCTCATCCTTTGCTAATACACCTGACCATGGAAAACGGCCGTCAATCTCTTTTCATCAATGAGTTCCAGCTGATCCAGCCGATTCTGCACCCATTCACTTTCATCCAGCTTAACAACTCTCATGACCCTAAGAGAGGGGATCTCGACTTCTACCGGCAGTACCGCTTCCATGCCGTAGACCAATGAAAATGGGGTTTTCCCAGTCGAAGTATGCACCATGGTGCGATAACCATGCAAGGCGAAAGGCGGCATCTCATGCCAATCTTTATAGGTCACCACCATTTTCTGCATAATTTTCTTGATATTTTTATTGGCCGCTTCGACAGCGCCGTTCATCTTTGGTCTATATGGGGAAGAATTATGATGCTTAATTTTGAAGGACTCACAAAGCTCCTTCATCATATTGTTGTTCAAGTTAGACCCATTATCAGTAATGATCTTTTCAGGCACTCCGTAGAGACATATAATGTTATGCTTAATGAACCGAGTTACCACTTGCTTGGTGACATTGGCATAAGATGCTGCTTCGACCCATTTGGTAAAATAATCGATGGCAACCAGAATGAAACGGTGCCCGTTGGATACAATTGGTTCAATCTTTCCGATCATATCAATTCCCCACATCGCAAACGGCCAAGGGGAGGTCAAGACATTCAAAGGCACTGGAGGCACATGCACCTTATCAGCATAGACTTGACATTTGTGACAAACCCGTGCATGATTGTAACAGTCAGTCTCCATGGTGGACCAATAATAACCTGCTCTCAAGATCTTTTTAGCCATGGTGTGCCCGTTGGAATTGGTCCCGAAATCACCTTCATGTATCTCTTCAATGATTCTAGCCGCTTCTTTCTTGTCAACACATCTGAGCAGTAGACCATCATGATGCCTTATGTACAACACACCACTACTGAGAAAGAACTTGGCTGAAAACCTTCTCAAGAACTTCTTATCTGTGACGGATGCCCCTTCAGGGTACTCTTGCCTCTCCAGATATCGCTTAACGTCATAAAACCAAGGATTACCGTCCGGCTCCAAACTGGCCTCAAAACAGAAAGCTGGCTCACTCAAACTTCTGATAGTAATGGAAGGTGCCTCATTATCCCACTTAACCTTGAACATGGAGGACAAAGTTGCTAGTGCATCAGCTAGATTGTTTTCTTCTCTGGGAATGTGTTCAAACGTGATCTCTTCGAAGTACAGAATCAGCTCCATAACATGCTCACGATATGGAATTAGGTTCTGATGGCAAGTCTCCCAATCTCCATTGATCTGGCTGATAACGAGATTGGAATCCCTGTAAACTTTCAAGAATTTGATGCGCAGGTCGATTGCTGCTTCAATGCCATAAATGCAAGCCTCATATTTGGCCATGTTGTTAGTGCAATTGAAACAAATATGAGCCGTGAAAGGAATGTGGTATCCCTCAGGGGAAGTGATAACAACCCCGACGCCGTTGCCCATGGCATTAGAGGCACCATAAAAAACAAGCGTCCAACGTGATCCCGGCTCGGGTCCTTCGTCTGGGTCTGGTATGTTACGATCCCGAATATACATAATTTCCTCATCTGGAAAATCAAACTTCATCGGTTCGTAATCATTCATGGGTTGATGAGCAAGATGGTCAGCCAATACACTACCCTTAATTGCTTTTTGAGTAGTGTATTGGATATCATATTCAGTGAGTATCATCTGCCAATGGGCTACCCTGCCTGTAAGAGCTGACTTCTCAAAAATGTACTTGATAGGATCCATTTTGGATATCAAGTAGGTGGTGTGAGTTAACATATATTGCCTCAAACGTTTAGCGGCCCAGGCGAGTGCACAAAAAGTATTTTCTAGCAATGAGTACCTTGACTCGCATTCCGTAAACTTCTTACTCAAGTAGTAAACGGCCTGCTCTTTCTTCCCTGTCTCGTCGTGCTGACCGAGGATACAACCCATTGAGGTCTCCTACACAGTTAAGTACATGATTAGTGGCCTTCCTTCCACTGGCGGCATGAGTATCGGAGGTTCTTGCAAATATTCCTTTATCTTGTCAAAGGCCTTCTGGAAATCCTCATTCCATTTCACTGTTTTACTTTTCTTCAACAACTTGAACATAGGTTCGCAGGTGGCTGTGAGATGAGAAATAAATCTGGAAATATAGTTTAACCTCCCCAAGAAACCACATACTTCCCTCTTTGTCCTAGGTTCAGGCATTTCCTGTATCGCTTTGACTTTGGCCGGGTCCACCTCGATACCTTTCTCACTTACAATAAAGCCCAAAAGCTTGCCGGATCTCACCCCGAAGGTGCACTTATTCGGATTCAACCTTAGCAAGAACTGCCTTAGTCTCTCGAACAATTTCTCCAGATGAATAAGATGTTCCTCTTCCGTGTCGGACTTAGCAATCATATCATCTACATATACCTCAATCTCTTTGTGAATTAAATCATGAAAGAGAGTGACCATGGTGCGCTGATATATTGCCCCGACATTTTTCAAACCAAACGGTATCACTTTATAACAGAAGGTTCCCCAAGGCGTGATGAATGTTGTCTTCTCCATATCCTCCGGAGCCATATTAATTTGGTTATAACCCGAAAAACCATCCATGAACGAGAACACCTTGGAATGAGCAGTATTATCAACCAACACATCAATATGCGGAAGAGGGAAATCGTCTTTAGGGCTGGCCCTGTTCAAATCCCTATAATCCACGCACATCCTGACTTTACCATCTTTCTTGGGCAAATGCACAATATTTGTGATCCATGGTGAATAATTGACAACCTTTAAGAAATTTGCGTCCAACTGCTTCTGGACCTCTTCCTTGATCTTCTTGGACATCTCAGGATGAGTTTTTCGGAGCTTCTGCTTGACAGGAGAACAACCTTCTTTGAGCGGTAGTCGATGCATCACTATGTCTGTATCCAATCCAGGCATATCCTCATAAGACCAGACGAAGATATCAGAATACTTACGGAGTAGCTCAATCAATCTGGCTTTTACACTGTCTTCGAGATCGGCCCCTATCTTGACTTCTATTCTTACCTCTTCTGTACCAATATTCACCACCTCAACTGAATCCTGATTTGGCTGGATAATCCTCTCCTCTTGTTTCAACAGTCTTGCTAATTCCTCAGGAAAATCACAATCCTCATATGCTTCCTCTTCAGCTTGATAAATAGGAGTATCAAAGTCATAATGAGCCATAGCAAAGTCGTTATCAATAGAATCTGGGGTGGAAGTGCATCTGCATGAATGACATTTCTTGCGTTTTTAGTGACTGTGTGTGGAAAGAGAAACATTGCCATTTTAAAAAGAAAAAAAAAGAAAAAAAGAAACAAGATTTTGAATGCAAAAACGTCCTTTATTTCATGATAAACTTGCAAAATACACATGGTGGCCCTACACAAATGATTCACTACGCCTTGGGAAAAGCGTAGGAATTATGATATGATAATAAAAGAAACAAGAAAATTACTCCTCAGCGCTTGAAACTTGGATAACATCCACAGAAGTCCAATTGTTGAGTGTCTGGCCTGGAATACTTGGACGAATCCAATCTTCAACATTGTAGCCATCAGCCCTATCATTGCCAACTGCATTGGCGTGTCCTTCTTGAGTAGCACAAGGACGAGAAAACTTCATAGGAGTAGATAAACCGGAAGCTCTGGGAGCTGCACTTTGCTGACCTGGGCTAAAACCAAGACCAAATCTATCAAGCTTCGGAGTAACGTCCAGCACCTGACCCCAACCCTCAGGGTTACCACCTTCCACTACAGCCTTCACATCTTTGAGGGAAGACATAATAGTTTCCGATTTCTTTTTCTGCTCTGGAGGAGGAATATTGACAACATGAACTGTCTCAAATGCCTGAAACAGAGTTTCATGAATTTCGCCTTCAACTTCAACATAGCGGAATGATGTCAAATGACTCACGATGTACTCTTCTTCGCCGCATACGGTTATCACCTTTCCCTCTGTAGGATACTTGAGTTTTTGATGAAGAGTAGAAGTGACTGCTCTTGCTCTATGAATCCACGGCCTTCCCAACAAGCAACAGTATGCTGGCTGTATATCCATCACAAAAAATGTGGCCGTGAAGGTACGAGGACCAACCTTAATTGGTAACTCCACTTCCCCAAACACTGATCTTCGAGACCCATCAAACGCCTTCACCATCAAGTCACTTGGGCGCAACTCCAGCCCAGAATAATCAATCTTCATCAATGCTGACTTGGGCAATACATTTAAAGACGATCCTGTGTCTACCAAAACCCGAGATAAAGTAGTGTCTCTGCACTCCATTGAAATATGTAATGCTTTAATATGGTTTGGTCCCTCTGGAGGAAAATCAAAATCGGTAAAGCCCAAACCATTCCCAACAGATATATTGGCACAAACATTTTCAAACTGATTGACTGTTTTCTCATGTGGTACGAACGCATTCTTCAACAACTTCATCAAAGCATTTCTGTAAGGTTCTGAATAAATCAACAGGGATAAGATAGACATCTTGGACGGAGTATGGCTCAAATGATCAATTATGCTATAATCACTCTTTCTGATAATTCGCATCAACTCTTCAACCTCATCAGGAACTGAAGAAGCTTCTGGTGTCGGAATTGGTTGAGTCACATTGGCTGGCATAACCCTTGGATTTCAAATCATTACTTGTTGTTTCCCTTTTTCTCTTGCAGAAGCATCTGCCGCATCTTGCACATTGGAAGGACCAAATACTCTCCCACTTCTTGTCATTCGACCCACACCAGAAAAGTTATGGACTTCCTCTTCATCACCTTCAGCATGTTCTTTCTCAGACAAACGAGAATTAACCTCCTGCTTTACCCCATGGTAATAAACATCGGCGCCGTAATGCCACAGGACAACCTTCTCACTAGTATACGGCATAGGACCAAGTACTGTAATCATCAGAGGGGGTGCCCTCGAAGGGGCAGGAATACACGCAGGGGTGTAAGGAATAGATATCACAGCAACATCTTCTTCAATAATCTTACGGTAGCTCGGTCTTCTATCAAATTGCAGGGAGCCCTCACTTATCAACAACTGGATACCTACTTTCAAATCATCACAGCCCTTCGGTTGCTTTTTACACTTGACACACTCAAAAGTATAACCCGGGAAAACAGAATAGTCAAGCAAATACCTCTTAACACATTTCAACGGAGTAGTTACTTGTTCCACATCCATGATTAAATTTAACATTTCACCATTACCATCAATCATGTTAACAACACCCCCTCCATGCCTTGGCATTGGGTTTTGAGTAACATTTGGACCGGTCACTGGAGTAAGCTCAATCGCCTTTGCATCCAACAAATCTTATACTTTACACTTCAATGCAAAACAATTGTCAGTAGAATGACCAACTCCGCCTGAATGGAATTCACATCTTGCATTAGCATCATAATTAACAGGGAGTCTCGCAGGTGGCGGTGGCATATTTCTCAAACCTATCAACTTCAAATCAAGCAGATGGTGGAGCGCTTCAGTAAGAGTCACCGACAAGGGGTCGAATTTTCTGGGTTGCCTCTGCTGCTGGTTATTATACTGACGGGGAGCATCTTGTTGCCTTCCTTGTTGAGGCACTACATTTGGTCTCTGCTGTAGAGGAGCATTAACAGGAATAGAAACAACATTGATTTGTTGATGCTGACGGTCCTCTCTTCGTCCTCTATGGGAGTAAATCGTGCTTGCGTCGCCTTCCCTTTTCTTAGGGTAATTGTTGAGTGGTTTCCTACTGCCCCCTGACGAGCTGCTAGAACCTCCAACCTGAATCCTTCCCAGTTTCAAACCCACTTCAATTCTTTCACCAACCGTGACTAAGTCTGCAAATCCTGCCGAAGTGCTTCCTATCATGTGCTCATAGAAAGGCCCCTGCAGGGTACTCATAAACATATAAATGAGTTCCCTCTCCATGAGTGGAGGTTGAACTCTCGCAGCCAACTCACGCCACCTCTGAGCGTATTCCTTGAAAGATTCTTTTGGTCCTTGCGACATATTTTGTAACTGAGTGCGATTAGGTGCCATATCCATATTATACTGATAATGTTTGACAAAAGCCCGAGCAAGATCATTCCAACAACGAACATGAGCTTTTTCCAGCTTTATGTACCATTCCAAGGATGCCCCAGACAGACTATCCTGGAAAAAGTGAATCAAAAGCCCCTGATCCTCTGTATGCACTGACATCTTTCGGAAATAAGCAGTTGCATGGGTGTTTACAGTGATTTCTGGTAAACAACCGCTAGTCCTCCAAACTATCGAATAAACTTACTGACTGTTATTCAATTTCTCTGGTAACTCGCAGGATCGACTAGATTGATCCTAGGATGTGTTGGTCATTAGGGTAACTCTCATGATCGAACTGGTATTCATGGTTGGTGTTGTGTAGGTGTTTAGCTTATTTCGATTTCTCTATTGAAGATCTAAAGGTGTGATCAAATAAATGTGCGCGAAACTAAATTGCATGAATAAAGGTTAATTGTAAAGACATGTAACAACTGCATAAAAGACAAATAAATGACTTCGAATCATAAAAACGGTTAATGTAACAGATTCAAAATATGAAGAAAGCGTTTAAATGCAAGAAAACTGTAAAATGGCTTTAAGTGAAAAAGGTGTTCGAATGATAAAAACTTGAAGATAAAAGCATGAAATGTATAACAGTTTCTGAAATGTAAAGTATTTGAAATGGAAAGAAAACATTTAAATGTAAGGCATTAGTGAAAAGATTTCGAATGAAAACACTTTAAATGCAAAAACTTGTAAATGGTATTGACATAAAGATAAAGGAAAGTACTGGAAATGATAAAGAGTTTTCATTAAATCATAAACATGTGGTGTTATCATAAGTACATTGCTCTTGCATTCGTTTCCCTAGCCATGTGGTAATTTGAATGTTTACTGAGTTTTTTTGTACAATAGATATGACACACGAAATCCTAGTGCTAAGACTTCTATTTATACTACTTCGACCATAACGGTCTTGCTATAAGATTCTGCCACGTTCAGAACATGCAGAGCAATGCCTCTCTCTTGCTTCCACGCGTTTTCGAATGCTCCAGCGCATATATTTCAAATTTTGAACATCCCGCTTGCATTTGAATTTCAAATGTTTTGGCATTTCTTCGCTTCGAACGCATTTCTTAGACACAACCTTGTTATCATTTCGAGACTTTTTTGGATATATTCTCATAACTGTCACTCGAAGCTCTAAGCTTTAATATGCCCATTCGAAGCACTGCTTCTACCATTTCGAAACATGACGTTTTGTTTCATTTCAATCGAAACGTCCAATTTACTTTACTTCTAATAATATCATCAAAATCTTCAGCCAACAAAATGCCCCTTTAAAATATGTATTTCGATTCCTTTGAGAAATACTTATTTTAAACATATACATAAGATTTTGATGCGACCTTCGAATCATCGTAACATTTATTGCATATGACTCCAGTCACGTCAATCATAACGCTTTTCAGATTCCTTAACCGCCTTGAACCATTTCACAGTATGGTGCAGTTACAAAACAATGATTATCTTTAATCACGCCTATTACCAATGTTAACTTTACGCCACCTCTTCATCAAACCAACCCACGATTACCACGTATCACAACCTTACTCAGTGGATGCTTAAACTTCCACATTTATAAAAACCTATCAACTAAGTCTTTTCTTTTCTTCCCACATTCTGAATCTTTTCTCCTTCTTTTCTCACCGAAACCCTAAGCTTTCAACATTCTTCCAACAATGTCTTCTTCAACTTCATCTCAACTAAAAAAGGCTTCTAAAAAGAAAGGAAAGACCGCAGGAACCCCAATGGAAAGAAAGGTTGTCACTTACCAAGGTCAATCTGTTCTTGTTCCTCAGATGATCTCAAAAGAGAAAGAAATGCTTTATGCATCCCAGGTACTAATTCCTACTACTGCTGCTGGCAAGAGGTTAGCTTTAATGGGACCTCTTATAGTTTTTGAAATTTTAAAAGACACCAGAAAATTTTTCCCAGTTTGCTATAATTTCAAACCCCTGTTTAATAAAATGGACGCCCCTAAGGCAATAGAGTCTTCTGGTTCAAACACCATGGAAAATCCAATCGTTCCTCCTAAGGACCCTTTTGTACTAGACTATGTAAAGAGTAACTTCAAACCGTTTCGATCTTGCCCCACCTCCGACACTGCTTATCATAACTGGTTCAATAAGGTAGAAGCTAAGAAATCCCAGCAATGGGAAGAATTAGGTATGTACAACTTGATTAAGCTGTCGAAGCCAGGTTTTACTTATAGCCACCCATTGTTATTCGCGTCCCTATATTTCTGGGACAATACTTATAATACTTTCCATCTCCCTGGTGGAATGATTACCCCTACCTTTTTTGACATAGCGGCCATTACTGGGCTATCACCAATAGGAGAAACATATATCACTGACAATGAAGAGCATTCGAGTATTATCGACTTCGAAGTCAAACTAGCAAGCTTTTCAAAGTTTATCAGCCACTATCACACTGAAGGAGACAATGTGTCGGATGTAGAACACATTGCTTTCCTTACCTTATGGCTGTCAAGGTATGTCTTTTGCAGCAGATCCCTACAGGTAGCCAGTAGGTTTATTCCTCTAGCTAGAGATTTGCATGAGAATCGGAGGGTGTGCTTAAGCGAATTGCTACTAGTTGATCTTTATGAAAGCCTAAGGCCAGCTGTTTTGAGTCTAAAATCTCACACCTCCAAGAATATCCTGCTAGCTGGCCCTTTCTGGTTACTTCAGTTATGGCTAAATGCCATGTTCGAACCTTCATTATCAACTGCCAACACTATTGCTGAACAAGACCCTGAAATAACGGATAGAATCATCGAAGGCACTAGGCTGCGAAGACTAACCCCAAACGATGATAAGGATGACTTCAAAGTCCTATTCTCAAAATATATCATGATATTCTCCAAGAGGCATAAGTTCGAAGAGACCATGGCGCCTTTTGCTTCAAGGGCTCATGGACCTTCATGGTTCACCATGGCTCTCTCAGAAGCTGTCAAAAGCAAAGAGATTCAAGATGTATGGAGAGCCTTTTTGCTACCCAGACTAATCTCTTCAAGAATAACTCCTGCTAAGAATCAGATTTTCCTTTTCGCTTATCAGCCCAACTTCGTTTCGAGACAGTTTGGCTTGTGCCAACTAATTCCTGAACCCCTATTTCAAACGGAAAGTGCCATCACCTATGGGCGAACCTTCAAGGCACGAGAAGCCAAACTACAGCAGGAACAATACCAGGGCTTCGCCCAGTTTGAACTAATAACTTTCGAACCTACACACCTTACAACAAAGGGGTTTCTGGAATGATGGACAAAGTTCTATCAGACTTATATGTTCGATACTCTTACTATTCAGCAGAAACTAACTGATGCATTCGATGTGCAGGTACCATGCAAGAAAGGTATGTTCACTCATGCCAAAGAGATTAAAGCTTTTCAAAATTATTTCGAAACTACTTATGATCCCACACACTTGGAATCCACTGTGCATCAAGCGGTTGAGACCCTGAAGGAAAAATTCAAAGAAAAAGTTTCTAAGTTAAAACTTCCTTCAGGGTTGTCACCTGAGGATAGGTATAGGTTGGCATTCGAAATGCATCCACCTAAATTTCCCAGATTACCTACCTCAGAACTGGCTCTGGCTTGGTTTCCTCCATACCCTTGGTGGTTCACTTGCAAAGAAATGTTCAAATATCTTCAAAAGAAACCAAATCCATCTGAGACTGTGACATGGGCTCGACACTGGCTCCACGATTTCCCAGGACATCTTCGCTATGACCTTTCTGCCATGTCGATTAAATCTGATCAAGGCACAAGTGCGAATGCTTGGGAAAAACCCAAACGTTTTTCCATTTTCTATATCTTTAACTTTTGCCTTAATTGTTTCGATTTTCAGCCATCAGGATAAAGACTGCTGCTTAAAAGTCAAAAGAAGGGAGCGCCTCTCAAGCCTCTATCGAAACCATTGACAATGTGAGTCCATCCGAACCAACAACAATTGCTGCAACAACAACAACACCAGTAATAACCAGTGTTCCAACTCCACATGTAATCACTTAGCCTTGATGTTTCGAATACACTAATGCTTCATGATTTACATCTAACTCTTTGTTTAAATCTTTTCAGACCAACAAACTTCCGCCTACCACTCCAAAGAAGCGAAAATCAAACACTACTGGGGAAGACCCCAAGGTTGGAGGGAATTTACCAGCTGCTTCGAAGAAGAAGCAGAAGAAGGACATTTCAAAAAGTGTTGTACCAACTAGTGTCTCTGGACTCGATTCCAGGGATGCTGCTCCCTCACCTAAATCCAAAATTCCATCTTCGACCTCCAACGTAATGTTGGAACGCATAGCTAGCAACCTCTCTTCCGAGAGTCCACAGGTAAATTGAACTTTAAACCTTTGACAAAATAATTATTCATTACCTTGGTGCATGCTTTTAATATTCTTTTGCTTCTTTGCAGGATATTTTAAATCCAGCTTTTACCACTTCGACCTCACCATCAAAAGTTGCTGCTCCGATCAACTCCTCTCCTCAAGGAGACTCCAGCAACCTTGTACAGAACAAAGGTTCCTCCAATATGGTGGTTCTGGCTGGGGCTTCTGAGCAGCAAGATGATCAGAGTACTTCTCCTCCTCTAAAAGAAACAAATGAAGCAACGCTTCACGAATCTGCAGAGGCTTTACAAAGAACTTCTCTCCAAAAGTCCCCTCTCGAAACCCTTCAAGAGGACCCAAAGGACACTCACGCTGAAGGAGAGAAAGCTGATTATGGTCAAAGAAACGAAGAATCTGTAGAAGAAGGGTCTGAGGAGGAGGATGCCAACGATGGTTTGACTGCTGGGACAAAGTCCAATGCAAATAGCAGCGAAAACGAAGACATCGAAGTGGTGGATTTGGATGACGATGAAGAAGATAATGAGCATGAAACGAATGAAGGGGATGGTGACACAACCAATAAACCCATGGAAGTCGAAATGGACGTAACACCCCTGTGTTTGGAACTCCCTCAACCGTCTTTGTCTCGAATGACTGAAGAGGAGCTTGCACTCCTGAGACGAAATGACCCTATTGGGTACATGAAGGCGAAGCTGGCTCAAAGGGATATTCCACCTTTAGGATATTGCCATTTTGGCATCCCATATTGCCATTTTGGCATTTTTATGATATTTTGGTTACGTTGTTACTATTCGAATCTCCTGCAGGCGTGGCTTATATTTCTTTAAATACTTCCCATTAACCTTTAGGATACGTTTATCATCCATCAGCTCTTCGATTTCATATGCATTGGTTGAGAATACCTTTAGTATTCGAAAAGGCCCTTCCCAATGAGGTGACCATTTACCTAATGTTTTATTTTTATTGTCCATGGGCAATATGACTTTCCAGACTAAGTCATTAATAATGAATGCTTTTCTTTTCACCCTTTTGTTATATGTCCTGGCCACTCTTTCTTTTTGCCTCATCAAGATTTCCAATGCATGTAATCTAACTTCGTCCAACTCAACTAATTCATTCATCATCATCTCCCAATATAATGCAGCTGGAATTTCGTTTTGTCTTTGAATTCGAACTGATTGTAGATGAATTTCTACTGGCAGCACTGCATCATGACCAAATGTGAGTTGGAAAGGCGTAGTGTTAGTAGCTTCCTTAGGAGATGTTCTACAGGCCCATAGTATTTGGTCCAAAGTTTTGTGCCAGTTCCTTGGCTTTTTACCAATATGTTTCTTGATTAACCCTATTATCACTTTATTGGCTGCTTCGACTTGACCATTTGCTTGAGCATAATATGGCGTTGATGTTAGTAATCTAAACCCCATTTCTTGGGCAAATTCTTGCATCTTTCTACCAGTAAACACAGAGCCTTGGTCTGTGGTTATGCTCTCTGGCAATCCGAACCTATAGATAATGTGTTTTTGTATAAACTCAATAATAGCCTCTTGATCAGCAACTATTAATGGTACAGCTTCGATCCACTTGGTAAAATAATCTATTCCTACCAAGATATATTTCTGTCCTTTAGACGAAGCGGGATTTATTTCTCCTATTAAATCCAATGCCCATCCTCTAAATGGCCATGGTTTGATGATTGAATGCAACTCACTTGCAGGGGCATGTTGAATCCCTGCATGTTTCTGACATTCCTCACATCCTTTAGCAAAGTCTATGCAATCTTGAGCATGCTAGGCCAATACATGCCATATCGAAATAACAGCCATTTCATCTTATGACCTGCTTGATGTGCCCTACATGCCCCATTGTGGACTTCAGACAATGCTAAGTATGCCTCACTTTCTCCTAGGCACTTCAATAATACGCCCTCTTGGGTCTTTTTGAATAATTCGTTCCCCATGAGGACGTATGATAATGCTCTGTATTTTGTCTTCCTATCAACATTCAGAGTTGGGTTTGTTAAATAACTCATCAGTGGACTTCGCCAATCTGCATCTGATAAAGTGTTTATGGCTAATATTTCGAATCCCTGTTTCTCAGCATATCCCAATTTCATACTTTCTAGATCTGATGGTGTGAATCTAGTAGCCATAACTCTACCCCTTAATTCAACTAAATCCTCAAAGTTCCTGGCAGAAACTTTATAACCCGAAGCCAACTGTGCTAAGTCATTTGCTTCTTGGTTCTCTATTCTTGGTATATGTTGAATATCCATGTATTCAAATTTCCTAAGCAGCCTGTTGACTATGACGAAGTATATCATCAGGTTTTCCTTTATGCATTTATACTCCTTTGTTATTTGCTTGACCACTAATTCTGAGTCTCCTTTAATTTCGACTCTAGTCGCCCCCAATTCCAACAAAGCTTCAAGTCCAACAATGAGCGCTTCATACTCAGCTTCGTTGTTCGAGCAACGAGGACCATCTAATTTATACTTGAATTTTGTTGGAATTCCTTCAGGAGAAATTAGAAGGACTCCAACACCACTTCCATTCCCGTGGGTTGAACCATCAAAGTATAATTTCCATGGTTGCATTTCGACGTAACTCATGACAGTCTGCTCAACCAATGAATGGTCCACAATGAAATCAGAAATCACTTGGCCTTTCACAGCTTTTAAAGGCATGAAAGTCAAAGAATGTTCTGTTAAGGCTAAAGCCTATTTACCAACTCTGCTATGCATTATTGGTTTTGAAAGCATGTGTTTAATGACATCAAAATGAGATGAAACATAAACATCAACAGGCTTTATATAATACTTGAGTTTCATACAAGAGAAATACAAACAGAGACATAGCTTTTCTAAATTGCTATATCTGGTCTCTGCATCATTTAATACTCTACTTAAATAGTATATGGCTCTTTCGATACCATTGCTATCTTCTTGTGCTAACATACTACCTATACTAACTTCAGAGGCAGATATGTACAATCTCATGGGCTTCCCCCATGAAGGTGGAGACAAGATAGAAGGCTGAGAGAGGTATCTTTTTATCCTGTCAAATGCCTCCTGATGGGCTTCGTTCCATTCGAAGGCCTGGCCTTGCTTTAGACGAAGCAACGGAGAGAAAGCTTGGGTTCTTCCACTCAGATTCGAAATGAACCTTTTGAGGAAGTTAATCTTCCCTAGCAGAGATTGCAGCTCCCTTTTTGACGTAGGTGCTTTCGTCTCCATTATGGCTTTGGTTTTGTTCTGGTTGATCTTAATCCCTTTCTTGTGAACCACAAAACCAAGGAAATCTCTAGCCTGCACAAAAAATGCACATTTAAGGGGATTCATCTTTAAGCCATGTTTTCTCATTCGTTCGAATGATTGGCTCAAATGATGCAAATGTGTTTCTGCAGATATAGATTTGATGACTATATCATCAATATACACCTGCATAAAGGTTTCAATGAAATCATGAAAAATCGAATTCATTGCCCTTTGATAAGTTGCCCCAGCGTTCTTTAAACCAAAAGGCATCACCACCCATTCGTAAGTGCCTAAGGCTCCTGGGCAACGAAATGTTGTCTTGGCAACATCTTCTTCAGCAATAAAAATCTGATTATACCCAGAGTATCCATCTAACATACTCAAGTATTCGAACCCTGCAGCAGAGTCTACTAGCATTTCTGCCACAGGCATGGAGTACTCATCCTTAAGGGTTGTAGTGTTTAAATCCCTAAAATCTATGCAAATTCTTAAAGAACCATTTTTCTTGATAACAGGTACTATATTTGCTAACCATTCGACATACCTTGTGGTTCTGATGAATCTGCAACGTAGCAACCTTTCGATCTCAGCTTTAATCTTTGTGAGAACCGCTGGTGTGAATCTTCTAGGAGTTTGTTTGATGGGCTTCTTGCCATCTTTGATTGGCAGTCTGTGTTCGACTAACTCCCTCTTTAAACCAGGCATTTCGTCATAATCCCATGCGAAGTAATCTTTATTTTTCTTGAGGACCTCGATCACTTCCCGCTTGAGGCCTGGGCTAAGTTTTGCACTTATGTAGGTTATTCTTTTCGTGTTTTCATCCCCTAAGTTGACTTCTTCGAGTGGATCCTGCGCCAACATTTTGGCACCTGAGTCTATGGGGTCCCTTTCGAAGCCTAAGGGTTCTTTATCATAGATGGCGTCCAGCCTTTGATCTATCTCAAGTTCTTTAAAGGGTGAGCATTTCGAGCCACCCCCACTTATTTCGTTCATCTTCACAGCTAATTTATTTATTTCAGCATCTAAGGCCGCCTTTGATTCGTTCTCAGCCCTATAGGCCGAAATTCTTTCAAAAAAGGAGGACTCAGTCATGGATAAGGTTGTCGAAGTCCCAGCCTGCTGGCCGTCTTTGTATAGTACTTTCGACTCCCTCGTCTTTACTGATTATTCTCCTATCCCAGTATAGGCCATCATGGCAAAGGGTCATGTAGTAGTGGGCGTTTCTGGTTTCGTTGATTTCATCATTTGGAACACACGGAGCAATCTTTGCCAGATGTTTGTCATAATTCCTCTTGTCAACTAAATTGACTGTTGACATGAAGTAACTCTGGTCTGTTTCAATGTTTTCCACGATCCCATCTTCTCTCCATAGAACTAAACGCTGATGCATTGACGAAGGAACTGCCCCTACGCCATGGATCCACTCCCTTCCCAGCAACAAGTTGTAGTTGGCCTTGGCTTCGATCACCATGAACATGGTGGGCCTACAGCTTGAGCCTATTGTCAAGTCCAACTGAACCACCCCCAGTGTTTTGCCCACTTTCCCTTCATAATTGGATAGAACCACATTGTGGGGCTTGATGTCTCCTTCGCGTATTTCTAATCTTTTCAGCATGAAGTGGGGTATCAAATTGACTGCAACACCCCCATCCACTAGAACCTTATTCACGCCATGGGCACCAACTTTTGCCCGAATAAATAGTGGCTTAAGATGGTTCTTCATAGCCGGTTCTGGACGTTCGAAGAACGCATTTTGCTCCTCGACAGCCCCATTGTCCATTACATAGTAGCACACAGGCCTATGCTTCATCAAGTCTATGGTATCTTCTTCCTCATGTTCATTAATTTCAGTTTCCTGTCCAAATTCACAGGGAAGCACAGATACCACGTTGCAGTTTAGGTTGAACGAAGACTCCCCTCTGATTCGAAGTTATCCGTTATCATATCTTCGTCTTCTTCTGGGCCTGGAGTGTATTCCTTTGGTTCATCTAGTTGTACTTCAGAGAAAAGCCTCCTATTAACTGGGGGTTTGTCTTCAGCTTGATTTTTTGGTGTGGGTTTGTTGGTGCTAGATTCACCTTGGTTCTTTGTTGAAGTTGCCCCTTCATTTGCCATAGCTTCCCTCTCAGCCTTTCGAATCCTCTGTTGCCTTCGCCACTGGGATCTCGACATGGGGTTCCTTCCTTTGTAGTTCTCTAATCTTACCTCTTCCCTCGTTGCTATGTTGAATTGCGTTCTGTATGTCATAGCATGGCGTGCGTTTCGTTCGGTGTTTCTCCATCTGTCTTTGGCTTTGTCATTTCTGACTTGCAGCCATCTGTCGGTTGGCACTTCAGCAGGGAGTTTGAACGTCACTCTTCGAGCACCCTTGGGATGAGGACTATCAGGCCTTCGTTGTTTGTATTTGCTATCGAAACGTGGGCCCATCTGAACAGTTTCTTGATGGTTCCAGCAAGGGGCGAAGGGAATTGTTTCGAAGGCTCTGGCCACGCTTTGATCATACACAACAGAACACCTTGGGCATATCAAGCACTTGGTTGCCCCTTTGTAGCAGCGAAACACAAATTCCAGCAAAATTTCTCCAGCCTTAGGATAACACCTGAATAGCTGGTTATCCTGGCGCCAATTATTGCCAGTTCGAGCCCTCTGTACCCTTTCGAAGTTCGCAGCGATTATCTGATTGCAGAGGATGCTGCACCTAGGGCATAATATCATTCATGTATCTCCCTTGTGGCACGTCATGAGGTAATCCTTGAGACTAGCATCTCCAGCATGATTATCCTCCATTTTATACTTCTCTTTTCTAAGTATCTTTCTACCTCCTCCATCTCAGAGCAAGGTCTCTCCATATCCACCATGTTTACCTCAACATCCTCCCCCTTAGCTTCATCATCTCCCCATCCTGTGGGTTTTATATCTTCAATGTGGACTTTTGAACTCTCTGGGGCAGAATATTTGACCAAATAGTCAAATTTTCCACTAGGTTCCCCTAAAGTGTCCCATATTTCTTTCTGAGGGGAAGTTGGCTTCGTGATTTGGACTTTCTCCAATTCCAGCCTCAGGCCTTCAGTGACCTGTGTCAACTCTTGGTTTTGATTTTCCTGGCCTTCAGTAGCCTGGATTTCTTTTGCAACAGCTAAAGGTGCTGCTTCAATCGAAGTCTCTGGTTGCTTCTGGACGTCTTCAGTGACCTCCTTATCGACTTCGACTATCACCCAACTTTCGTTTTCAGTACCTTTCTCTCCCATTGGGGCATCACTTTGGTCAGCTTCCACCATGTTAATCTCTCCAATGCATGCAGGCTCGGAGTAATTGGTGTCTGCGACGTCCAAGGGATCTTCGTCCACTTTCATTTTTGCTTTATCAGCAAACTTCAGTCTGCCATCTTTAATTGCATTCTGAATTAGGTCCCTGAAAAGAAAACACTGTGAGGTTTTGTGGCCTAGGAAACTATGATATTTGCAAAATCCCCTTTTCTTTCTTTGATCTAAAGGAGGTATTTTGACATTTGATGGCACAATGAGTTGGCCATCTTTGACAAGTAAATCAAAAATCTCGTCACATTTAGTGACATCGAAGGTATAAACCTTCTTTGGGAATTTGTCACTTTTCTCATTTTCAACAATCTCTTTCCCTTTTGTGGGAACTAATAATTTGCAGGAGTAAGGTGGTGCCTGTTTTAACTCAGCGAAGTCGATTTCGACCTCTTCGAATTCGAATTCAGGATAATCTTCTGCTTCCTCAGCTCTAACATAGGAGATCCTTTCCTTCTTGTTATTTTTAAAGACTCTGGCCTTTTCGGCCTTTAGCCTTTCGACCTGTCGAACCCTGTCGGCTAACTGAGCCATGTCCCTCAAATATTGAGTGTCTAGTTTCTTTCGAATAGAGTAATCCAAACCACCAGCAGCCATTTCGACTAACTCATGTTCAGGCACCACTGTATAACATTTGGATTTCAAAAGCCTGAATCTATTCAGATAATCATCTATGGGTTCAGTGAACTTTCTCTTGACACTGGCTAATTCCTTCAAGCTTATTTTTGACTGTCCCATGTAAAACTGTTCATGGAATAATCTCTCCAAAAGAGCCCAAGTATCAATGGACCCAGGAGGCAAAGTGGTGAACCATGTGAAGGCGTTTTTAGTCAGGGAACTTGGGAAATATTTGATCCTGAGGTCTTCATTATTGGCTATATCTCCCGCTTCGGTTAGATATCTGGCTATATGTTCGACTGTTGACTCATTGGTATCCCCAGCGAACTTTGTAAACTTAGGGACTTTATATTCCCTTGGTAAATCAGTATGCATTATGTAATCTAATATAGGAGAAGCATAATTTGGCCTTCTAATTCCTGTGTTGAGGCCATTCTGGGCCATGACTCTCTCTATCATGGTGGTTAAATTGTTTTCTGCCAAGATGTTATCGTTTCGAATTCTATGAACGACTGCATCAGCATCTTGATTTCGACCCACCATGACAACCCCCCTAGGTTGTTCTTCTCGAAATTCTGGGACTTCCAGCCTTTCGACCCTTGCCCCTGGTTCCATAATTTCTCTTTGTGGGCCTGGGATCATTGGGGCTTCTAGCCTTTGTGCCCTTGCCCCCAAGTTAACTTCTTCTCTAGGTGGTCTATAGGTTGGGTCGTTAGCAACTTGTTCCATAATAGGTATTTTTGCTCGAACTCCCGCCTGATTCTGCCTACGCCTCTCTGGGGGAGCAAAGAAATCTGCTATTCGACTCATGTTATCTGCATTTTCTCTGTTTGTCACAGTCACATTTTGTACTATTGGGGCAAATATTTCCTGCATAGTTTGTGCTAATACCCCTATCATGTTATGGTTACTGTCATCCATCAATTGCCTTAAAGCCAACTGGTTTTCTGTGGTTAAAATAGGCATTGCGCTATAACCCACTGACCCTTGGTTATTTGTCATAAACTGATTCGCCCTAGACCCAGACCCTATTTGTGGTGATGAATTCGATGTGGAATTGTGTAAACCTGCCATAAAAGATGTTGGCATTCCATAAGAGGAATTTTTGGTTCTATTACCATCGAAACCGGGTGGTCTAGTTAGTGGGGTGGCGAAATGGGTTTGTGTCCCTGATGGTGGAACAAATCCCCCAGGATAACCAATGGTTCCAGTATTTCCTAAGATCGAACTATTAGTTGATATGCCACTTACTCCATTAGTGGCTATATTACTGGTAGAAGATGCAACAGATTGTGCATTCGAAGGGATCACATTAGACGTTCCCATCGAAGCGGACACATTAGTGCCTGTTGTATGTGGGGCATTTTGTTCCCCTTGTTGATTGTCCGAATTAGACATCTTGTTCAAACGTTTTCTTCTGGATAAGGGTTGGTTGCTGTTGGTTATTTTACCACTTCTTAGGTTCATAAAACAACAAACTTATCACTCAGAGGGTATTTTTATAATGGTTACGTCTCAACAATCTTTATTTCTGCTCTAAATTCCGTAATGTCCAACGATTGGTCCCACTAGGTGTGCCAATTTGTTTACAGTGATTTCTGGTAAACAACCGCTAGTCCTCCAAACTATCGAATAAACTTACTGACTGTTATTCAATTTCTCTGGTAACTCGCAGGATCGACTAGATTGATCCTAGGACGTGTTGGTCATTAGGGTAACTCTCATGATCGAACTGGTATTCATGGTTGGTGTTGTGTAGGTGTTTAGCTTATTTCGATTTCTCTATTGAAGATTTAAAGGTGTGATCAAATAAATGTGCGCGAAACTAAATTGCATGAATAAAGGTTAATTGTAAAGACATGTAACAACTGCGTAAAAGACAAATAAATGACTTCGAATCATAAAAACGGTTAATGTAACAGATTCAAAATATGAAGAAAGCGTTTAAATGCAAGAAAACTGTAAAATGGCTTTAAGTGAAAAAGGTGTTCGAATGATAAAAACTTGAAGATAAAAGCATGAAATGTATAACAGTTTCTGAAATGTAAAGTATTTGAAATGTAAAGAAAACATTTAAATGTAAGGCATTAGTGAAAAGATTTCGAATGAAAACACTTTAAATGCAAAAACTTGTAAATGGTATTGACATAAAGATAAAGGAAAGTACTGGAAATGATAAAGAGTTTTCATTAAATCATAAACATGTGGTGTTATCATACGTACATTGCTCTTGCATTCGTTTCCCTAGCCATGTGGTAATTTGAATGTTTACTGAGTTTTTTTGTACAATAGATATGACACACGAAATCCTAGTGCTAAGACTTCTATTTATACTACTTCGACCATAACGGTCTTGCTATAAGATTCTGCCACGTTCAGAACATGCAGAGCAATGCCTCTCTCTTGCTTCCACGCGTCTTCGAATGCTCCAACGCATATATTTCAAATTTCGAACATCCCGCTTGCATTTGAATTTCAAATGTTTTGGCATTTCTTCGCTTCGAACGCATTTCTTAGACACAGCCTTGTTATCATTTCGAGACTTTTTTAGATATATTCTCATAACTGTCACTCGAAGCTCTAAGCTTTAATATTCCCATTCGAAGCACTGCTTCTACCATTTCGAAACATGACGTTTTGTTTCATTTCAATCGAAACGTCCAATTTACTTTACTTCTAATAATATCATCAAAATCTTCAGCCAACAATGGGTAATAGGACATGATGCTCCGTTGTACTTTTCAAAAGTAGGAGGCTTGAATTTCGGAGGGACCTTCACCCCAGACACCAACCTGAGATCATTAGCATCCATACCAAGGATTCCTTGCCCTTCCACAGCCTTCAGGAACTCTTCCAACAAACGATACTTCATATCCTCAATCTGAATCCCCGGCTCTGAACGCCGCACAGAAAACCGATCTTCATCCTGGTCAAAGTCAAAATCCTGATCCTAATAATTCCTTACACCACCCTGATTAGCTCTCCTGTTCCCCACAAGACGGGGTCCAGGAGATGGAGAAAACTTCCCTACGTTGCGCACAAAAGGATTTCCCGGCATCCCGTGAAAATTTGCAGCTGGCTGATCTTGTACGTCCCCCATTCCTACAGAGACATCCTGATAAAGCCTTTGATTTCCAACATCCCTGGATGGCGGCATTGGTTGTTGACAATAGCAGCGAGCTCTTCCTGTCGGCGATTCACATTCGTGATGACCTCCATGAACTGAGTCATCTGAGTAGCCATCTGAGCCCTAATTTCAGCGAGTTCAGCTTGAACCTGTTCCATATGTCTTGGCAAGTTGGTTCTGGTGGAATATCAATGAGTAGTCGTCTTGAATTCTGAATAAGAAAAGCAGCAGAATAAGAAAACCGTCTTGAGATAACCTGTAATGTTATGAAATGCATGATGTGCATGATATGTTTGTCATTTACAAGTATCCAAGAGTCCTTTTATTCATCAGTCACGGCGTGCAACCATACAATCAAAAAAATAGAAAGGATAAAAAGATGAACACCTCAATTAATTACAAACAAAGAAACGACGTCTAAATGTCTTCGGACAATTAAGAGTAAAAATGACAAACGACTAAATGCATGTCTTAACAATAAAGAAAAGAGAACTGAATAATAACAACAATTAATTGGCCCCTTCCAACAATTATGGGGGGTGACCAAATACACCAAAAGTAAATAACGGAACTAAATCTCCGGAACTAAGCGCGCTTCAAGGTGTTGACAGTACTCTTCCAGTCTGGCTTTCTCCTTTAAGAGTTGAGATGCAACTATTTTACCTTCTTGGAACTGATCTTCCGCGACTCGCTTCTGGGTCATTTCCTTCTCAAGCTGAGCGTCTTTGTCCTTGAGCTGTTTTTCCAAGTTCTGAATCTTCTTCTTGTAGCTATTTTCTGAGGCCTGAAGCTTCCGACACTCTCGTTGAATCTTGCTCAATTCTTCTTCCATTTCAGCATGAGACCTCTTCCTAGAACCGGTTGCATCAGAAGTTTCCCTTTGAGCTTCCTTGAGTTTACGAGCTAAGTCGGCCCTTTCTTGATCTGCCCAATAAAGTTTCATCCCCGCCTCACAGTCTTTTACACGAAGCTGAATATTCTCAACATGAATATGGGTAAACATCTCAGTAGGCACCGTGCTACTTAGAACAACAGGATGTTGCTCGTATAGAGGAGCCGACCTTGCAAATGGTAACCGTAAGACCTTAACCCTAGCTTTAACCCACTCCAAGTAAGAAATTCTAGAAACAGGAACCTTCTTGCCCAAAGTAGTTCTATCCTTCCTGTGAATGCCTTTCCAAGCACTTGTCACTTTTCTCAACATCTCAGGATCACTTCCCCTAGCGAAATATACTGATTCAGACACCTCCTTAACCTTTGGCGGTCCATCCATTGCATATCCCAATTGACGATAAGCAAGCACCGAATTATAGTTGATGCACCCCTTAGTTCCTATGAGGGGGACATTAGGGAAATCTCCGCAACTAGTGACAACACTTCTCACTTCCCCCACATCATAATTCCACCGGATATCAAAAGAAGTAAGGTTAACAAGCCTTGATGACCATCGAAGAGAAAGCCTGGTATCCACGAAAGGGCCGCTCACTGGTAGATGCAACTTAAGCCATTGATACAACATTGAATGGAATAAACTTACATTACCACCTTTTCTGTGCCGAGAATGAATGGTGTAAAGAGTGTCTGCCAGGAGTGTCGGTATCGGGTTCTTGTTTCTGAAAACACAGATAGCCGTCAAATCCACAAAATTTCTCTTGTGAGGGAAGAGGACAATCCCGTATATCATGAGAGCAAACAAAGATCTGAAGTCACTCCAATTGCCTTTCTTTGCCCAATCTTCAGCTTTCTTCACTAAGAAACCCAAATAAAGTCCTGCAATACCCTCACTGGACTTCCAATTGTCTTTCACCTCTTTCAAACTCAAACGAAGAATCTCAGCGACAACTTCAAACTTTGGCTTTTCCGACACTTGGACAAAAGGAAATTCATCGGTCAATCTGATATTAAGCAAGTACGCATACTCTTCTAGGGTAGGAACCAGTTGGTAATCTTGGAAAGTAAATCACCTTAATTCTTTATCATAGAACTGGAAGAGAGTGATCAAAGCCATCGGGTCAACTGGAGTGTTAAGGACCAGTAACAGGTTGCCATAATTTTTGTTGAAGTTGCTCAGAACATCACCCTTCAGATAAGAACTCAACCTCTTCAACTCGGCCACATCAACAATAGGAATCTGATAAGAGAAAGTATGCCTGGTAAGCTCTTTAACCTGAACTGAAGCGGACTCAACTGTAGGGAAATCAACCATTCTGACGGAAAGAAAACTCTTGAATGTCCCTGGAAAATGACACGCGTATGCTAGTTATATTTTTTTTACATTATTTTTTTTCAAAAATAAATATGCTATGATGTAGTATGACAAGATCAAAGTTCACACTGGATCGTGGCTGGACCATTACAGAACAACACCCATAAAGATCAAAGGAGAATCTTGAGGCTTCAAAACTAACATGGGAACCTGAATCATCTTCACAACACAAAGTCACCAACAGTACCTGTAATGAAAAGTTTTCCCGCCCCTCTCACGGGTGTAGTCTAGGTCAAGGTAAGGTTAAAATCCAAATCAGAGTACGAGAGCTCGAATATCAGTATTATCATCCGATAACACCTATCCGAACTACCTCCGAAGTCATGGATCTCATGGTCAGGTCTACAAAGAATCCGCTTCATAGATGCCATGGCCACTCTATTCCTATCTCCTATGCAATTCACTCATAGCCTGGGTATGAGGCCTTTTACCTCATGGAACAACCCACGCACCAAGAAAATCCAGAAACCAAACAGTCCAGCCAAAACCAGTATGCAGAAAATAAAGCGCACATAGGATGCAATGCAAACAGATAAATATGCAAAGCGGTAAATAAACACCCAAAGAGAAAATAAACAAAAGCTAGCATTGACTCCGGGATGGACCAGCAAAAGGTTAATTTGTCCCCAGTGAAGTTGCCAGCTGAAAACTACGCGGCCGAAACCTCTCATCTGGATGTTAATGAAACATCAATGAAGTCGCCACCGAACGTCTTTTATCCCGCCGAGAGGGAAAGGTAAACACCGAGAAGACCTGGAAAGGGAAGAAATCACGGTCTTTCGACCGAGAGGTCGGGTAAGTGAGTCTGTTACGCAAGGGGAAGGTGTTAGCACCCTACACGCCCGTAGTACTCTACGGTATCCACTCTTGTTGTCTAATCTAAATGGGTGTGGTCAAATCCTATGTCTATGGCTTAAAACTGAAAAGAGAATGTATGCAAAAGGAAAAAGAAAATAATGTAGGGAAAATAAAAGAAGTGCTCGGTTGGGCCATACCCCAATGCCTACGTATCCCTTTTAAGGAATCAGAGCAGCCGTAGTTCGGCTTAAGTGTTTTGGTTGGTTTGTTTTTTTTAGTTAAGACGAACAAAGATAGTCAAGATGGAAAAACATCAAATAAAACAACAAACAAATGAGATGGTAAAGCATCGGCTAAATGATAATAAGATAACATGTCGAAGATGGCGAAACATCAAATGAAACAAACGACAAAACAAACACACCTAACAATGATATTGCGAATCAAAGTAGGATAACAAACATGTGCAATGGCGAAACATAGGCTTCAAGGTAAACAAAGATATCATGGCAAAAGATGACGAAACATCGATAAAATAGATGGCAAAACATCACAACTAACAATGATATTAAGAATCAAAGTAGGATAACAAACATGTGCGATGGCGAAATATCGGCTTCAAGATAAACAAAGATATCATGGCAGAAGATGACGAAACATCGATAAAATTGATGGCAAAGCATCACACCTAACAATGATATTGAGAATCAAAGTAGGATAACAAACATGTGCGATGGCGAAACATCGGCTTCAAGATAACAAGATATCATGGCAAAAGATGGCGAAACATCGATAAAATAGATGACAAAACATCACACCTAACAATGATATTGAGAATCAAAGTAGGATAACAAACATGTGCGATGGCGAAACATCGACTTCAAGATAACAGGATATCATGGCAAAAGATGGCGAAACATCGATAAAATAGATGATAAGACATCACACCTAACAATGATATTGAGAATCAAAGTAGGATAACAAACATGTGCGATGGTGAAACATCGGCTTTCAGATAAACAAAGATATCATGGCAAAAGATGATGAAACATCGATAAAATAGATGACAAAACATCACACCTAACAATGATATTGAGAATCAAAGTAGGATAACAAACATGTGCGATGGCGAAACATCGGCTTCAAGATAACAAGATATTATGATGACGAAACATCGATAAAATAGATGGCAAAACATCACACCTAACAATGATATTGAGAATCAAAGTAGGATAACAAACATGTGTGATGGCGAAACATCGGCTTTAAGATAAACAAAGATATCATGGCAAAAGATGACGAAACATCGATAAAATACATGATAAAACATCACACCTAACGATGATATTGAGAATCAAAGTAGGATAACAAACATGTGCGATGGCGAAACATCGGCTTCAAGATAACAAGATATTATGATGACGAAACATCGATAAAATAGATGGCAAAACATCACACCTAACAATGATATTGAGAATCAAAGTAGGATAACAAACATGTGCGATGGCGAAACATCGGCTTAAAGATAACAAAGATATCATGATGACGAAACATCGATAAAATAGATGGCAAAACATCACACCTAACAATGATATTGAGAATCAAAGTAGGATAAAAAACATGTGCGATGGCGAAACATCGGCTTCAAGATAACAAAGATATCATGGCAAAAGATGACAAAACATCGATAAAATAAATGACAAAACATCACACCTAACAATGATATTGAGAATCAAAGTAGGATAACAAACATGTGCGATAGCGAAACATCGGCTTCAAGATAACAAGATATCATGGCAAAGATTGGTTTGTATCTTTTACTTTGAAGAAGGGTTTGGGTTCATTAGAGGTGTCTTATGATTTGCCAAGAAAACAAGCTTTTGTTTTAAGATGCAAAATGCAAAGAAAGGAAAAAACAACTAAGGGGAACTAGCCTAGCACTATCCCTAGTGTTATCATACAATGGTTGATCCTAAGGTTGAGGATAAAGGAGAACCCTACCTTAATTATCATGCTAAAGGAAGCTTAACAAAACTATTCTATAGGGAACATACAATGAGAGCGAAGTCGTGATCTCAATATCTAAATTGAGTGACTCATCGATCAACAATTAAAGAAGAAAAGCAATAAACATCCTATAGGGAGAATGCAATGAGAGCGAAGTCGTGATCTCAATGTCTAAATTGAGTGACTCATCGATCAACAACAAAAGAAGAAAAGAAATAAACATCCTATAGGGAGAATGCAATGAGAGCGAAGTTGTGATCTCAATGTCTAAATTGAGTGACTCATCGATCAACACAACATAGGTATTAAACACAAAATAAACAGAGGGCCTCCTGACATATATCAGCAACGGAGGTCGCATCGTGCAATTAGAGAACTATGCAAAATGAAAATGAAAGAAGGGAGATAGTGCAATACCAAACGGATAACTATCCGTAGCAACCGAGCAAGAATAAAAATAAACCCAGAGAACTTCAAGCAAGCTGGCATCAGTAGACGAATCAAGTCAGAAATTACGCCATAAGGATGTAAGTAATGAGATTATCAGATATGAACAGATCCCCATGGGCAATGTATAGTATTCACAATATCATGTATATATCCTGCATGGAATATCAAACATGCCAAATACAAAAGCAGTGTCAGTGTAATAAGTTGTGTTCCACAAATAAAGTGGAACACAGTAGCCTCAGGCCAAAAGTGGGGTGTTATACATTGTCACAAAGTCTCCAAGATATGCTGAGGTCTCTAATCCTAAGTCCAAGAAAAAGTCTCATGCTCCATAATGCAAAGGATAGTAACCAAATAGTCCAAGTATCATTAATGAGTTTTATGGTTTATGTTGATTATTAGGTGTCTTTAAAAAGAAAGAAAAGCTCAAGTGAGCAAAATAAAAATGACATAAAAGTAAATGCTCAAGTGAGCAAAGATGAAAATAGCATGAAATGTAAAATGCTAAAATTAAATGGTACATAAAGCATGAAAATAAAAGCGTAAAGTAAATTTAATTGTTAGTAATTACTGGTTAGTTGGATGACCATCTTGAAACTTGCATTTGGAACTCATTAGAGGATTGGTAGAACCAAAGCTTCCATACAACAAGTTGCATTTGCTTTTTGTCAAGTATATCATCCATTTGGAATTCTCACAAGGCAACATGTAATGATCAACGTTGTTTAAGTGATCCGCGTTGACCAAAGGTGTTGTAGATCCATTAGAGGATTGGTAGAACCAAAGCCTCCACACAATGAATCTCAAGGTTATTGGATTAAAGAGATCAAATTAACATACTTGGGCTTGCAATCATAAGTTTGGGCCACAGATGATCATTTATTCGAATCGGGACAAAATTTAGCGCTATGTTAAGCAATCATAAGTGGACTTATGTAGAAGTCGCACCTATTTTGAGGCCGGTCAATAGCAATCTATGTACTTCATGTTTGGATAAATGATATAGAGATCATCATCCCTTAACATGTGGCACAATAAAAAAAAAGGGATAAGATGAAGAGGGAGGGGAATGATAAGTTAATTTGGATTACCATTTCAAAATTCTTTCATCTTTAAATTCAACCACTCCTCTAGATGGATTAAAGTACTAAACATATCATTAATCCAAAGCACCGAGAATGAATTAAATAATTCACTCTTTGATAGATTTGAATTGATGAACATTTATCCAACTTCATCTACATCACAAAGTTCATTGAGTTTAAAAATAAATTGGACATTTAAAATTGCAATCCAAACCAACAATCAAAAGGAGTGAGTAGAAAAAGCATTTTGGATCAAAGCTGCCCCAAAACAAGGCAAAAAAGTGCATTTTGTCCCTGTGCAGTCGATTGCAGCAACTGTGCAATCGATTGCACGCAGTGTTATTTTCAAAAAAATTGTGTGAAACGCTTCTGTGCAATCGATTGCACACTGTTACAGTAGCAAAAACAGCATTTTAAAAGGCCAATTTCTTGTTCAAACTTTCCATCAAACAACTTATGATCATAGATCCAATTGAGCACGGAAATTCCATTAAATTATGAGAAAATAACACCATTAGAATCACAAAATAATGCTCAAAGAATCAAACCCAAAGATCAACAAGAGATCACATTGTGAAAGATGAATTATCTAACTTACCAAAGGTAGATCTAGAGAATTATCAAAACAACTTCAAGAATTTGCTTCAATTCAACCACAAGAATCAATTAACCAAGCTTGGATGTAGAGAATTGATGGAGAAAAAGTGTTTGGATGAAGGTTTAGGTCAAAGATTAGTAAGCTTCAATGTAAAGCTTACTAACTTTTTGAAAATGGAGCTTTGAGTGAATTTGGTAGATGGAGAGAATTGAGAGATTTTTTAGCAAGGTGGATTTGGCTATCAAAAGTTTGAAATTTGAATGAAATGAGGGCTCTATTTATAGAGTTTTAGGATTGGGATTAGTGGTAATTTAGTAATTGATTCTTGGAGCCAAAATTTGAATTAATGATAATTCTTTCAAATAATAGAGCCAAAATTTGAATTAATGATAATTCTTTCAAATATTAGAGCCAAAATTTGAATTAATGATAATTCTTTTTAAAAATGAAATATTGGCACTAAAATTTGAATTAATGATATATATTTCAAAAATGAAGGAAAATTAGAGCCAAAATTTGACAAGTTTAAAATGCTGATTTTTTTCAAATTTTCACGTTGTGCAATCAATTGCACTACAGTGCAAATCGATTGCACAATGTTTTTTTTCCAAAAATGGCGCAAAATGCACTATGTGCAATCGATTGCACTCTAAGAGCAATCGATTGCATCAGTGAAAAAAATGAAAATTTTTAATTCTTTTTCTTTGCAAATAGAGATTTTAGGAAAATAATACCAGGAATCTTTATTTGTCAGATGCTTCGACTTGGTACCTACTAAACACAAATATGCAAAGACAAAGACAAATATTTTTTTGTATTTTGATTAGAAGTTAGTCAACAACAAATATACAAAATACACAACTAAAGTGCTTGGAGATAAATGATCAAGCTTCAAAACCCTAATTTGACTGGTGAATCAAGGAGTGATTCCCTCTTATAATCGAACACAAACTCCAATCCTCTGAAGATCCAAAGAGATGGATGAAACATCTTGAGATATGCAATTAATTCTGAGCTTGAAAGATCCAGAGGTTCAAATGAAAAGGTTCCACTTGAGCAACTTGTCAAAGCAACCAACCTTCAAAGCTTAAGGAAGACTTGATAACCAAAGTGCTTTGATCCCATCACAATGTATGAATGCAATGCAATATGATATTCATGATGAAACATAAGCCAAAATTAAGAGGGTAAATTTTGGGGTGCAACAATGTGTTTTCAATTGTTTGCTTTATATGCTTTATACTTGTGGCCTTGTATCAGAGTTACTATAGATCCTAACCCGGATCTGGGGGACACCCTTTAGGTAAGTAGCAATAAATTGTGAGGGAACTGTACAACGTAGACCGATACGGTTGAAGCAGTAGCTACGTTGGTGTGGCATTTTAGTATGTACCGATATCCCTTGTGTTGGAACGAGGAGAATATGGGTCTGCTAAGGGGTCATTAAGCACCAACTGACCTTAGATCCTTTAAATTGACCAACTTGGCCATAGAACAGTATCAGAATGCTACACTCATTGAGACTATACTCTCGTGATGATTCTGGCTGCAAGAAAAGGTTGCTAAACTGGAATTATGACCGATTGAGGGTAGTCAGTGATATTGAGATCCTCTAGAACCCGATTACTATTTTTAGGACAGGTTTTAAACCAACTAAACTGAAAGAGGGTAGTACCTAGACTCCTTGCCAGCCTGAAATCTAAGGGCTCTTTGTGTGACTTGTGTGCCTTTACCATGTTTGCTATTTGTGGATACTTGTGGTGTGCTTTCTATCATGACATCATAACATTTCATACATCTTGCATTGGACTAACATATTTCAAAGACGGGAGGGATTCATCTTTGTTCTGTTTTGTAGGTCATGGCACCTATGCGTAAGAACACCATCCGGATCAACTTTGTCCAGGTTCCCATTATGCTTAAAGAGTTGGTTGAAAAGATGTCAGATACTACTTCCTTTATCAGAAGACATGGGCATCTTCTTAGTTTGGTCACCTCCAAATTGGACGAGCAGATGATGAGTGTCCTAGTCCAATTCTATGATCCACTGTACCATTGCTTTACTTTTCAGGACTACCAGTTGGTCCCCACCTTAGAAGAGTTCTCTGATCTGCTGGGTATCCCTATTCTGGAGCAGACCCCGTTCACAGGTTGGGAGAAGATCCTTAGGCCAGAAGAGATTGCTTCAGCCCTCCACCTGACAAAGGATGAGGTAATGGCTAATTAGGAAAATAGAAGTGGAGCAAAGGGCTTTCTGACTAAGTTCTTGGTTGGTAAGGCTAATCATTTCTGGGATAGTCTAGACTTCAAGGCATTCGAAGATATTCTGGCTCTTTTGATATATGGCTTGGTATTGTTTCCTAACTCTGACTCCTTTGTTGATGTGAATGCGATAAAAATCTTCATCTCTGGTAATCCTGTACCCACTCTCCTGGGTGACATTCTTCATCAGCTTTATGCACGTACTGCTCGGAAGCGGGGAACCTTGATGTGTTGTGCTCCATTGTTGGCAAGGTGGTTTATTTATTACCTTCCCAAGTCAGTTTTGAAGAACAAAGAAGGCATGGGCTGGGCTTATAGGGTTATGTCTCTCTCTCACAATGACATCATCTGGACTATTAAGGGTATGGATGAGGTGGCCATTATTGATCGCTGTGGGGAATATCCTAATGTTCCACTGATAGGAACCCATGGAGGAATTACCTACAATCCATGCTTGGCCTTACGTCAGTTTGGGCAAGCCAAAAGGGAAGGACCTCATGAGCTGCTAATGCCTAGTATAATCTTTGATTTTCAAGGAGATAGTGACGAGCAACACCGTAGATTCATAAGGGCTTGGGATAGAGTACACAGATCTGATCCACACGAGCTGGGTCCAAAGACTTCTCTTCCGATGGAGCCATATCTCAGATGGGTTCGCATCCGTGCCCAAAAGCTGGGAATGCCGTATGAAGCCGTCTTGCCTATCATTGTTGAAGTTGCTAATGAGGAGGGGGTTCTTCCTACCATCCTCCACCCTTACATGCCTACTGACATTGGGGCATTGAAGAGGTCCTGGATGCAGCTAAGGGAAGATCGGGATACTTATAGAGAAAAGTATCACGAGCAAGAGCGAAAGATCCAGAAGTTGACTAGGCAGTTGGAGAAAGAGAAGATCATCAATGACTATGTCAGCACTAAAGGCAAACGACCATGGGAGCGTTGATGTCCTTTGATTATTTCTAGGTTTTATTTACTTTCCAGTATTTCCTTTCTTGTAACGCCTTAAGGGCACTTGTTGAACAATTTGAATTTCAAGTTTATCTAATAAAAGTGTGTTTCATTTCTTGTTTATGAATTTGAATCTCTCGATGTCTTTGAAATCATATCATACGCATTTCATTCCATGCACCTCATAACAGGTACCCTTACAGGTTTTCTCATCTTCTTCGCTGTTTATTTCAGCATCATGTCTTCTGAGCCCTCGACTGAACAAGCAATCAAGGCTCTACAGGCTCAAAATGCCCAATTCTAAGAGCTGTTCATGAATCTAGCTAAGGGTTAGCAAGATCTGAAGACCCTTATTCTGAAAAAGAAGAAGAAGAAGAAGAAGAAGAGGACAATCCTGTTTAACACAAGTCACAGGTTTGGAAACAGGCTACGAGATGAAGTTGATTTGACCACCTCGTCTGGAGGGAAAGATAGTCAGGAAGAAAGGAGGGCTCCTAGCCCTATGGTTTCAGACAATGAGACAGACTTCGACGAAGACCAGTATCCTCCGGATGTGGATAGATACAAGCAACTGGAAGACCGGTTGAGTGCGATGGAAGTTTAGAAGGTGCCTGGTCTAGACTTTGGAGATCTGAGTCTGTCATCTGGGGTGTTGATTCCCCAAAAATTCAAAGCACCAGCCTTTGCTAAATACGACGGAATTTCTTGCCCGAAACTGCACCTCCGGTCGTATGTAAGGAAGATTCAGCCGTACACCAATGATAAGAACCTATGGATCCACTTCTTTCAAAACAGTCTCTCAGGGACTCAGCTTGAATGGTTTTACCAGTTAGAAGGAGCCAGTATCCACAGTTGGGAAGATTTGGCTGTTGCTTTCTACAGGCAGTACCAATACAATGCCAACCTCGCTCCCACGCGTACCCAACTCCAGGGTATGTCTATGGGAACGGGTGAAGGTTTCAAAGATTATACTCAGAAGTGGAGGGATCTCGCTGGAAGAGTGCAACCACCCTTGGCTGATAGGGAGCTAGTGGATATGTTTCTGGGGACCTTGTCTGGTCCGTTTTTAAACCATCTGATTGGAAGCTCTTCGTCTGGGTTTACAGAGATAATTATGACCAGTGAAAGGATTGAGGCTGGTATTAAGTCTGGTAAAATACAGAAGGGTGCTTCATCAGGCACCAAGAAGAAGCCTTTTAAGAAGGAGTCCAATGCTGTTTATAGTTCGAAAATCCAGAATAGACCTAAACGCTGCCAAGCTGTTAATGCGGTTGTTATTTCGAGACCTGTTGGGGCTCCTCAGCGCAACAATCAACAAAAGGCCATGAGACCTTGAAGGCAATTCACCCATCTCAACATGACTTTGTCTCAGATTCTTCCGCAATTATTGAAAACCAATCTAGTAACTCCAAGGGAGGCTCCGCAGAATCCCAACACTGCATCGCCTAAGTACAACCCTAATGCCCGCTGTGCTTTTCACTCTGATAGCCCGGGACATGATACAGATGATTGTTGGGATTTGAAGAACAAGGTACCGGACCTGATTGATGCCAAAGAGATCGAGTTCGGAGCACCAGAAAAGCCTAAACAAGATGCAAGGGTGAATGCTATCGGGGATGACGATGATGAAGAGTTTGATATTGACAATTGGATCTACCCAACGACCGACAACGGACTAAGCAACTAGACAACGAAGGATTCTATGCATGTTTCTGTTATCACCCAGTAATGAGACTTTTTGTTTTGAATTTGTAACAGACAATGTTTTAAACTTTACGGTCCGGTGTCTTACCCGGGGCACCGTGGATTCATTTGTGAGGGCTTTATGTGTGTCATTTTCATATATCATTAATAAAAGCATTGGACGTTTCTTGCATTTCAAATTTTGCGCTCCTTGTTTTTCTTTTATTACATATTGCAAAACAGCTATTTTACACACACTCACATATACAGGTCTATATCCACTCTGAATCTCATTGGTAACGACTCTGCTACTGTCAATTATGACTTCGAAAGTCTGATCAACTTAGCCGAAGACGAAGGTGAAGATGATTGTGAAGTGCCTGGTGAACTTGCAAGGCTGTTACTTCAGGAAAAGAGGGCTATACAGCCACATGAAGAGCCGGTGGAATCAGTAAATCTGGGTACAAAAGTGGACAAGAAAGAGGTCAAGGTCGGGGCAAATCTGGAGCTTAGTGTGAAGCAACAGTTGATTCAAATGCTGCGTGACTACGTCGAGATCTTTTCCTGGTCTTTTGAAGATATGCCTGGGTTGGATATTGATATTGTGGTTCACCGCCTGCCTACCAAGGAAGATTGTCCTCCAGTGAAACAAAAGGTCCGCCGAATACGCCCAGAGATGTCTGAGAAAATCAAGGCTGAGGTTATGAAACAGTTTGACGCCGGTTTTCAAGCAGTTACTTCTTACCCACAGTGGGTGGCCAACGTGGTTCCTGTACCGAAGAAGGATGGTAAGGTTCGAATGTGTGTCGACTATAGGGATCTGAACAGGGAAAGTCCTAAGGATGATTTCCCTCTACCTCATATCGACGTTCTGGTTGACAACACCGCTCAGCACAAGGTATTCTCCTTTATGGATGGTTTCTCCGGTTATAATCAGATTAAAATGGCTCCCGAAGACATGGAGAAGACAACTTTTGTTACTCAGTGGGGTACCTTTTGCTACAAGGTCATGCCTTTTCGATTGAAGAATGCTGGAGCAATGTATCAGCGTGCCATGGTTGCTTTTTTCCATGATATGATCCATCACGAGATTGAGGTATACGTCGACGACATGATTGCAAGATCCCAGACGGAGGAAGAGCACCTTGACCTTCTGCAGAAGTTATTTGACAGGTTGAAATTGTACAAGCTGAGGTTAAATCCGAACAAGTGCACCTTCGGGGTGAGATCTGGTAAGCTGCTGGGTCTCGTCATAA
Organism: Vicia faba; assembly: GCA_948472305.1. Classification (NCBI taxonomy): domain Eukaryota; kingdom Viridiplantae; phylum Streptophyta; class Magnoliopsida; order Fabales; family Fabaceae; genus Vicia; species Vicia faba. Next base: position 103,304 of record CATIWC010001422.1, read on the forward strand.
GCGATAAGGGTATTCAAGTGGATCCTACAAAGGTGAAAGCTATATAGGAAATGCCAGCTCCCAAAACAGAAAAAGAAGTCAGAGGCTTTCTGGGACGTCTGAACTATATCGCCCGATTCATCTCGCACCTGACTGCTACTTGTGAACCAATCTTCAAGCTACTGAAGAAAGATCAAGTGGTACGATGGAATGATGAATGTCAGGCCGCTTTTGAAAGAATCAAAGAGTATCTCCAAGAGCCACCAATTCTGATTCCTCCAGTTGAAGGGAGACCTTTGATCTTATACTTGACAGTACTCGACAACTCAATAGGGTGTGTGCTGGGGAAGCATGACGAGTCTTGCTGAAAAGAGCATGCTATTTATTACCTTAGCAAAAAGTTTACCGACTGTGAGACCCGATACTCACTGCTCGAGAAAACTTGTTGTGCTTTGGCATGGGCTGCTCGCCGGATGAGACAGTATATGCTGACTCGCACTACTCTGTTGATATCAAAGATGGATCCAATCAAGTATATCTTCGAGAAGCCTGCCTTGTCCAGAAGAATAGCAAGATGGCAGATGATTTTGACTGAGTATGACATCCAATATACGACCCAAAAGGCAATCAAGGGAAGTGTGTTGGCAGACCATTTTGCACATCAGGCAGTGGATGATTACCAGTCTATGAACTTTGAATTTCCGGATGAGAATATCATGATAGTGACTGACTGTGAGACACCTGGACCGGATGAAGGACCTGAGGAGGGATCCCAATGGTCTATGTACTTTGATGGAGCTTCGAACACTTTGGGTAATGGCATTGGCACCGTGATCATATCTCCTAAAGGCTCTCATACTCTGTTCCCCGCCCGACTATGTTTCAACTGCACCAATAACATGGCGGAGTATGAAGCATGCATCATGGGTCTTCGAGCAGCAATTGACCTAAGGATTAAGTTTCTAAGTGTTTTCGGAGATTCCGCTCTCGTGATCAGTCAGATCAAAGGCGAGTGGGATACGAAACACCCGAACCTTATTCCTTACAAGGAGTATGTGTTGACATTGCTTCCCCACTTCGAAGAGATAACCTTTGAACACTTCCCTAGAGAGGAGAATCAGTTGGCGGACGCGCTGGCTATGATGCCTTCTATGTTCAAAGTCAATTGGGACAACGAAGCTCCCCGAATTATCATTGAAAGATTGGATGAACCTGCACATTGCTATGATATTGAGACTGAAGAGGTAGCAGATAAACCCTGGTTTCATGAGGTGAAAAGGTACCTTGAGGCTCAGGAATACCCCGAGGGTGCATCTGTTAATGATAAGAAGTTTCTGAGGAGGTTCGTAGCGAAGTTCTTCATCAGCAATGATATTCTTTACAAGCGTAACCATGATTCGACCTTACTGAGATGTGTGGATAAGAATGAAGTAGAAAAGATCATGGCAGATTTACATGAAGGTACTTTCGGAACTCATTCCAGTGGACATACCCTGGCAAAGAAAATCCTACGGGCAGGATATTATTGGTCCACAATGGAAGCCGACTGTTATCAGCATTCTCAGACATGTCACAAGTGCCAAGTCTATGCTGATAAGGTGCATATACCTCCAGTTCCTCTGAACATCTTGACCGCACCTTGGCCTTTTGAAATGTGGGGCATTGATATGATCGGCGAGATCAGACCTACAACATCCAACGGACATCGTTTCATCCTGGTAGCTATGGATTACTTTACGAAGTAGGTTGAAGTAGCTTCCTTCGCTACAGTAACCAAGAACGTCGTGGCGCGGTTCATTCGGTACAATCTGATTTGTCGATACGGTGTACCAGAGAGGATCATTACGGACAATGGTACAAATCTCAATAATAAGATGATCATTGAGCTCTGCAAGCAGTTCAAGATACAACATCATAACTCTTCTCCCTACCGGCCGAAGATGAATGGGGCTGTAGAAGCGGCTAATAAGAATATTAAGAAGATTGTGCAGAAGATAACAGTAACATACAAAGACTGACACGAGATGTTACCATTTGCTCTCCATGGGTACCGTACCTCAGCACGGACGTCAACAGGGGCAACGCCCTATTCCTTGGTATATGGCATGGAGGCTGTACTGCCTATTGAAGTTCAGATACCCTCTCTTTGGATCATGAAAGATGCAGGTTTGAGCGAAGATGACTGGATCCAGACCCGGCTTGATCAGCTGAACTTAATCGATGAAAAGAGACTCACTTCTATTTGTCATGGTCAGACGTATCAAATGCGGATGATCAAGGCGTTTAACAAGAAAGTCAGACGACAAGAGTATCAATTTGGGGATCTGGTGATCAAGCGCATCATTTTACCTCAAGGTTATCCCAGGGGCAAATGGACCCCTACTTACGAAGGGCCATTTATGGTTAAGAACATTTTCTCAGGAGGAGCTATGATTCTAACCACCATAGATGGTGACGACCTTCCTCACCCCGTCAATGCAGACATAGTGAAAAAATACTACGCATAATCAAAGACCCGCTAGGTTGACTGGCCTAGGCAAAAATAAGGGCTTACCGGCGAACCAAACGGGTTCGGGCAAAAATAAGGGATGAAAATGAAAAATCTGTACACCCGGCAAGTCGAAAACCTGAAAAGGCGGCTTGGGCAAAAATGGGTATCCCGGTGGACTGAAAACCCGAAAGGGCAGTCCAGGCAAAAATTAGGGATCAAAGCGTAACACTATGTCTCATTGGATCACCTTGCATCTAGACTTCAGTATCAACTATCAAGCTCGGACGACATTAATCAATCTGATCTACCTTCAACAAAGTGGCAAAGTGATGAGATACTCGAGGACATAAAGGTAATAGCAGAGTTGGAACCCAGTGGGATTATTCACATAGCTGTTTTGTTTAGTTTTTCACAAATTGTGTAAATTCTATTTATTCGGCGACGTTCTCTTACTAGGACGCCAGCCTCTTGTACAAAAACGCCTATTTACAGGCCAAACTTCAAAATCAATACAATTCCTTTTCAGAGAAATTTCAAGCTATTTTTCCTTTATCTATTTTGTTTTGCAAAGAACGTCCAATGTTCATTTTTGATATATGAATTTGATATTAATTGCTGCTCATAAATATTTACATGCGAAACAAAAGACGATTACTGGTAATATCAGAAATAGGGGCAATAAAATTGTCCAAACTGTATAGTTGCTCTGTCCACCAGGTACAAAGGTAGATTCAGCAGAAGAATATGGCTAAGATACCTTCACTCCCTGCAGAGTAAGACAGTAATGATAGCTCTCTCTAGCTGAGACTTGCAACTGTGAATGAATCGGTAATATTCTCCCCAAGCAGAGTTTATCTACCATCAGCACTAAAAAAGGCTTGATATCCCCGATAGTCTTAATATTCCCCAACGGAATATAAGAATGCTCCCCGACAGGGTACAAGAGATCCCCAGTGGAGTTAAAATTTTCCCAGCGCAGTCTGAAAAAGCTTCCCCAGTGGAGTTGAAGAATCATCCCCAGTAGACTTTAGAAGTTTATCCCCAGGGGAGTACAAAAATAAATCTCCCCAGCCGAGTTCAAAGGATCATTCCCAGCAGAATTCAAAGGATTATCCCCATAAGAGTCTAAAAGGTTATTCCCAGAGAAGTCGCAACCAAAGATCATCCCCGACGAATTTCTTTCCTTTCACAAACAGGAATTCAATCCCCAATAGGATTCAATATCACCAGCAACGATAATTTATCCTGACGAAATTTATCAGTGGAATCATCAGCAGAACATCTCTTCCCCACAGAGTAATCTCCTCATCAGTTTATTCCCCCAACGGAGTCATCCTCTCCTGCAGGTTTATTCTCTTTGTTCGCCATCCCCAGCGGAAACAAAGAATCCAGCAGTATTCTTCAGCATCTATCCAGGAGTTATTTTCCCCAGATAGAAACATTACATTTCCATACATCATGATACAGGCATATACGCATCATACCACACAATCTCATTTATTTTGAGAGCATCATTGCTTGATGTATATCATGCATTTCATACATCATGACATTACATATGACTAACTCTTTACCTTTTCAGGGAAAGATGAATCAATAAACACTGTTGACTACTTATATGACGTGGTAGTCCCCTCAAAAACTACATATATTGAGGGCTGTTTCAGCGGATTCCTCAGAAAGATGCTCTCCCAAGACTTTCGTCTGGTTCAGTTAAATCGATTCTAAGATTTTTCTGATTCTTATCAAGTCAAAGTTAATCCAAGACCTTCTCTGGTTCAGTCAGATCGATGCTAAGATCTCCCTGATTCTTATTCCAGTTGAAGATATTCCAAGACTTTCGTCTGGTTCAGTTAAATCGATTCTAAGATTTTTCTGATTCTTATCCAGTCAAAGTTAATCCAAGACCTTCTCTGGTTCAGTCAGATCGACGCTAAGATCTCCCTGATTCTTATTCCAGTTGAAGATATTCCAAGACTTTCGTTTGGTTCAGTTAAATCGATTCTAAGATTTTTCTTATTCTTATCCAGTCAAAGTTAATCCAAGACCTTCTCTGGTTCAGTCAGATCGACGCTAAGATCTCCCTGATTCTTATTCCAGTTGAAGATATTCCAAGACTTTTTCCTGGTTCAGTTAAATCGGTTTTGTGATACGGTGGGAAAGAACTAACTATTTTTTGGTGTGCTGATTCGCGTTTTGCATTTGTGTTTGCAAAATGTCCCGGTAAGTAAGAGTCGCCACCGACTTTTATTTTATCCAACAAGGAAAGGAAGAAAAGCACAGAAAATTTCCTTTTTCGAGATATTTCTCGGGTTCGGGGGGGGGGGGGGGGGGTGGGGGGTAGATTATAGAAAGGGAATGTGTTAGCACTCTTTCTATCTGTGGTTATTCACTGGCTCTTAGGTACTTGCTCATATTGTTTTCAAAATATTGCTTTCTTTGTGCTTGTGGGTTTGAAAAAAAGTTTTGTTTTGAAAACTTTGTTCGAAAAAGTGTAAGTGTGAAAAGTTTTTGTTTTTTGAAAGAGCAAGTATCTAAGAATCATCTACCTACTCGAAAAAGGAATCTTTCTATGCTATCTTCCTTTAGACAATGCTATCATACTATTGATGAGTAGGTAGCACCGTCGTTGGAGTTTAAGGGTCAATTCGAATTTAGGGACTTATGGTCACCAAAGCAATGTTAGGACGCCTTAGCGGTAACCCTAATGTCTTAGATCATTTGTTTTGAGGCAACAACATTCGAGGCAACCGTTTCGAGGCAACTATGATCTTTGGACAAGAGGACGACCTCTAAAGTGACATATACTTAATGACCGTGTACAAAGGCAACCAAGTGGGGTGTACCCTAAGAGTGCGCATGTGCGAGTGTGTTGTTTTATGTTATTTTGTCTTTGTACATGTCAATGGTTATCTATGTTGATTTTAGGTTAAACATTCATTCTTGTCATGCATCCCTATTATCAAACATCTAACAGTTTATAAGTTGCGAAAATTAAATTACGGAAATTTAACTAACTATTACAAGGAGTTGGGTATTTACATCGCCAAAAGCAACCCTTTGAAATTTAAATGCGGAAAATAAATAAAGCGATAAAAATAGTCCTAATTATCTATTACATTCCGGGAACAAATACAATATGATATAAATGGATCTCGTGCGGGAAATTAAATTGAGTGCGAGTTCTAGGGTTTTGACCCTTTGTTATTAAAGAAAATATTTTTTTTTTGCTTGCTTTTTGAATTAAGAAAGAAATTAAACTAAGTTAATTATTGAATTAAATTAATTAAACTAATTAATAAAAATAAATATTTTTGGGTTTTTGGTATTTTAAGAAATAAAAATAAATTTAATCAATGTTAATAAAACCTAATTATGTCTAAGTTAATTTTAATTATAAAAAAAAAATTAAAGTTAATCCTAATTAAAGCCTAAATTAATTGTTAATAAAAATTAAAATTTGATTTTATGAAGAAAATATTTTTGTGGTTTTAACTTTATTAAGAAAAAATTTGATTGGTTAATTGATAATAAAAATATAATAAAACAAACAATTAAAATAAAATAAAATAAATGAAATAGAAAGAGTTAGGGGTGTGGGCCTGATTAGTGTGGTTTGAGAAGCAAATTCCATGGCCCAATTGTGTTGGCCTGGCTGACTTTGTGAGATCCAGTGTGTGCACTTTGACTTGGTTCCATGGTGGACGTTTCATCTCCATCCATCAGATCTGGCCATTGGCCATCTGTCCATTGATTAGATGATGGTGTATGATGTACAACTACTCCTTAGGCGCACTGGAATACTTGAAGAAAAATTATAACAAATAGCATGGGGGACCTGGGATTCGAACCCAGGTCTAGTTGGTCATTTCTAGCGCTTGCTTCCACTAGGCTACTGCGTTTCAGTTGTTAATTATATACAAAGTAATAATAATATGAGTAAATGGACTAATATGCCAGCAAAAATAAAAAAGGGCGCGCGCGCTTGAATGGTCCACTAGGAAATTGCCACATCTCCGTCCCTAACCTCCAAACCCTGTAACTTTACCTGCGGATTTAGATCCGCAGCTAAATGCGTAGGTCATTCCTAAAATCAATTCCAGGCCATAAAAACGAACCCCAAAGGCATGGTTAGGTTCGTCTCCCTCTCCTGAGTGCAACCATACCTATCACGAGACTTAATTTCACCTGAAACGCAAATCCCTAAAATCCAACAAGAAACCCTAGCCACGCTGTTATGAGATTACAGTGCATATAAATGAAATTAAATATTGCTACAAGCTTAGAAATCTCATGAGAGTCACAAATATATCAATGATTTTCCAAAAAGATGCAAGAATGGAGAGTTAAGATCTCGAATACAGGGCTGATATACGTGACACTTACAACGCGTTTTGGTGTGTATGAGAGCTTGCTTTGGATTCCCGAAGGTTGAGTAGACACCCAGCAATCGATTGGTATCAAGCTTTGCTTCTGAAAACACCTCCAAGGATGATTTTGGTTTCACACTTTTTTGTCAATTTTGCAAGTTTTTGCTTTGCTTATTTCTGCAGCCTCTAACCTTTGTAATCGTGCCTTTGCCTTCTATATGTATCATGGAATGTATTAGGTCAAGAATCATGAATCAAATCTCTCTAAATCAATGCCTTATGATTTGATTTGATTCATCCTTTAAAGCTTGCCAAACTTATCAAATCTCCATATTTTTGTACATAATATGCTTGATATGAATTTTGATGATGATTATGATGACAATTAAAACCTGAAACAATACAAAGATATCATGTAATCAAAGCTTTGGATTTTTTATGATTTAATTTGATTAAAAATGAAATAATTCAATAAAAAATAAAATAAAAAAAAAGATATGGGCTCATGGCTGAAGCTAGGACACGTGGACAATGATGCAAGCTCAAATCAAGTGGAAAAGAATGGGCCCATTTGACAAAATTTGATGTTTTGGGGATAGTTGACTTTTGGCAATTTTGCAAAAATGTCCAACTTCAATAATACATAACTTCTTCAATTTTGAACTTTTGGAGGTGTTCTGGACTTTTTAGAAAGCTTGAGATGTCCTATAACCAAAACTTTTGGTATCATCTCATTTTGATATTCCATTCTCAAGTTATAAGCTTTGGAAAAAAGTGTTTTTGTTGACTTTCAAAAATGACCTATAATGTTCAAATTTATAACTTCTTGTGAGTGCATTTTATGATCTTGGGGTATGAGGATGGATTGTTGGAAATTGCATCCTCTTCAAAATGATATTTGGATGGGTCATTTCTCATAAAGTATGAGAAAGTTATGCTTGGTCAAAGTTGAGTTGACTTTTCCTGTAAAACCCTAATTTAGTAACTTTTGAATCTTGATGAATTTTGAGCAATCCTTGATGAATCATGATCAAACCTTGATAAAATTATGAAATAACCTTAAAATGAGAATGTTGACAAAAAATCTTGAAGTTTGACTATTTGTAGGTAAGAGTTAAATTTTGCCCTAGCAAAATCGATTTTTGGACCCTTTGAGCATTTGACTGAGCAAACTTCCTCTGAAAGGATTAAAATTTGACATGGATGACCTTGAGAACATATTAGGATATTAGGAAGAATTTGAGGTCATTTGGACTCAAGGATCTTGATGCAACACAAAACCCTAATTTGAGGTTGACTGCCTTAGGAGATGATTTGTCTGACCCACTCTTGAGCAAACTTGAGCAACTTGGAGATTTTTCTTGCAATGTTTTGAGAAATATGAGAGGCCAAATTTTGGGGTACAACAGCTGCCCCTATTCAATCTTCTTAAACCTGAGGATATAGATTGGCTTTCGTGCCTTTCGTGATCCGAAGGTGGAAGATGATTGAACACTAGAGTGCCTAGAAATTTGCACTCACATGAAGTGATATCAACATCGTGATGTCAGGAATTGGCTTACAGATGCCATTTGGAGATTGTTGATAGGAGGTCTTCGATTGGAATAAGAATCAGGGAGATCTTAGCATCGATCTGACTGAACCAGAGGAGGTCTTGGATTAACTTTGACTGGATAAGAATCAGAAAAATCTTAGAATCGATTTAACTGACCCAGACCGAAGTCTTGGAATATCTTCAACTGGAATAAGAATCAGGGAGATCTTAGCGTCAATCTGACTGAACCAGAGAAGGTCTTGGATTGACTTTGGCTGGATAAGAATCAGAAAAATATTAGAATCGATTTAGCTGAACCAGACAAAAGTCTTGGAATATCTTCAACTGGAATAAGTATCAGGGAGATCTTAGAGTCGATCTGACTGAACCAGAGAAGGTCTTGGATTAACTTTGACCGAATAAGAATCAGAAAAATCTTAGAATCGATTTAACTGAACCAGACGAAAGTCTTGGAATATCTTCAACTGGAATAAGAATCAGGGAGATCTTAGCGTCGATCTGACTGAACCAGAGAAGGTCTTGGATTGACTTTGGCTGGATAAGAATCAGAAAAGTCTTAGAATCGATTTAGCTGAACCAGACAAAAGTCTTGGAATATCTTCAACTGGAATAAGAATCAGGGAGATCTTAGCGTCGATCTGACTAAACCAGAGAAGGTCTTGGATTAACTTTGACCGGATAAGAATCATAAAAATCTTAGAATAAATTTAACTGAACCAGACGAAAGTCTTGGAATATCTTCAAATGGAATAAGAATCAGGGAGATCTTAGCGTCGATCTAACTAAACCAGAGAAGGTCTTGGATTAAATTTGACCGGATAAGAATCAGAAAAATCTTAGAATCGATTTAACTGAACCAGACGAAAGTCTTGGAATATCTTCAACTGGAATAAGAATCAGGGAGATCTTAGCGTCGATCTGACTGAACCAGAGAAGGTCTTGGATTGACTTTGGCTGGATAAGAATCAGAAAAATATTAGAATCGATTTAGCTGAACCAGACAAAAGTCTTGGAATATCTTCAACTGGAATAAGAATCAAGGAGATCTTAGCGTCGATCTGACTGAACCAGAGAAGGTCTTGGATTAACTTTGACCGGATAAGAATCAGAAAAATCTTAGAATCGATTTAACTGAACCAGACGAAAGTCTTGGAATATCTTCAACTGGAATAAGAATCAGGGAGATCTTAGCGTCGATCTGACTGAACCAGAGAAGGTCTTGGATTGACTTTGGCTGGATAAGAATCAGAAAAATCTTAGAATCGATTTAGCTGAACCAGACAAAAGTCTTGGAATATCTTCAACTGGAATAAGAATCAGGGAGATCTTAGCGTCGATCTGACTAAACCAGAGAAGGTCTTGGATTAACTTTGACCGGATAAGAATCAGAAAAATCTTAGAACCGATTTAACTGAACCAGAAGAAAGTCTTGGAATATCTTCAACTGGAATAAGAATCAGGGAGATCTTAGCATCGATCTAACTGAACCAGAGAAAGTCTTGGATTAACTTTGATCGGATAAGAATCAGAAAAATCTTAGAATTGATTTAACTGAACCAGACGAACGTCTTGGAATATCTTCAACTGGAATAAGAATCAGGGAGATCTTAGCATCGATCTGACTAAACCAGAGAAGGTCTTGGATTGACTTTGGCTGGATAAGAATCAGAAAAATATTAGAATCGATTTAGATGAACCAGAAAAAGTCTTGGAATATCTTCAACTGGAATAAGAATCAGGGAGATCTTAGCGTCGATCTGACTGAACCAGAGAAGGTCTTGGATTAACTTTGACTGGATAAGAATCAGAAAAATCTTAGAATCGATTTAACTGAACCAGACGAAAGTCTTGGAATATCTTCAACTGGAATAAGAATCAGGGAGATCTTAGCGTCGATCTGAATGAACCAGAGAAGGTCTTGGATCGACTTTGGCTGGATAAGAATCAGAAAAATCTTAGAATCAATTTAGCTGAACCAGACAAAAGTCTTGGAATATCTTCAACTGGAATAAGAATCAGGGAGATCTTAGCGTCGATCTGACTAAACCAGAGAAGGTCTTGGATTAACTTTGACCGGATAAGAATCAGAAAAATCTTAGAATCGATTTAACTGAACCAAACGAAAGTCTTGGAATATCTTCAACTGGAATAAGAATCAGGGAGATCTTAGCGTCGATCTAACTGAACCAGAGAAGGTCTTGGATTAACTTTGACCGAATAAGAATCAGAAAAATATTAGAATCGATTTAACTGAACTAGACGAAAGTCTTGGAATATCTTAAACTGGAATAAGAATCAGGGAGATCTTAGCGTAGATCTGACTGAACCAGAGAAGGTCTTGGATTTACTTTGGCTGGATAAGAATCAGAAAAATCTTAGAATCGATTTAGCTGAAACAGACAAAAGTCTTGGAATATCTTCAACTGGAATAAGAATCAGGGAGATCTTACCGTCGATCTGACTAAACCAGAGAAGGTCTTGGATTAACTTTGACCGGATAAGAATCAGAAAAATCTTAGAATCGATTTAACTGAACCAGATAAAAGTCTTGGAATATCTTTAACTGGAATAAGAATCAGGGAGATCTTAGCGTCGATCTAACTGAACCAGAGAAGGTCTTGGATTAAATTTGACCGGATAAGAATCAGAAAAATCTTAGAATCGATTTAACTGAGCAGACGAAAGTCTTGGAATATCTTCAAATGGAAAAAGAATCAGGGAGATCTTAGCGTCGATCTGTATGAACCAGAGAAGGTCTTGGATTGACTTTGGCTGGATAAGAATCAGAAAAATATTAAAATCAATTTAGCTGAACCAGACAAAAGTCTTGGAATATCTTCAACTGGAATAAGAATCAAGGAGATCTTAGCATCGATCTGACAGAACCAGAGAAGGTCTTGGATTAACTTTGACCGGATAAGAATCAGAAAAATATTAGAATCGATTTAACTGAACCAGACGAAAGTCTTGGAGTATCTTCAACTGGAATAAGAATCAAGGAGATCATAGGGTCGATCTGACTGAACCAGAGAAGGTCTTGGATTGACTTTGGCTGGATAAGAATCAGAAAAATCTTAGAATCGATTTAGCTGAACCAGACAAAAGTCTTGGAATATCTTCAACTGGAATAAGAATCGGGGAGATCTTAGCGTCGATCTGACTAAACTAGAGAAGGTCTTGGATTAACTTTGACCAGATAAGAATCCGAAAAATCTTAGAATCGATTTAACTGAACAAGAAGAAAGTCTTGGAATATCTTCAACTGGAATAAGAATCAGGGAGATCTTAGCGTCGATCTAACTGAACCAGAGAAAGTCTTGGATTAACTTTGATCGGATAAGAATAAGAAAAATCTTAGAATCGATTTAACTGAACCAGACGAAAGTCTTGGAATATATTCAATAGGAATAACAATCAGGGAGATCTTTGCATCGATCTGACTGAACCAGAGAAGGTCTTGGATTGACTTTGGCTGGATAAGAATCAGAAAAATATTAGAATCGATTTAGCTGAACCAAAAAAAGTCTTGGAATATCTTCAACTGGAATAAGAATCAGGGAGATCTTAGCGTCGATCTGACTGAACCAGAGAAGGTCTTGGATTAACTTTAACCGGATAAGAATCAGAAAAATCTTAGAATCGATTTAACTGAACCAGACGAAAGTCTTGGAATATCTTCAACTGGATTAAGAATCAGGGAGATCTTAGCGTCGATCTGAATGAACCAGAGAAGGTCTTGGATCGACTTTGGCTGGATAAGAATCAGAAAAATCTTAGAATCAATTTAGCTGAACCAGACAAAAGTCTTGGAATATCATCAACTAGAATAAGAATCAAGGAGATCTTAGCGTCGATCTGACTAAACCAGAGAAGGTCTTGGATTAACTTTGACCGGATAAGAATCAGAAAAATCTTAGAATCGATTTAACTGAACCAGACGAAAGTCTTGGAATATCTTGAACTGGAATAAGAATCAGGGAGATCTTAGCGTCGATCTAACTGAACCAGAGAAGGTCTTGGATTAACTTTGACCGAATAAGAATCAGAAAAATATTAGAATCGATTTAACTGAACCAGACGAAAGTCTTGGAATATCTTCAACTGGAATAGGAATCAGGGAGATCTTAGCGTCGATCTGACTGAACCAGAGAAGGTCTTGGATTAACTTTGACCGGATAAGAATCAGAAAAATCTTAGAATCGATTTAACTGAACCAAACGAAAGTCTTGGAATATCTTATCCTGGAATAAGAATCAGGGAGATCTTAGCGTCGATCTAACTGAACCAGAGAAGGTCTTGGATTAACTTTGACCGAATAAGAATCAGAAAAATATTAGAATCGATTTAACTGAACTAGACGAAAGTCTTGGAATATCTTAAACTGGAATAAGAATCAGGGAGATCTTAGCGTCGATCTGACTGAACCAGAGAAGGTCTTGGATTTACTTTGGCTGGATAAGAATCAGAAAAATCTTAGAATCGATTTAGCTGAAACAGACAAAAGTCTTGGAATATCTTCAACTGGAATAAGAATCAGGGAGATCTTAGCGTCGATCTGACTAAACCAGAGAAGGTCTTGGATTAACTTTGACCGGATAAGAATCAGAAAAATCTTAGAATCGATTTAACTGAACCAGACAAAAGTCTTGGAATATCTTTAACTGGAATAAGAATCAGGGAGATCTTAGCGTCGATCTAACTGAACCAGAGAAGGTCTTGGATTAAATTTGACCGGATAAGAATCAGAAAAATCTTAGAATCGATTTAACTGAGCAGACGAAAGTCTTGGAATATCTTCAACTGGAAAAAGAATCAGGGAGATCTTAGCGTCGATCTGTATGAACCAGAGAAGGTCTTGGATTGACTTTGGCTGGATAAGAATCAGAAAAATATTAGAATCAATTTAGCTGAACCAGACAAAAGTCTTGGAATATCTTCAACTGGAATAAGAATCAAGGAGATCTTAGCGTCGATCTGACAGAACCAGAGAAGGTCTTGGATTAACTTTGACCGGATAAGAATCAGAAAAATATTAGAATCGATTTAACTGAACCAGACGAAAGTCTTGGAATATCTTCAACTAGAATAAGAATCAAGGAGATCTTAGGGTCGATCTGACTGAACCAGAGAAGGTCTTGGATTGACTTTGGCTGGATAAGAATCAGAAAAATCTTAGAATCGATTTAGCTGAACCAGACAAAAGTCTTGGAATATCTTCAACTTGAATAAGAATCGGGGAGATCTTAGCGTCGATCTGACTAAACTAGAGAAGGTCTTGGATTAACTTTGACCAGATAAGAATCAGAAAAATCTTAGAATCGATTTAACTGAACCAGAAGAAAGTCTTGGAATATCTTCAACTGGAATAAGAATCAGGGAGATCTTAGCGTCGATCTAACTGAACCAGAGAAAGTCTTGGATTAACTTTGATAGGATAAGAATAAGAAAAATCTTAGAATCGATTTAACTGAACCAGACGAAAGTCTTGGAATATATTCAACTGGAATAACAATCAGGGAGATCTTTGCATCGATCTGACTGAACCAGAGAAGGTCTTGGATTGACTTTGGCTGGATAAGAATCAGAAAAATATTAGAATCGATTTAGCAGAACCAAAAAAAGTCTTGGAATATCTTCAACTGGAATAAGAATCAGGGAGATCTTAGCGTCTATCTGACTGAACCAGAGAAGGTCTTGGATTAACTTTAACCGGATAAGAATCAGAAAAATCTTAGAATCGATTTAACTGAACCAGACGAAAGTCTTGGAATATCTTCAACTGGATTAAGAATCAGGGAGATCTTAGCGTCGATCTGAATGAACCAGAGAAGGTCTTGGATCGACTTTGGCTGGATAAGAATCAGAAAAATCTTAGAATCAATTTAGCTGAACCAGACAAAAGTCTTGGAATATCATCAACTAGAATAAGAATCAAGGAGATCTTAGCGTCGATCTGACTAAACCAGAGAAGGTCTTGGATTAACTTTGACCGGATAAGAATCAGAAAAATCTTAGAATCGATTTAACTGAACCAGACGAAAGTCTTGGAATATCTTGAACTGGAATAAGAATCAGGGAGATCTTAGCGTCGATCTAACTGAACCAGAGAAGGTGTTGGATTAACTTTGACCGAATAAGAATCAGAAAAATATTAGAATCGATTTAACTGAACCAGACGAAAGTCTTGGAATATCTTCAACTGGAATAAGAATCAGGGAGATCTTAGCGTCGATCTGACTGAACCAGAGAAGGTCTTGGATTGACTTTGGCTGGATAAGAATCAGAAAAATCTTAGAATTGATTTAGCTGAACCAGACAAAAGTCTTGGAATATCTTCAAATGGAATAAGAATCAGGGAGATCTTAGCGTCGATCTGACTAAACCAGAGAAGGTCTTGGATTAACTTTGTCCGGATAAGAATCAGAAAAATCTTAGAATCGATTTAACTGAACTAGACAAAAGTCTTGGAATATCTTCAACTTTAATAAGAATCAGGGAGATCTTAGCATTGATCTAACTGAACCAGAGAAGGTCTTGGATTAAATTTGACCGGATAAGAATCAGAAAAATCTTAGAATCGATTTACCTGAGCAGACGAAAGTCTTGGAATATCTTCAACTGGAATAAGAATCAGGGAGATCTTAGCGTCGATCTGACTGAACCAGAGAAGGTCTTGGATTGACTTTGGCTGGATAAGAATCAGAAAAATATTAGAATCGATTTAGCTGAACCATACAAAAGTCTTGGAATATCTTCAACTGGAATAAGAATTAAGGAGATCTTAGCGTCGATCTGACTGAACCAGAGAAGGTCTTGGATTAACTTTGACCGGATAAGAATCAGAAAAATCTTAGAATCGATTTAACTGAACCAGACGAAAGTCTTGGAATATCTTCAACTGGAATAAGAATCAAGGAGATCTTAGCGTCGATCTGACTGAACCAGAGAAGGTCTTGGATTGACTTTGGCTGGATAAGAATCAGAAAAATCTTAGAATCGATTTAGCTGAACCAGACAAAAGTCTTGGAATATCTTCAACTGGAATAAGAATCGGGGAGATCTTAGTGTCGATCTGACTAAACTAGAGAAGGTCTTGGATTATCTTTGACCGGATAAGAATCAGAAAAATCTTAGAATCGATTTAACTGAACCAGAAGAAAGTCTGGGAACATCTTCAACTGGAATAAGAATCAGGGAGATCTTAGCGTCGATCTAACTGAACCAGAGAAAGTCTTGGATTAACTTTGATCGGATAAGAATCAGAAAAATCTTAGAATCGATTTAACTGAACCAGACGAAAGTCTTGGAATATCTTCAACTGGAATAACAATCAGGGAGATCTTAGCATCGATCTGACTGAACAAGAGAAGGTCTTGGATTGACTTTGGCTGGATAAGAATCAGAACAATATTAGAATCGATTTAGCTGAACCAAAAAAAGTCTTGGAATATCTTCAACTGGAATAAGAATCAGGGAGATCTTAGCGTCGATCTAACTGAACCAGAGAAGGTCTTGGATTAACTTTGACCGGATAAGAATCAGAAAAATCTTAGAATCGATTTAACTGAACCAGACGAAAGTCTTGGAATATCTTCAACTGGAATAAGAATCAGGGAGATCTCAACGTCGATCTGAATGAACCAGAGAAGGTCTTGGATCGACTTTGGCTGGATAAGAATCAGAAAAATCTTAGAATCAATTTAGCTGAACCAGACAAAAGTCTTGGAATATCTTCAACTAGAATAAGAATCAGGGAGATCTTAGCGTCGATCTGACTAAACCAGAGAAGGTCTTGGATTAACTTTGACCGGATAAGAATCAGAAAAATCTTAGAATCGATTTAACTGAACCAGACGAAAGTCTTGGAATATCTTGAACTGGAATAAGAATCAGGGAGATCTTAGCGTCGATCTAACTGAACCAGAGAAGGTCTTGGATTAACTTTGACCGAATAAGAATCAGAAAAATATTAGAATCGATTTAACTGAACCAGACGAAAGTCATGGAATATCTTCATCTGGAATAAGAATCAGGGAGATCTTAGCGTCGATCTGACTGAACCAGAGAAGGTCTTGGATTAACTTCGACCGGATAAGAATCAGAAAAATCTTAGAATCGATTTTAGTGAACCAGACAAAAGTCTTGGAATATCTTCAACTGGAATAAGAATCAGGGAGATCTTAGCGTCGATCTGACTAAACCAGAGAAGGTCTTGGATTAACTTTGACCGGATAAGAATCAGAAAAATCTTAGAATCGATTTAACTGAACCAGACAAAAGTCTTGGAATATCTTCAACTGGAATAAGAATCAGGGAGATCTTAGCGTCGATCTAACTGAACCAGAGAAGGTCTTGGATAAAATTTGACCGGATAAGAATCAGAAAAATCTTAGAATCGATTTAACTGAACCAGACAAAAGTCTTGGAATATCTTCAACTGGAAAAAGAATCAGGGAGATCTTAGCGTCGATCTGACTGAACCAGAGAAGGTCTTGGATTGACTTTGGCTGGATAAGAATCAGAAAAATATTAGAATCGATTTAGCTGAACCAGACAAAAGTCTTGGAATATCTTCAACTGGAATAAGAATCAAGGAGATCTTAGCGTCGATCTGACTGAACCAGAGAAGGTCTTGGATTAACTTTGACCGGATAAGAATCAGAAAAATCTTAGAATCGATTTAACTGAACCAGACGAAAGTCTTGGAATATCTTCAACTGGAATAAGAATCAAGGAGATCTTAGCGTCGATCTGACTAAACCAGAGAAGGTCTTGGATTGACTTTGGCTGGATAAGAATCAGAAAAATCTTATAATCGATTTAGCTGAACCAGACAAAAGTCTTGGAATATCTTCAACTGGAATAAGAATCGGGGAGATCTTAGCGTCGATTTGACTAAACTAGAGAAGGTCTTGGATTAACTTTGACCGGATAAGAATCAGAAAAATCTTAGAATCGATTTAACTGAACCAGAAGAAAGTCTTGGAATATCTTCAACTGGAATAAAAATCAGGGAGATCTTAGCGTCGATCTAACTGAACCAGAGAAAGTCTTGGATTAACTTTGATCGGATAAGAATTAGAAAAATCTTAGAATCGATTTAACTGAACTAGACGAAAGTCTTGGAATATCTTCAACTGGAATAACAATCACGAAGATCTTAGCATCAATCTGACTGAACCAGAGAAGGTCTTGGATTGACTTTGGCTGGATAAGAATCAGAAAAATATTAGAATCGATTTAGCTTAACCAAAAAAGTCTTGGAATATCTTCAACTGGAATAAGAATCAGGGAGATCTTAGCGTCGATCTAACTGAACCAGAGAAGGTCTTGGATTAACTTTGACCGGATAAGAATCAGAAAAATCTTAGAATCGATTTAACTGAACCAGACGAAAGTCTTGGAATATCTTCAACTGGAATAAGAATCAAGGAGATCTTAGCGTCGATCTGACTAAACCAGAGAAGGTCTTGGATTGACTTTGGCTGGATAAGAATCAGAAAAATCTTAGAATCGATTTAACTGAACCAGACGAAAGTCTTGGAATATCTTCAACTGGAATAAGAATCAGGGAGATCTTAGCGTCGATCTAACTGAACCAGAGAAGGTCTTGGATTAACTTTGACCGAATAAGAATCAGAAAAATATTAGAATCGATTTAACTAAACCAGACGAAAGTCATGGAATATCTTCATCTGGAATAAGAATCAGGGAGATCTTAGCGTCGATCTGACTGAACCAGAGAAGGTCTTGGATTAACTTCGACCGGATAAGAATCAGAAAAATCTTAGAATCGATTTAAGTGAACCAGACAAAAGTCTTGGAATATCTTCAACTGGAATAAGAATCAGGGAGATCTTAGCGTCGATCTGACTAAACCAGAGAAGGTCTTGGATTAACTTTGACCGGATAAGAATCAGAAAAATCTTAGAATCGATTTAACTGAACCAGACAAAAGTCTTGGAATATCTTCAACTCGAATAAGAATCAGGGAGATCTTAGCGTCGATCTAACTGAACCAGAGAAGGTCTTGGATAAAATTTGACCGGATAAGAATCAGAAAAATCTTAGAATCGATTTAACTGAACCAGACGAAAGTCTTGGAATATCTTCAACTGGAAAAAGAATCAGGGAGATCTTAGCGTCGATCTGACTGAACCAGAGAAGGTCTTGGATTGACTTTGGCTGGATAAGAATCAGAAAAATATTAGAATCGATTTAGCTGAACCAGACAAAAGTCTTGGAATATCTTCAACTGGAATAAGAATCAAGGAGATCTTAGCGTCGATCTGACTGAACCAGAGAAGGTCTTGGATTAACTTTGACCGGATAAGAATCAGAAAAATCTTATAATCGATTTAACTGAACCAGACGAAAGTCTTGGAATATCTTCAACTGGAATAAGAATCAAGGAGATCTTAGCGTCGATCTGACTAAACCAGAGAAGGTCTTGGATTGACTTTGGCTGGATAAGAATCAGAAAAATCTTATAATCGATTTAGCTGAACCAGACAAAAGTCTTGGAATATCTTCAACTGGAATAAGAATCGGGGAGATCTTAGCGTCGATCTGACTTAACTAGAGAAGGTCTTGGATTAACTTTGACCGGATAAGAATCAGAAAAATCTTAGAATCGATTTAACTGAACCAGAAGAAAGTCTTGGAATATCTTCAACTGGAATAAAAATCAGGGAGATCTTAGCGTCGATCTAACTGAACCAGAGAAAGTCTTGGATTAACTTTGATCGGATAAGAATTAGAAAAATCTTAGAATCGATTTAACTGAACTAGACGAAAGTCTTGGAATATCTTCAACTGGAATAACAATCACGAAGATCTTAGCATCAATCTGACTGAACCAGAGAAGGTCTTGGATTGACTTTGGCTGGATAAGAATCAGAAAAATATTAGAATCGATTTAGCTTAACCAAAAAAGTCTTGGAATATCTTCAACTGGAATAAGAATCAGGGAGATCTTAGCGTCGATCTAACTGAACCAGAGAAGGTCTTGGATTAACTTTGACCGGATAAGAATCAGAAAAATCTTAGAATCGATTTAACTGAACCAGACGAAAGTCTTGGAATATCTTCAACTGGAATAAGAATCAAGGAGATCTTAGCGTCGATCTGACTAAACCAGAGAAGGTCTTGGATTGACTTTGGCTGGATAAGAATCAGAAAAATCTTAGAATCGATTTAACTGAACCAGACGAAAGTCTTGGAATATCTTCAACTGGAATAAGAATCAGGGAGATCTTAGCGTCGATCTAACTGAACCAGAGAAGGTCTTGGATTAACTTTGACCGAATAAGAATCAGAAAAATATTAGAATCGATTTAACTAAACCAGACGAAAGTCATGGAATATCTTCATCTGGAATAAGAATCAGGGAGATCTTAGCGTCGATCTGACTGAACCAGAGAAGGTCTTGGATTAACTTCGACCGGATAAGAATCAGAAAAATCTTAGAATCGATTTAAGTGAACCAGACAAAAGTCTTGGAATATCTTCAACTGGAATAAGAATCAGGGAGATCTTAGCGTCGATCTGACTAAACCAGAGAAGGTCTTGGATTAACTTTGACCGGATAAGAATCAGAAAAATCTTAGAATCGATTTAACTGAACCAGACAAAAGTCTTGGAATATCTTCAACTCGAATAAGAATCAGGGAGATCTTAGCGTCGATCTAACTGAACCAGAGAAGGTCTTGGATAAAATTTGACCGGATAAGAATCAGAAAAATCTTAGAATCGATTTAACTGAACCAGACGAAAGTCTTGGAATATCTTCAACTGGAAAAAGAATCAGGGAGATCTTAGCGTCGATCTGACTGAACCAGAGAAGGTCTTGGATTGACTTTGGCTGGATAAGAATCAGAAAAATATTAGAATCGATTTAGCTGAACCAGACAAAAGTCTTGGAATATCTTCAACTGGAATAAGAATCAAGGAGATCTTAGCGTCGATCTGACTGAACCAGAGAAGGTCTTGGATTAACTTTGACCGGATAAGAATCAGAAAAATCTTATAATCGATTTAACTGAACCAGACGAAAGTCTTGGAATATCTTCAACTGGAATAAGAATCAAGGAGATCTTAGCGTCGATCTGACTAAACCAGAGAAGGTCTTGGATTGACTTTGGCTGGATAAGAATCAGAAAAATCTTATAATCGATTTAGCTGAACCAGACAAAAGTCTTGGAATATCTTCAACTGGAATAAGAATCGGGGAGATCTTAGCGTCGATCTGACTTAACTAGAGAAGGTCTTGGATTAACTTTGACCGGATAAGAATCAGAAAAATCTTAGAATCGATTTAACTGAACCAGAAGAAAGTCTTGGAATATCTTCAACTGGAATAAAAATCAGGGAGATCTTAGCGTCGATCTAACTGAACCAGAGAAAGTCTTGGATTAACTTTGATCGGATAAGAATTAGAAAAATCTTAGAATCGATTTAACTGAACTAGACGAAAGTCTTGGAATATCTTCAACTGGAATAACAATCACGAAGATCTTAGCATCAATCTGACTGAACCAGAGAAGGTCTTGGATTGACTTTGGCTGGATAAGAATCAGAAAAATATTAGAATCGATTTAGCTTAACCAAAAAAGTCTTGGAATATCTTCAACTGGAATAAGAATCAGGGAGATCTTAGCGTCGATCTGACTGGACCAGAGAAGGTCTTGGATTAACTTTGGCTGGATAAGAATCAGAAAAATATTAGAATCGATTTAACTGAACCAGACGAAAGTCTTGGAATATCTTCAACTGGAATAAGAGTCAAGGAGATCTTAGCGTCGATCTGACTGAACCAGAGAAGGTCTTGGATTAACTTTGACCGGATAAGAATCAGAAAAATCTTAGAATCGATTTAACTGAACCAGACGAAAGTCTTGGAATATCTTCAACTGGAATAAGAATCAAGGAGATCTTAGCGTCGATCTGACTGAACCAGAGAAGGTCTTGGATTGACTTTGGCTGGATAAGAATCAGAAAAATCTTAGAATCGATTTAACTGAACCAGACGAAAGTCTTGGAATATCTTCAACTGGAATAAGAATCAGGGAGATCTTAGCGTCGATCTAACTGAACCAGAGAAGGTCTTGGATTAACTTTGACCGAATAAGAATCAGAAAAATATTAGAATCGATTTAACTGAACCAGACGAAAGTCTTGGAATATCTTCATCTGGAATAAGAATCAGGGAGATCTTAGCGTCGATCTGACAGAACCAGAGAAGGTCTTGGATTAACTTCGACCAGATAAGAATCAAAAAAATCTTAGAATCGATTTAAGTGAACCAGACAAAAGTCTTGGAATATCTTTAACTGGAATAAGAATCAGGGAGATCTTAGCGTCGATCTGACTAAACCAGAGAAGGTCTTGGATTAACTTTGACCGGATAAGAATCAGAAAAATCTTAGAATCGATTTAACTGAACCAGACAAAAGTCTTGGAATATCTTCAACTGGAATAAGAATCAGGGAGATCTTAGCGTCGATCTAACTGAACCAAAGAAGGTCTTGGATTAAATTTGACCGGATAAGAATCAGAAAAATCTTAGAATCGATTTAACTGAACCAGACGAAAGTCTTGGAATATCTTCAACTGGAAAAAGAATCAGGGAGATCTTAGCGTCGATCTGACTGAACCAGAGAAGGTCTTGGATTGTCTTTGGATGGATAAGAATCAAAAAATATTAGAATCGATTTAGCTGAACCAGACAAAAGTCTTGGAATATCTTCAACTGGAATAAGAATCAAGGAGATCTTAGCGTCGATCTGACTGAACCAGAGAAGGTCTTGGATTAACTTTGACCGGATACGAATCAGAAAAATCTTAGAATCGATTTAACTGAACCAGACGAAAGTCTTGGAATATCTTGAACTGGAATAAGAATCAGGGAGATCTTAGCGTCGATCTAACTGAACCAGAGAAGGTGTTGGATTAACTTTGACCGAATAAGAATCAGAAAAATATTAGAATCGATTTAACTGAACCAGACGAAAGTCTTGGAATATCTTCAACTGGAATAAGAATCAGGGAGATCTTAGCGTCGATCTGACTGAACCAGAGAAGGTCTTGGATTGACTTTGGCTGGATAAGAATCAGAAAAATCTTAGAATTGATTTAGCTGAACCAGACAAAAGTCTTGGAATATCTTCAAATGGAATTAGAATCAGGGAGATCTTAGCGTCGATCTGACTAAACCAGAGAAGGTCTTGGATTAACTTTGTCCGGATAAGAATCAGAAAAATCTTAGAATCGATTTAACTGAACTAGACAAAAGTCTTGGAATATCTTCAACTTTAATAAGAATCAGGGAGATCTTAGCATTGATCTAACTGAACCAGAGAAGGTCTTGGATTAAATTTGACCGGATAAGAATCAGAAAAATCTTAGAATCGATTTACCTGAGCAGACGAAAGTCTTGGAATATCTTCAACTGGAATAAGAATCAGGGAGATCTTAGCGTCGATCTGACTGAACCAGAGAAGGTCTTGGATTGACTTTGGCTGGATAAGAATCAGAAAAATATTAGAATCGATTTAGCTGAACCATACAAAAGTCTTGGAATATCTTCAACTGGAATAAGAATTAAGGAGATCTTAGCGTCGATCTGACTGAACCAGAGAATGTCTTGGATTAACTTTGACCGGATAAGAATCAGAAAAATCTTAGAATCGATTTAACTGAACCAGACGAAAGTCTTGGAATATCTTCAACTGGAATAAGAATCAAGGAGATCTTAGCGTCGATCTGACTGAACCAGAGAAGGTCTTGGATTGACTTTGGCTGGATAAGAATCAGAAAAATCTTAGAATCGATTTAGCTGAACCAGACAAAAGTCTTGGAATATCTTCAACTGGAATAAGAATCGGGGAGATCTTAGTGTCGATCTGACTAAACTAGAGAAGGTCTTGGATTAACTTTGACCGGATAAGAATCAGAAAAATCTTAGAATCGATTTAACTGAACCAGAAGAAAGTCTTGGAACATCTTCAACTGGAATAAGAATCAGGGAGATCTTAGCGTCGATCTAACTGAACCAGAGAAAGTCTTGGATTAACTTTGATCGGATAAGAATCAGAAAAATCTTAGAATCGATTTAACTGAACCAGACGAAAGTCTTGGAATATCTTCAACTGGAATAACAATCAGGGAGATCTTAGCATCGATCTGACTGAACCAGAGAAGGTCTTGGATTGACTTTGGCTGGATAAGAATCAGAACAATATTAGAATCGATTTAGCTGAACCAAAAAAAGTCTTGGAATATCTTCAACTGGAATAAGAATCAGGGAGATCTTAGCGTCGATCTAACTGAACCAGAGAAGGTCTTGGATTAACTTTGACCGGATAAGAATCAGAAAAATCTTAGAATCGATTTAACTGAACCAGACGAAAGTCTTGGAATATCTTCAACTGGAATAAGAATCAGGGAGATCTCAACGTCGATCTGAATGAACCAGAGAAGGTCTTGGATCGACTTTGGCTGGATAAGAATCAGAAAAATCTTAGAATCAATTTAGCTGAACCAGACAAAAGTCTTGGAATATCTTCAACTAGAATAAGAATCAGGGAGATCTTAGCGTCGATCTGACTAAACCAGAGAAGGTCTTGGATTAACTTTGACCGGATAAGAATCAGAAAAATCTTAGAATCGATTTAACTGAACCAGACGAAAGTCTTGGAATATCTTGAACTGGAATAAGAATCAGGGAGATCTTAGCGTCGATCTAACTGAACCAGAGAAGGTCTTGGATTAACTTTGACCGAATAAGAATCAGAAAAATATTAGAATAGATTTAACTGAACCAGACGAATATCATGGAATATCTTCATATGGAATAAGAATCAGGGAGATCTTAGCGTCGATCTGACTGAACCAGAGAAGGTCTTGGATTAACTTCGACCGGATAAGAATCAGAAAAATCTTAGAATCGATTTAAGTGAACCAGACAAAAGTCTTGGAATATCTTCAACTGGAATAAGAATCAGGGAGATCTTAGCGTCGATCTGACTAAACCAGAGAAGGTCTTGGATTAACTTTGACCGGATAAGAATCAGAAAAATCTTAGAATCGATTTAACTGAACCAGACAAAAGTCTTGGAATATCTTCAACTGGAATAAGAATCAGGGAGATCTTAGCGTCGATCTAACTGAACCAGAGAAGGTCTTGGATAAAATTTGACCGGATAAGAATCAGAAAAATCTTAGAATCGATTTAACTGAACCAGACGAAAGTCTTGGAATATCTTCAACTGGAAAAAGAATCAGGGAGATCTTAGCGTCGATCTGACTGAACCAGAGAAGGTCTTGGATTGACTTTGGCTGGATAAGAATCAGAAAAATATTAGAATCGATTTAGCTGAACCAGACAAAAGTCTTGGAATATCTTCAACTGGAATAAGAATCAAGGAGATCTTAGCGTCGATCTGACTGAACCAGAGAAGGTCTTGGATTAACTTTGACCGGATAAGAATCAGAAAAATCTTAGAATCGATTTAACTGAACCAGACGAAAGTCTTGGAATATCTTCAACTGGAATAAGAATCAAGGAGATCTTAGCGTCGATCTGACTAAACCAGAGAAGGTCTTGGATTGACTTTGGCTGGATAAGAATCAGAAAAATCTTATAATCGATTTATCTGAACCAGACAAAAGTCTTGGAATATCTTCAACTGGAATAAGAATCGGGGAGATCTTAGCGTCGATCTGACTAAACTAGAGAAGGTCTTGGATTAACTTTGACCGGATAAGAATCAGAAAAATCTTAGAATCGATTTAACTGAACCAGAAGAAAGTCTTGGAATATCTTCAACTGGAATAAAAATCAGGGAGATCTTAGCGTCGATCTAACTGAACCAGAGAAAGTCTTGGATTAACTTTGATCGGATAAGAATTAGAAAAATCTTAGAATCGATTTAACTGAACTAGACGAAAGTCTTGGAATATCTTCAACTGGAATAACAATCACGAAGATCTTAGCATCAATCTGACTGAACCAGAGAAGGTCTTGGATTGACTTTGGCTGGATAAGAATCAGAAAAATATTAGAATCGATTTAGCTTAACCAAAAAAGTCTTGGAATATCTTCAACTGGAATAAGAATCAGGGAGATCTTAGCGTCGATCTGACTGGACCAGAGAAGGTCTTGGATTAACTTTGGCTGGATAAGAATCAGAAAAATATTAGAATCGATTTAACTGAACCAGACGAAAGTCTTGGAATATCTTCAACTGGAATAAGAATCAACGAGATCTTAGCGTCGATCTGACTGAACCAGAGAAGGTCTTGGATTAACTTTGACCGGATAAGAATCAGAAAAATCTTAGAATCGATTTAACTGAACCAGACGAAAGTCTTGGAATATCTTCAACTGGAATAAGAATCAAGGAGATCTTAGCGTCGATCTGACTGAACCAGAGAAGGTCTTGGATTGACTTTGGCTGGATAAGAATCAGAAAAATCTTAGAATCGATTTAACTGAACCAGACGAAAGTCTTGGAATATCTTCAACTGGAATAAGAATCAGGGAGATCTTAGCGTCGATCTAACTGAACCAGAGAAGGTCTTGGATTAACTTTGACCGAATAAGAATCAGAAAAATATTAGAATCGATTTAACTGAACCAGACGAAAGTCTTGGAATATCTTCATCTGGAATAAGAATCAGGGAGATCTTAGCGTCGATCTGACAGAACCAGAGAAGGTCTTGGATTAACTTCGACCGGATAAGAATCAAAAAAATCTTAGAATCGATTTAAGTGAACCAGACAAAAGTCTTGGAATATCTTTAACTGGAATAAGAATCAGGGAAATCTTAGCGTCGATCTGACTAAACCAGAGAAGGTCTTGGATTAACTTTGACCGGATAAGAATCAGAAAAATCTTAGAATCGATTTAACTGAACCAGACAAAAGTCTTGGAATATCTTCAACTGGAATAAGAATCAGGGAGATCTTAGCGTCGATCTAACTGAACCAAAGAAGGTCTTGGATTAAATTTGACCGGATAAGAATCAGAAAAATCTTAGAATCGATTTAACTGAACCAGACGAAAGTCTTGGAATATCTTCAACTGGAAAAAGAATCAGGGAGATCTTAGCGTCGATCTGACTGAACCAGAGAAGGTCTTGGATTGTCTTTGGATGGATAAGAATAAAAAAATATTAGAATCGATTTAGCTGAACCAGACAAAAGTCTTGGAATATCTTCAACTGGAATAAGAATCAAGGAGATCTTAGCGTCGATCTGACTGAACCAGAGAAGGTCTTGGATTAACTTTGACCGGATAAGAATCAGAAAAATCTTAGAATCGATTTAACTGAACCAGACGAAAGTCTTGGAATATCTTCAACTGGAATAAGAATCAGGGAGATCTTAGCGTCGATCTGACTGAACCAGAGAAGGTCTTGGATTGACTTTGGCGGGATAAGAACCAGAAAAATCTTAGAATCGATTTAGCTGAAACAGACAAAAGTCTTGGAATATCTTCAACTGGAATAAGAATCAGGGAGATCTTAGCGTCGATCTGACTAAACCAGAGACGTTCTTGGATTAACTTTGACCGGATAAGAATCAGAAAAATCTTAGAATCGATTTAACTGAACCAGACAAAAGTCTTGGAATATCCTCAACTGGAATAAGAATCAGGGAGATCTTAGCGTCGATCTAACTGAACCAGAGAAGGTCTTGGATTAAATTTGACCGGATAAGAATCAGAAAAATCTTAGAATCGATTTAACTGAACCAGACGAAAGTCTTGGAATATCTTCAACTGGAAAATGAATCAGGGAGATCTTAGCGTCGATCTGACTGAACCAGAGAAGGTCTTGGATTGACTTTGGCTGGATAAGAATCAGAAAAATATTAGAATCGATTTAGCTGAACCAGACAAAAGTCTTGGAATGTCTTCAACTGGAATAAGAATCAAGGAGATCTTAGCGTCGATCTGACTGAACCAGAGAAGGTCTTGGATTAACTTTGACCGGATAAGAATCAGAAAAATCTTAGAATCGATTTAACTGAACCAGACGAAAGTCTTGGAATATCTTCAACTGGAATAAGAATCAAGGAGATCTTAGCGTCGATCTGACTGAACCAGAGAAGGTCTTGGATTGACTTTGGCTGGATAAGAATCAGAAAAATCTTAGAATCGATTTAGCTGAACCAGACAAAAGTCTTGGAATATCTTCAACTGGAATAAGAATCGGGGAGATCTTAGCGTCGATCTGACTAAACTAGAGAAGGTCTTGGATTAACTTTGACCGGATAAGAATCATAAAAATCTTAGAATCGATTTAACTGAACCAGAAGAAAGTCTTGGAATATCTTCAACTGGAATAAGAATCAGGGAGATCTTAGCGTCGATCTAACTGAACCAGAGAAAGTATTGGATTAACTTTGATCGGATAAGAATCAGAAAAATCTTAGAATCGATTTAACTGAACCAGACGAAAGTCTTGGAATATATTCAACTGGAATAACAATCAGGGAGATCTTAGCATCGATCTGACTGAACCAGAGAAGGTCTTGGATTGACTTTGGCTGGATAAGAATCAGAAAAATATTAGAATCGATTTAGCTGAACCAAAAAAAGTCTTGGAATATCTTCAACTGGAATAAGAATCAGGAAGATCTTAGCGTCGATCTGACTGAACAAGAGAAGGTCTTGGATTAACTTTGACCGGATAAGAATCAGAAAAATCTTAGAATCGATTTAACTGAACCAGAAGAAAGTCTTGGAATATCTTCAACTGGTATAAGAATCAGGGAGATCTTAGCATCGATCTGACTAAACCAGAGAAGGTCTTGGATTAACTTTGACCGGATAAGAATTAGAAAAATCTTAGAATCGATTTAACTGAACCAGACGAAAGTCTTGGAATATCTTGAACTGGAATAAGAATCAGGGAGATCTTAGCGTCGATCTAACTGAACCAGAGAAGGTCTTGGATTAACTTTGACCGAATAAGAATCAGAAAAATATTAGAATCGGTTTAACTGAACCAGACGAAAGTCTTGGAATATCTTCATCTGGAATAAGAATCAGGGAGATCTTAGCGTCGATCTGACTGAACCAGAGAAGGTCTTGGATTAACTTCGACCGGATAAGAATCAGAAAAATCTTAGAATCGATTTAAGTGAACCAGAAAAAAGTCTTGGAATATCTTCAACTGGAATAAGAATCAGGAAGATCTTAGCATCGATCTGACTAAACCAGAGAAGGTCTTGGATTAACTTTGACCGGATAAGAATCAGAAAAATCTTAGAATCGATTTAACTGAACCAGACAAAAGTCTTGGAATATCTTCAACTGGAATAAGAATCAGGGAGATCTTAGCGTCGATCTAACTGAACCAGAGAAGGTCTTGGATAAAATTTGACCGGATAAGAATCAGAAAAATCTTAGAATCGATTTAACTGAACCAGACGAAAGTCTTGGAATATCTTCAACTGGAAAAAGAATCAGGGAGATCTTAGCGTCGATCTGACTGAACCAGAGAAGGTCTTGGATTGACTTTGACCGGATAAGAATCAGAAAAATCTTAGAATCGATTTAACTGAACCAGACGAAAGTCTTGGAATATCTTCAACTGGAATAAGAATCAAGGAGATCTTAGCGTTGATCTGACTGAACCAGAGAAGGTCTTGGATTGACTTTGGCTGGATAAGAATCAGAAAAATCTTAGAATCGATTTAGCTGAACCAGACAAAAGTCTTGGAATATCTTCAACTGGAATAAGAATCGAGGAGATCTTAGCGTCGATCTGACTAAACTAGAGAAGGTCTTGGATTAACTTTGACCGGATAAGAATCAGAAAAATCCTAGAATCGATTTAACTGAACCAGACGAAAGTCTTGGAATATCTTCATCTGGAATAAGAATCAGGGAGATCTTAGCGTCGATCTGACTGAACCAGAGAAGGTCTTGGATTAACTTCGACCGGATAAGAATCAGAAAAATCTTAGAATCGATTTAAGTGAACCAGAAAAAAGTCTTGGAATATCTTCAACTGGAATAAGAATCAGGGAGATCTTAGCGTCGATCTGACTAAACCAGAGACGGTCTTGGATTAACTTTGACCGGATAAGAATCAGAAAAATCTTAGAATCGATTTAACTGAACCAGACAAAAGTCTTGGAATATCTTCAACTGGAATAAGAATCAGGGAGATCTTAGCGTCGATCTAACTGAACCAGAGAAGGTCTTGGATTAAATTTGACCGGATAAGAATCAGAAAAATCTTAGAATCGATTTAACTGAACCAGACGAAAGTCTTGGAATATCTTCAACTGGAAAATGAATCAGGGAGATCTTAGCATCGATCTGACTGAACCAGAGAAGGTCTTGGATTGACTTTGGCTGGATAAGAATCAGAAAAATATTAGAATCGATTTAGCTGAACCAGACAAAAGTCTTGGAATATCTTCAACTGGAATAAGAATCAGGGAGATCTTAGCGTCGATCTGAATGAACCAGAGAAGGTCTTGGATCGACTTTGGCTGGATAAGAATCAGGAAAATCTTAAAATCAATTTAGCTGAACCAGACAAAAGTCTTGGAATATCTTCAACTAGAATAAGAATCAGGGAGATCTTAGCGTCGATCTGACTAAACCAGAGAAGGTCTTAGATTGACTTTGACCGGATAAGAATTAGAAAAATCTTAGAATCGATTTAACTGAACCAGATGAAAGTCTTGGAATATCTTGAACTGGAATAAGAATCAGGGAGATCTTAGCGTCGATCTAACTGAACCAGAGAAGGTCTTGGATTAACTTTGACCGAATAAGAATCAGAAAAATATTAGAATCGATTTAACTGAACCAGACGAAAGTCTTGGAATATCTTCATCTGGAATAAGAATCA
This sequence comes from Vicia faba, assembly GCA_948472305.1. Lineage (NCBI taxonomy): Eukaryota > Viridiplantae > Streptophyta > Magnoliopsida > Fabales > Fabaceae > Vicia > Vicia faba. Next base: position 133,578 of record CATIWC010001422.1, read on the forward strand.
GGGAGATCTTAGCGTCGATCTGACTGAACCAGAAAAGGTCTTGGATTAACTTTGACCGGATAAGAATCAGAAAAATCTTAGAATCGATTTAAGTGAACCAGACAAAAGTCTTGGAATATCTTCAACTGGATTAAGAATCAGGGAGATCTTAGCGTCGATCTGACTAAACCAGAGAAGGTCTTGGATTAACTTTGACCGGATAAGAATCAGAAAAATCTTAGAATCGATTTAACTGAACCAGACAAAAGTCTTGGAATATCTTCAACTGGAATAAGAATCAGGGAGATCTTAGCGTCGATCTAACTGAACCAAAGAAGGTCTTGGATTAAATTTGACCGGATAAGAATCAGAAAAATCTTAGAATCGATTTAACTGAACCAGACGAAACTCTTGGAATATCTTCAACTGGAAAAAGAATCAGGGAGATCTTAGCGTCGATCTGACTGAACCAGAGAAGGTCTTGGATTGTCTTTGGATGGATAAGAATCAGAAAAATATTAGAATCGATTTAGCTGAACCAGACAAAAGTCTTGGAATATCTTCAACTGGAATAAGAATCAAGGAGATCTTAGCGTCGATCTGACTGAACCAGAGAAGGTATTGGATTAACTTTGACCGGATAAGAATCAGAAAAATCTTAGAATCGATTTAACTGAACCAGACGAAAGTCATGGAATATCTTCAACTGGAATAAGAATCAGGGAGATCTTAGCGTCGATCTGACTGAACCAGAGAACGTCTTGGATTGACTTTGGCTGGATAAGAACCAGAAAAATCTTAGAATCGATTTAGCTGAACCAGACAAAAGTCTTGGAATATCTTCAACTGGAATAAGAATCAGGGAGATCTTAGCGTCGATCTGACTAAACCAGAGACGGCCTTGGATTAACTTTGACCGGATAAGAATTAGAAAAATCTTAGAATCGATTTAACTGAACCAGACAAAAGTCTTGGAATATCTTCAACTGGAATAAGAATCAGGGAGATCTTAGCGTCGATCTAACTGAACCAGAGAAGGTCTTGGATTAAATTTGACCGGATAAGAATCAGAAAAATCTTAGAATCGATTTAACTGAACCAGACGAAAGTCTTGGAATATCTTCAACTGGAAAATGAATCAGGGAGATCTTAGCGTCGATCTGACTGAACTAGAGAAGGTCTTGGATTGACTTTGGCTGGATAAGAATCAGAAAAATATTAGAATCGATTTAGCTGAACCAGACAAAAGTCTTGGAATATCTTCATCTGGAATAAGAATCAAGGAGATCTTAGCGTCGATCTGATTGAACCAGAGAAGGTCTTGGATTAACTTTGACCGGATAAGAATAAAAAAAATCTTAGAATCGATTTAACTGAACCAGACGAAAGTCTTGGAATATCTTCAACTGGAATAAGAATCAAGAAGATCTTAGCGTCGATCTGACTGAACCAGAGAAGGTCTTGGATTGACTTTGGCTGGATAAGAATCAGAAAAATCTTAGAATCGATTTAGCTGAACCAGACAAAAGTCTTGGAATATCTTCAACTGGAATAAGAATCGGGGAGATCTTAGCGTCGATTTGACTAAACTAGAGAAGGTCTTGGATTAACTTTGACCGGATAAGAATCAGAAAAATCTTAGAATCGATTTAACTGAACCAGAAGAAAGTCTTGGAATATCTTCAACTGGAATAAGAATCAGGGAGATCTTAGCGTCGATCTAACTGAACCAGAGAAAGTCTTGGATTAACTTTGATCGGATAAGAATCAGAAAAATATTAGAATTGATTTAACTGAACCAGACGAAAGTCTTGGAATATATTCAACTGGAATAACAATCAGGGAGATCTTAGCATCGATCTGACTGAACCAGAGAAGGTCTTGGATTGACTTTGGCTGGATAAGAATCAGAAAAATATTAGAATCGATTTAGCTGAACCAAAAAAAGTCTTGGAATATCTTCAACTGGAATAAGAATCAGGGAGATCTTAGCGTTGATCTGACTGAACCAGAGAAGGTCTTGGATTAACTTTGACCGGATAAGAATCAGAAAAATCTTAGAATCGATTTAACTGAACCAGAAGAAAGTCTTGGAATATCTTCAACTGGAATAAGAATCAGGGAGATCTTAGCATCGATCTAACTAAACCAGAGAAGGTCTTGGATTAACTTTGACCGGATAAGAATCAGAAAAATCTTAGAATCGATTTAACTGAACCAGACGAAAGTCTTGGAATATCTTGAACTGGAATAAGAATCAGGGAGATCTTAGCGTCGATCTAACTGAACCAGAGAAGGTCTTGGATTAACTTTGACCGAATAAGAATCAGAAAAATATTGGAATCGATTTAACTGAACCAGACGAAAGTCTTGGAATATCTTCATCTGGAATAAGAATCAGGGAGATCTTAGCGTCGATCTGACTGAACCAGAGAAGGTCTTGGATTAACTTCGACCGGATAAGAATCAGAAAAATCTTAGAATCGATTTAAGTGAACCAGACAAAAGTCTTGGAATATCTTCAACTGGAATAAGAATCAGGGAGATCTTAGCGTCGATCTGACTAAACCAGAGACGGTCTTGGATTAACTTTGACCGGATAAGAATCAGAAAAATCTTAGAATCGATTTAAATGAACCAGACAAAAGTCTTGGAATATCTTCAACTTGAATAAGAATTAGGGAGATCTTAGCGCCGATCTAACTGAACCAGAGAAGGTCTTGGATAAAATTTGACCGGATAAGAATCAGAAAAATCTTAGAATCGATTTAACTGAACCAGACGAAAGTCTTGGAATATCTTCAACTGGAAAAAGAATCAGGGAGATCTTAGCGTCGATCTGACTGAACCAGAGAAGGTCTTGGATTGACTTTGACCGGATAAGAATCAGAAAAATCTTAGAATCGACTTAACTGAACCAGACGAAAGTCTTGGAATATCTTCAACTGGAATAAGAATCAAGGAGATCTTAGCGTCGATCTGACTGAACAAGAGAAGGTCTTGGATTGACTTTGGCTGGATAAGAATCAGAAAATCTTAGAATCGATTTAGCTGAACCAGACAAAAGTCTTGGAATATCTTCAACTGGAATACGAATCGGGGAGATCTTAGCGTCGATCTGACTAAACTAGAGAAGGTCTTGGATTAACTTTGACCGGATAAGAATCAGAAAAATCTTAGAATCGATTTAACTGAACCAGACGAAAGTCTTGGAATATCTTCATCTTGAATAAGAATCAGGGAGATCTTAGCGTCGATCTAACTGAACCAGAGAAGGTCTTGGATTAAATTTGACCGGATAAGAATCAGAAAAATCTTAGAATCGATTTAACTGAACCAGACGAAAGTCTTGGAATATCTTCAACTGGAAAATGAATCAGGGAGATCTTAGCGTCGATCTGACTGAACCAGAGAAGGTCTTGGATTGACTTTGGCTGGATAAGAATCAGAAAAATCTTAGAATCGATTTAGCTGAACCAGACAAAAGTCTTGGAATATCTTCAACTGGAATAAGAATCGGGGAGATCTTAGCGTCGATCTGACTAAACTAGAGAAGGTCTTGGATTAACTTTGACCGGATAAGAATCAGAAAAATCTTAGAATCGATTTAACTGAACTAGAAGAAAGTCTTGGAATATCTTCAACTGGAATAAGAATCAGGGAGATCTTAGCGTCGATCTAACTGAACCAGAGAAAGTCTTGGATTAACTTTGATCGGATAAGAATCAGAAAAATCTTAGAATCGATTTAACTGAACCAGACGAAAGTCTTGGAATATATTCAACTGGAATAACAATCAGGGAGATCTTAGCATCGATCTGACTGAACCAGAGAAGGTCTTGGATTGACTTTGGCTGGATAAGAATCAGAAAAATATTAGAATCGATTTAGCTGAACCAAAAAAAGTCTTGGAATATCTTCAACTGGAATAAGAATCAGGGAGATCTTAGCGTTGATCTGACTGAACCAGAGAAGGTCTTGGATTAACTTTGACCGGATAAGAATCAGAAAAATCTTAGAATCGATTTAACTGAACCAGAAGAAAGTCTTGGAATATCTTCAACTGGAATAAGAATCAGGGAGATCTTAGCATCGATCTGACTAAACCAGAGAAGGTCTTGGATTAACTTTGACCGGATAAGAATCAGAAAAATCTTAGAATCGATTTAACTGAACCAGACGAAAGTCTTGGAATATCTTGAACTGGAATAAGAATCAGGGAGATCTTAGCGTCGATCTAACTGAACCAGAGAAGGTCTTGGATTAACTTTGACCGAATAAGAATCAGAAAAATATTGGAATCGATTTAACTGAACCAGACGAAAGTCTTGGAATATCTTCATCTGGAATAAGAATCAGGGAGATCTTAGCGTCGATCTGACTGAACCAGAGAAGGTCTTGGATTAACTTCGACCGGATAAGAATCAGAAAAATCTTAGAATCGATTTAAGTGAACCAGACAAAAGTCTTGGAATATCTTCAACTGGAATAAGAATCAGGGAGATCTTAGCGTCAATCTGACTAAACCAGAGACGGTCTTGGATTAACTTTGACCGGATAAGAATCAGAAAAATCTTAGAATCGATTTAAATGAACCAGACAAAAGTCTTGGAATATCTTCAACTTGAATAAGAATCAGGGAGATCTTAGCGTCGATCTAACTGAACCAGAGAAGGTCTTGGATAAAATTTGACCGGATAAGAATCAGAAAAATCTTAGAATCGATTTAACTGAACCAGACGAAAGTCTTGGAATATCTTCAACTGGAAAAAGAATCAGGGAGATCTTAGCGTCGATCTGACTGAACCAGAGAAGGTCTTGGATTGACTTTGACCGGATAAGAATCAGAAAAATCTTAGAATCGATTTAACTGAACCAGACGAAAGTCTTGGAATATCTTCAACTGGAATAAGAATCAGGGAGATCTTAGCGTCGATCTGACTGAACAAGAGAAGGTCTTGGATTGACTTTGGCTGGATAAGAATCAGAAAATCTTAGAATCGATTTAGCTGAACCAGACAAAAGTCTTGGAATATCTTCAACTGGAATACGAATCGGGGAGATCTTAGCGTCGATCTGACTAAACTAGAGAAGGTCTTGGATTAACTTTGACCGGATAAGAATCAGAAAAATCTTAGAATCGATTTAACTGAACCAGACGAAAGTCTTGGAATATCTTCATCTGGAATAAGAATCAGGGAGATCTTAGCGTCGATCTAACTGAACCAGAGAAGGTCTTGGATTAAATTTGACCGGATAAGAATCAGAAAAATCTTAGAATCGATTTAACTGAACCAGACGAAAGTCTTGGAATATCTTCAACTGGAAAATGAATCAGGGAGATCTTAGCGTCGATCTGACTGAACCAGAGAAGGTCTTGGATTGACTTTGGCTGGATAAGAATCAGAAAAATCTTAGAATCGATTTAGCTGAACCGGACAAAAGTCTTGGAATATCTTCAACTGGAATAAGAATCGGGGAGATCTTAGCGTCGATCTGACTAAACTAGAGAAGGTCTTGGATTAACTTTGACCGGATAAGAATCAGAAAAATCTTAGAATCGATTTAACTGAACTAGAAGAAAGTCTTGGAATATCTTCAACTGGAATAAGAATCAGGGAGATCTTAGCGTCGATCTAACTGAACCAGAGAAAGTCTTGGATTAACTTTGATCGGATAAGAATCAGAAAAATCTTAGAATCGATTTAACTGAACCAGACGAAAGTCTTGGAATATATTCAACTGGAATAACAATCAGGGAGATCTTAGCATCGATCTGACTGAACCAGAGAAGGTCTTGGATTGACTTTGGCTGGATAAGAATCAGAAAAATATTAGAATCGAATTAGCTGAACCAAAAAAAGTCTTGGAATATCTTCAACTGGAATAAGAATCAGGGAGATCTTAGCGTCGATCTGACTGAACCAGAGAAGGTCTTGGATTAACTTTGACCGGATAAGAATCAGAAAAATCTTAGAATCGATTTAACTGAACCGGAAGAAAGTCTTGGAATATCTTCAACTGGAATAAGAATCAGGGAGATCTTTGCATCGATCTGACTAAACCAGAGAAGGTCTTGGATGAACTTTGACCGGATAAGAATCAGAAAAATCTTAGAATCGAATTAACTGAACCAGACGAAAGTCTTGGAATATCTTGAACTGGAATAAGAATCAGGGAGATCTTAGCGTCGATCTAACTGAACCAGAGAAGGTCTTGGATTAACTTTGACCGAATAAGAATCAGAAAAATATTAGAATCGATTTAACTGAACCAGACGAAAGTCTTGGAATATCTTCATCTAGAATAAGAATCAGGGAGATCTTAGCGTCGATCTGACTGAACCAGAGAAGGTCTTGGATTAACTTCGACCGGATAAGAATCAGAAAAATCTTAGAATCGATTTAAGTGAACCAGACAAAAGTCTTGGAATATCTTCAACTGGAATAAGAATCAGGGAGATCTTAGCGTCGATCTGACTAAACCAGAGAAGGTCTTGGATTAACTTTGACCGGATAAGAATCAAAAAAATCTTAGAATCGATTTAACTGAACCAGACAAAAGTCTTGGAATATCTTCAACTGGAATAAGAATCAGGGAGATCTTAGCGTCGATCTAACTGAACCAGAGAAGGTCTTGGATAAAATTTGACCGGATAAGAATCAGAAAAATCTTAGAATCGATTTAACTGAACTAGACGAAAGTCTTGGAATATCTTCAACTGGAAAAAGAATCAGGGAGATCTTAGCGTCGATCTGACTGAACCAGAGAAGGTCTTGGATTTACTTTGGCTGGATAAGAATCAGAAAAATATTAGAATCGATTTAGCTGAACAAGACAAAAGTCTTGGAATATCTTCAACTGGAATAAGAATCAAGGAGATCTTAGCGTCGATCTGACTGAACCAGAGAAGGTCTTGGATTAACTTTGACCGGATAAGAATCAGAAAAATCTTAGAATCGATTTAACTGAACCAGACGAAAGTCTTGGAATATCTTCAACTGGAATAAGAATCAAGGAGATATTAGCGTCGATCTGACTGAACCAGAGAAGGTCTTGGATTGACTTTGGCTGGATAAGAATCAGAAAAATCTTAGAATCGATTTAGCTGAACCAGACAAAAGTCTTGGAATATCTTCAACTGGAATAAGAATCGGGGAGATCTTAGCGTCGATCTGACTAAACTAGAGAAGGTCTTGGATTAACATTGACCGGATAAGAATCAAAAAAATCTTAGAATCGATTTAACTGAACCAGAAGAAAGTCTTGGAATATCTTCAACTGGAATAAGAATCAGGGAGATCTTAGCGTCGATCTACTTGAACCAGAGAAAGTCTTGGATTAACTTTGACCGGATAAGAATCAGAAAAATCTTAGAATCGATTTAACTGAACCAGACGAAAGTCTTGGAATATCTTCAACTGGAATAACAATCAGGGAGATCTTAGCATCGATCTGACTGAACCAGAGAAGGTCTTGGATTGACTTTGGCTGGATAAGAATCAGAAAAATATTAGAATCGATTTAGCTGAACCAAAAAAAGTCTTGGAATATCTTCAACTGGAATAAGAATCAGGGAGATCTTAGCGTCGATCTGACTGAACCAGAGAAGGTCTTGGATTAACTTTGACCGGATAAGAATCAGAAAAATCTTAGAATCGATTTAACTGAACCAGAAGAAAGTCTTGGAATATCTTCAACTGGAATAAGAATCAGGGAGATCTTAGCGTCGATCTGAATGAACCAGAGAAGGTCTTGGATCGACTTTGGCTGGATAAGATTCAGAAAAATCTTAGAATCAATTTAGCTGAACCAGACAAAAGTCTTGGAATATCTTCAACTGGAATAAGAATCAGGGAGATCTTAGCGTCGATCTGACTAAACCAGAGAAGGTCTTGGATTAACTTTGACCGGATAAGAATCAGAAAAATCTTAGAATCGATTTAAATGAACCAGACGAAAGTCTTGGAATATCTTCAACTGGAATAAGAATCAGGGAGATCTTAGCGTCGATCTAACTGAACCAGAGAAGGTCTTGGATTAACTTTGACCGAATAAGAATCAGAAAAATATTAGAATCGATTTAACTGAACCAGACGAAAGTCTTGGAATATCTTCATCTGGAATAAGAATCAGGGAGATCTTAGCGTCGATCTGACTGAACCAAAGAAGGTCTTGGATTAACTTCGACCGGATAAGAATCAGAAAAATCTTAGAATCGATTTAAGTGAACCAGACAAAAGTCTTGGACTATCTTCAACTGGAATAAGAATCAGGGAGATCTTAGCGTCGATCTGACTAAACCAGAGAAGGTCTTGGATTAACTTTGACCGGATAAGAATCAAAAAAATCTTAGAATCGATTTAACTGAACCAGACAAAAGTCTTGGAATATCTTCAACTGGAATAAGAATCAGGGAGATCTTAGCGTCGATCTAACTGAACCAGAGAAGGTCTTGGATAAAATTTGACCGGATAAGAATCAGAAAAATCTTAGAATCGATTTAACTGAACTAGACGAAAGTCTTGGAATATCTTCAACTGGAAAAAGAATCAGGGAGATCTTAGCGTCGATCTGACTGAACCAGAGACGGTCTTGGATTTACTTTGGCTGGATAAGAATCAGAAAAATATTAGAATCGATTTAGCTGAACAAGACAAAAGTCTTGGAATATCTTCAACTGGAATAAGAATCAAGGAGATCTTAGCGTCGATCTGACTGAACCAGAGAAGGTCTTGGATTAACTTTGACCGGATAAGAATCAGAAAAATCTTAGAATCGATTTAACTGAACCAGACGAAAGTCTTGGAATATCTTCAACTGGAATAAGAATCAAGGAGATATTAGCGTCGATCTGACTGAACCAGAGAAGGTCTTGGATTGACTTTGGCTGGATAAGAATCAGAAAAATCTTAGAATCGATTTAGCTGAACCAGACAAAAGTCTTGGAATATCTTCAACTGGAATAAGAATCGGGGAGATCTTAGCGTCGATCTGACTAAACTAGAGAAGGTCTTGGATTAACATTGACCGGATAAGAATCAGAAAAATCTTAGAATCGATTTAACTGAACCAGAAGAAAGTCTTGGAATATCTTCAACTGGAATAAGAATCAGGGAGATCTTAGCGTCGATCTAACTGAACCAGAGAAAGTCTTGGATTAACTTTGACCGGATAAGAATCAGAAAAATCTTAGAATCGATTTAACTGAACCAGACGAAAGTCTTGGAATATCTTCAACTGGAATAACAATCAGGGAGATCTTAGCATCGATCTGACTGAACCAGAGAAGGTCTTGGATTGACTTTGGCTGGATAAGAATTAGAAAAATATTAGAATCGATTTAGCTGAACCAAAAAAAGTCTTGGAATATCTTCAACTGGAATAAGAATCAGGGAGATTTTAGCGTCGATCTGACTGAACCAGAGAAGGTCTTGGATTAACTTTGACCGGATAAGAATCAGAAAAATCTTAGAATCGATTTAACTGAACCAGAAGAAAGTCTTGGAATATCTTCAACTGGAATAAGAATCAGGGAGATCTTAGCGTCGATCTGAATGAACCAGAGAAGGTCTTGGATCGACTTTGGCTGGATAAGATTCAGAAAAATCTTAGAATCAATTTAGCTGAACCAGACAAAAGTCTTGGAATATCTTCAACTGGAATAAGAATCAGGGAGATCTTAGCGTCGATCTGACTAAACCAGAGAAGTTCTTGGATTAACTTTGACCGAATAAGAATCAGAAAAATCTTAGAATCGATTTAAATGAACCAGACGAAAGTCTTGGAATATCTTCAACTGGAATAAGAATCAGGGAGATCTTAGCGTCGATCTAACTGAACCAGAGAAGGTCTTGGATTAACTTTGACCGAATAAGAATCAGAAAAATATTAGAATCGATTTAACTGAATCAGACGAAAGTCTTGGAATATCTTCATCTGGAATAAGAATCAGGGAGATCTTAGCGTCGATCTGACTGAACCAGAGAAGTTCTTGGATTAATTTTGACCGGATAAGATTCAGAAAATCTTAGAATCGATTTAACTGAACCAGACGAAAGTCTTGTGAGAGCATCTTTCTGAGGAATCCGCTGAAACAACCCTCAATAGATGTAATTTTTGAGGGGACTACCAGGTCATATAAGTAGTCAACGGTGTTTATTGATTCGTCTTTTCCTAAAAAGGTAAAGAGTTAGTTATATGCAATGTTATGATGTATGAAATGCATGATATATATCAAGCAATGATGCTATCAAAATAAATGAGATTGTGTGGTATGATGCGTATATGCCTGTATCATGATGTATGGAAATGTAATGTTTCTAGCTGGGGAAAATAACTCCCGGATAGCTGCTGAAGAATAGAACTGGATTGTTCGTTTCCGCTAGGGATGGTGAACGAAGAGAATAAACCTGCGGGAAAGGATGACTCTGTTGGGGGAATAAACTGATGAGTAGATTACTCTGTGGGGAAGGGATGTTCTGCTGAAGATTCCTATTGGGGATTGAATTCCTGTTTGTGAAAGGAAAGAAATCCGCTGGGGATGATCTTTGGTTGCGACTTCTCTGGGAATAACCTTTTAGACTCTTATGGGGATAATCCTTTGAGTTCTGCTGGGAATGATCCTTTGAACTCGGCTAGGGAGATTTATTTTTGTAATCCGCTAGGGATAAACTTCCAGAGTCTACTGGGAATGATTCTCCCAATTCTGTTGGGGAAGCTTTTTCAGACTGCGCTGGTAAAATTCTAACTCCACTGGGGATATCTTGTACCCTGCCGGGGAGTATTCTTATATTTCGTTGGGGAATATTAAGACTGCCGGGGATATCAAGCCTTTTTAGTGTTGATGGTAGATAAACTCTGCTTGGGGAGAATATTACCGATTCATTCACAATTGCAAGTCTCAACTGGGGAGAGCTATCATTATTGTCTTACTCTGCGGGGAGTGAAGGTATCCTAGCCATATTCTTCAGCTGAATCTACCTTTGTACCTGGTGGACAGAGCAACTGTATAGTTTGGACAATTTTTATTGCCCCTGTTTCTGATATTACCCGTAATCGTCTTTTGTTTCGCATGTAAATATTTATGAGCAGCAATTAATGTCAAATGCATTTATCAAAAATGAACATTGGACGTTCTTTGCAAAACAAAACAGATAAAGGAAAAACAGTTTGAAATTTGTCTGAAAATGAATTTGTATTGATTTTGAACTTTGGCCTGTAAAATAGGCATTTTTGTACAAGAGGCTGACGTCCTAGTAGGAGAATACTGCCGAATAAATAGAATTTACACAATTTGTGAAAAACTAAACAAAACATCTATGTGAATAATCTCACTGGGTTCCAACTCTGCTATTTCCTTTATGTCCTCGAGCATCTCATCACTTTGCTACTTGGTTGAAGGTAGATCAGATTGATTAGTGCCGTCCGAGCTTGATAGTTGATACCGAAGTCTAGATGCAAGGTGATCCAATGAGACATAGTGTTACGCTTTGATCCCTAATTTTTGCCTGGACTGCCCTTTCGGGTTTTCAGTCCACCGGGATACCCATTTTTGCCCAAGCCGCCTTTTCAGGTTTTCGACTTACCGGGCGTACAGATTTTCATTTTCATCCCTTATTTTGCCCGAACCCTTTTGGTTCGTCGGGAAGCCCTTATTTTTGCCTAGGCCAGTCAACCTAGCGGGTCTTTGATTATGCGTAGTATCTTTTCACTATGTCTGCATTGACGAGGTGAGGAAGGTCGTCACCATCCATGATGGTTAGAATCATAGCTCCGCCTGAGAAAATGTTCTTAACCATAAATGGCCCTTCATAAGTAGGGGTCCATTTGCCCCTGGGATCACCTTGAGGTAAGATAACACGCTTGATCACCAGATCCCCAACTTGATACTCTTGTCATCTGACTTTCTTGTTAAACGCCTTGATCATCCGCTTTTGATACGTCTGACCATGACAAATAGCAGTGAGTCTCTTTTCATCGATTAAGTTCAGCTGATCAAGCCGGGTCTAGATCCAGTCATCTTCGCTCAAACCTGTATCTTTCATGATCCGAAGAGAGGGTATCTAAACTTCAATGGGCAGTACGGCCTCCATGCCATATACCAAGGAATAGGGCGTTGCCCCTGTTGACGTCTGTGCTGAGGTACGGTACCCATGGAGAGCAAATGGTAACATCTTGTGCCAGTCTTTATATGTCACAGTCATCTTCTACACGATCTTCTTAATGTTCTTATTAGCTGCTTCGGCAGCCCCATTCATCTTCGGCCGGTAAGGAGAAGAGTTGTGATGCTGTATTTTGAACTGCTTGCAGAGCTCGGTGATCATATTATTGTTGAGATTTGTACCATTATCTGTAATGATCCTCTCTGGTACACCGTATCGACAAATCAGATTGTGCCGAATGAATCGTGCCATGACATTCTTGGTCACTGTAGCATAGGAAGCTGCTTCAACCCACGTTGTAAAGTAATCAATTGCTACCAGGATGAAATGATGCCAGTTGGATGCCGTAGGTATGATCTCGCCGATCATATCAATGCCCCACATTGCAAAAGGCCAAGGTGCCGTCAAGATGTTCAGAGGAACTGGAGGTATGTGCACCTTATCAGCGTAGACTTGGCACTTGTGACAGGTCCGAGAGTGCTGATAACAGTCGACTTCCATTGTAGACCAATAATATCCTGCCCGAAGGATTTTCTTTGCCATGGTATATCCACTGGAATGAGTTCCGAAGGTACCTTCGTGTAAATCTGCCATGATCCTTTCTACCTCGTTCTTATCCACACATCGCGGTAAGGTTGAATCATGGTTACACTTGTAAAGGATACCATTGCTGATGAAAAACTTCGCTGCGAACCTCCTTAGAAACTTCTTGTCATTAACAGATGCACCCTCGGGGTATTCCTGAGCCTCAAGGTATCTCTTCACCTCATGAAACCAGGGTTTATCCGCTACCTCTTCAGTCTCAAGATCACAGCAATGTGCAGGTTCGTCCAATCTTTCAATGATAATCTGGGGAGCTTCGTTGTTCCAATTGACTTTGAACATAGAAGACATCGTAGCTAGCACGTCCGCCAACTGATTCTCCTCTCTAGGGAAGTGTTCAAAGGTTATTTCCTCGAAATGTGGGAGCAACGTCAATACATACTCCTTTTAAGGAATAATATTAGGGTGTTTCGTATCCCACTCGCCTTTGATCTGACTGATCATGAGAGCGAAATCTCCGAAGACACTTAGAAACTTAATCCTTAGGTCAATTGCTACTCGAAGACCCATGATGCATGCTTCATACTCCGCCATATTGTTGGTGTAGTTGAAACAAAGTCGGGCGATGAACGGAGTATGAGAGCCTTTAGGAGATATGATCACGGCGCCAATGCCATTGCCCAAAGCGTTTGAAGCTCCATCAAAGTACATAGACCATCGGGATCCTTCCTCAGGTCCTTCATTCGGTCCAGGTGTCTCACAGTCAGTTACCAACATGATATTCTCATCAGGAAATTCAAAGTTCATAGACTGGTAATCATCCACTGCCTGATGTGCCAAATGGTCTTCCAACACACTTCCCTTAATTGCCTTTTGGGTCGTGTATTGGATATCATACTCAGTCAAGATCATCTGCCATCTTGCTATTCTTCCAGATAAGGCAGGCTTCTCGAAGATATACTTGATTGGATCCATCTTTGATATCAATAGAGTAGTGTGAGTTAGCATATACTGTCTCAGCCGGCGAGCAGCCCATGCCAAAGCGCAACAAGTTTTCTCGAGCAACGAGTATCAGGTATCGCAGTCAGTAAACTTTTTGATAAGGTAATAAATAGCATGCTCTTTTCGGCCAGACTCGTCATGCTTCCCCAGCACACACCCCATTGAGTTGTCGAGTACTGTCAAGTATAGGATCATAGGTCTCCCTTCAACTGGAGGCATCAGAATGGGTGGCTCTTGGAGATACTCTTTGATCCTTTCGAAAGCGGCCTGGCATTCATCGTTCCAACATACTACTTTATCTTTCTTCAGTAACTTGAAGATTGGTTCACAAGTAGCAATCAGGCGTGAGATGAATCGGGCAATGTAGTTTAGTCGTCCCAGAAAGCCTCTGACTTCTTTCTCTGTTTAGGGAGCTGGCATCTCTTGCATGGCCTTCACCTTTGCAGGATCCACTTGAATACCTTTATCGCTTACGACGAAACCCTGCAGCTTACTAGATCTTACCCCGAAGGTGCACTTGTTCGGGTTTAACCTCAGCTTGTACAACTTCAACCTATCAAATAGCTTCTGCAGATAGTCAAGATGTTCTTCCTCCATCTGGGATCTTGCAATCATGTCGTCGACGTATACCTCAATCTCGTGATGGATCATGTCATGAAACAAAGCAACCATGGCACGCTGATACGTTGTCCCAGCATTCTTCAATCCAAAAGGCATGACCTTGTAGCAAAAGGTACCCCACTGAGTAACAAAAGTTGTCTTCTCCATGTCTTCGGGAGCCATTTTAATCTGATTATAACCGGAGAAACCATCCATAAAGGAGAATACCTTGTGCTGAGCGGTGTTGTCAACCAGAACGTCAATATGAGGCAGAGGGAAATCATCCTTGGGACTTGCCCTGTTCAGATCCCTATAGTCAACACACATTCGAACCTTACCATCTTTCTTCGGTACAGGAACCACGTTGGCCACCCACTGTGGGTAATAAGTCACTGCTAGAAAACCGGCGTCAAACTGTTTCATCACTTCAGCCTTGATTTTCTCAGACATATCCGGGCGCATTCGACGAACTTTATGTTTTACTGGAGGGCAGTCTTCCTTGGTAGGCAATCGGTGAACCACAATATCGGTATCCAACCCAGGCATATCTTCATAAGACCAGGAAAAGATCTCAACGTAGTCACGAAGCATCTAAATCAACCATTGCTTCATACTAAGCTCCAGATTTGCCCCGATCTTGACCTCTTTCTTGTCTTTCTCTGTACCCAGATTCACTGATTCCACCGACTCTTCGTGCGGCTGAATAACCCCCTCTTCCTGAAGTAACAGTCTTGCAAGTTCACCAGGCACTTCGCAATCATCTTCACCTTCGTCTTCGGCTAAGTTGATCGGAATTTCGAAGTCATAATTGGCAGTAGCAGAGTCGTTACCAGTAAGATCCAAAGTGGATGTAGACCTGTATATGTGAGTGTGTGTAAAATAGCTGTTTTGCAATATGTAATAAAAGAAAAACAAGGAGCGCAAAATTTGAAATGCAAGAAAATGTCCAATGCTTTTATTAATGATATATGAAAATGACACACATAAAGCCCTCACAAATGAAGCCACGGTTCCCTGGGTAAGACACCAGGCCATAAAGTTTAAAACATTGTCTGTTACAAACTCAAAACAAAAAGTCTCATTATTGGGTAATAAAAGAAATTGGGATGAAGTCCTTTGCTGTCCAGTTGCCTAATCCACCATCAGTAGTAGGATAGATCCAGCTGTCGAACTCAGACTCTTCGACGTCGTCTTCAATGGCATTCACTCCCGAATTGCTGATGAACAGGGGAGGTCTTCCGATCCGTGCATTCCGAATAGCCCTTTGAGCTTCTGCAGTGAAACCCAAACCAAACTTGTTAGTCTTCTATGCAAAATCAGGGAGTTGTCCCCAATTTGCACACCCACCTTTCTCGACAACAGCCCGGGCATCCTTGAAGGAAGCCATCTTCATAGGAGGATCTTCAACAACAGTCTCAGTTGATGCCAGTGTCTGGGGAACCTCTTCAAAATGCTGAAATAGGGTCTCAATGAACTCCCCATCCATCTCTACATATCGGAAAGAGTTGAGGTGGCTCACCATGTACTTCTCTTCTCCTTGTACTATCACAATTTTCCCTTTGACCGGGTACTTCAGCTTTTGGTGGAGCGTAGACGTCACGACCCCAGCTTTGTGGATCCACGGATGACCCAGCAAACAAGAATAAGATGGCCGAATGTCCATCACATAGAATGTAGATGCAAAAACCTGAGAACCAAACTTGATCAGAATATCCACTTCACCGTGCACCATCCTCTTAGACCCATCAAAGGCCCTGATAACAGTGTTGCTTGGTTTCAGCTCCAACCCTTCACAATCTAACCGGTCTAGAGATTTCTTAGGCAAAACGTTCAATGAGGAACCAGTATCCACCAATACATGGGCTAGAGTAGTGCCCCTGCATTCAATGGAGACATGCAGGGCATCGTTATGATTCTTCCCTTTAGCAGTCAAGTCAGCGTCAGAGAAATCCAACCCATTATCAGCAGTCAGACTAGCCACGCAATCTTTAAACTGATCAGCTGACGTTTCTTGAGGTACGTGTGCAGTCTTTAGGAATGAAATCAGAGCCTTGGCATGGGCCTCTGAGCATAACAACAGTGACAACATAGATATTTTGGATGGGGTTTGCCCCAACTGTTTAACTACATTATAGTCGCTCTTTTTGATGATCTTTAAAATCTCTTCCATCTCTTGTCTAGAAGCTTCGACAGCAATCGTCTTCGGTGCCTCCGTCCGGGCAGGCTCATCAGTGGTCCCTTTGCCCCGAGTATTAGATGACTCGGCAACAGGGGTAGGAATGGGAACTTGAATAGGAACAGTAGCAGGTACACTGGCAGGGGTAATAACAACAGGTTTTCGGGCAGTTGGTGGAGAGATATCAGGGGAGAAAAGTCTTCCGATGCGGGTGACTTTAGCAGGTCCAACAATATTGTTGATGTTAGTATCAGCATCCAACTCTTGTTTAACTCTGTGATAATAAACATCAGCCCCGTAGTGCCAAGGGACAGCTTTATCAGATGCATAGGGGATAGGCCCAGGAACAGTGATGATCAATGGTGCGATTCTTGGAACAGATGTAATTCTAACAGGCCTTCTCGAGGAAGCCTTAGAAGGATCGTCGAAAATGGTGATAATAGCAACTTCTTTAGTATGAACTAAAGGAACAACAGTCTTCTCAAACAGAATTTCTTTACTATCCATCAGGCGTTGGACACCTGATTTCAAAAGATGGCAATTGGTTGGTAGGGCAGAACACATACGACAACCTTCATCACAACCTGGAAATAAACCGACTGACAAAAGATTCTTCTTCACAGTCATCAAGGGAGAAGAAATGTCTTTCACAGAAACCACAAACGAGTCTTCCTCTACAGCATTCACTCCATGCTTGGTCATAGGAGCAGTCACAACATTAGGTCTTTCGGGCGCCTCGAACTCAATCTCCTTAGCATCAATTAAGTCCTGTATTTTGTTCTTTAAAGCCCAACAATCATCTGTATCATATCCCGGGCTATCAGAGTGAAAAGCACAGCGGGCATTAGGGTTGTACTTAGGCGATGCAGTGTTGGGATTATGCGGAGCCTCCGTTGGAGTTACTAGATTGGTTTTCAATAACTGCGGCAGAATCTGAGACAAAGTCATGTTGAGATGGGTGAATTTACTTCAAGGTCTCTCGGCCTTTTGTTTATTGTTGCGCTGAGGAGCCCCAACAGGTCTCGAAATAACAACCGCATTAACAACTTGGCGGCGTTTAGGTCTATTCTGGCTTTTCGAACTGTAAACGGCAATGGACTCCTTCTTGAAAGGCTTTTTCTCGGTGCTCGATGAAGCACCATTTTGTATCTTACCAGACTTAATACCAGCCTCAATCCTTTCACGGTCATAATTAGCTCTGTAAACCCAGACGAAGAGCTTCCAATCAGATGGTTGAAAAACGGACCAAACAAGGTCCCCAGAAACATATCCACTAGCTCCCTATCAGCCAAGGATGGTTGCACTCTTCCAGCGAGATCCCTCCACTTCTGAGCATAATCTTTGAAACCTTCACCCGTTCCCATAGACATACCCTGGAGTTAGGTACGCGTGGGAGCGAGGTCGGCATTGTATTGGTACTGCCTGTAGAAAGCAGCGGCTAGATCTTCCCAACTGCGGATATTGGCTCCTTTTAACTGGTAAAACCATTCAAGCTGAGTCCCTGAGAGACTATCTTGAAAGAAGTGGATCCATAGGTTCTTATCAGCGGTGTACGACTGAATCTTCCTTACATACGACCGAAGTTGAAGTTTCGGGAAAGAAATTCCGTCGTATTTAGCAAAGGCTGGTGCTTTGAATTTGTGGGGAATCACCACCCCAGATGACAGACCCAGATCTCCAAAGTCCAGACCAGGCACCTTCTGAACTTCCATCGCACTCAACCGATCTTCCAGTTGCTTGTATCTATCCTTAGCCGGAGGATACTGGTCTTCGTCGAAGTTTGTCTCGTTGTCTGAAACCAAAGGGCTAGGAGCCCTCCTTTCTTTCTGACTATCTTTCCCTCTAGATGAGGTGGTCAAATCATCTTCATCTCGTAGCCTGTTTCCAAACCTGTGACCTGTGTTAAATAGGACTGTCCTCTTCTTCTTCTTCTTCTTCTCTTTCAGAATAAGGGTCTTCAGATCTTGCTGACCCTTAGCTAGATTCATGAACAACTCTTGGAATTGGGCATTTTGAGCCTGTAGAGCCTTGATTGCTTGTTCAGTCGAGGGCTCAGAAGACATGATGCTGAAATAAACAGCGAAGAAGATGAGAAAACCTGTAAGGGTACCTATTATGAGGTGCATGGAATGAAATGCGTATGATATGATTTCAAAGACATCGAGAGATTCAAATTCGTAAACAAGAAATGAAACACACTTTTATTAGATAAACTTGAAATTCAATTGTTCCACAAATTTCCCTTAAGGCGTTACAAGAAAGGAAATACTGAAAAGTAAATAAAAACTGGAAATAATCAAAAGACATCAACGCTCCCATTGATGATCTGCTGCTTCTCCAACTTCCTAGTCAACTTCTGGATCTTTCGCTCTTGCTCGTGATACTTTTCTCTATAAGTATCCCGCTCTTCCCTTAGCTGCATCCAGGACCTCTTCAATGCCCCAATGTCAGTAGGCATGTAAGGGTGGAGGATGGTATAAAGAACCCCCTCTTCATTAGCAACTTCAACAATGATAGGAAAGACGGCTTCATACGAAATTCCTAGCTTTTGGGCACGGATGCGAACCCATCTGAGATATGGCTCCATCGGAAGTGAAGTCTTTGGACCCAGCTCGTGTGGATCAGATCTGTGAACTCTATCCCAAGCCCTTATGAATCTACGGTGTTGCTCATCACTATCCCCTTGAAAATAAAAGATTATGCTAGACATTAGCAGCTCATGAGGCCCTTCCCTTATGGCTCCCCCAAACTGACGTAGGGCCAAGCACGAATTATAAGTAATTCCTCCATGGGTTCCTATCAGTGGAACATTGGGGTATTCCCCGCAGTGATCAATAATAGCCACCTCGTCCATACCTTTAATAGTCCAAATGATGTCATTGTGAGAGAGAGACATAACCCTAAAAGCCCAGCCCATGCCTTCTTTGTTCTTCAGAACTGATTTGGGAAGGTGAGAAATAAACCACCTTGCCAACAATGGAGCACAACACATCAAGGTTCCCCATTTCCGAGCAGTACGGGCATAAAGCTGATGAAGAATGTCACCCAAGAGAGTGGGTACAGGATTACCAGAGATGAAGATTTTTACCGCATTCACATCAACAAAGGAGTCAGAGTTAGGAAACAATACCAAGCCATATATCAAAAGAGACAAAATATCTTCGAAAGCCTTGAAGTCTAGACTATCCCAAAAGTGATTAGCCTTACCAACCAAGAACTTAGTCAGAAAGCCCTTTGCTCCACTTCTAGTATCCCAATTATCCATTACCTTAGCCTTTGTCATATGAAGGGCTGAAGCAATCTCTTTTGGCCTCAGGATCTTCTCCCAACCTGTGAACGGGGCCTGCTCCAGAATAGAGATACCAAGTAGATCAGAGAATTCTTCTAAGGTGGGGACCAACTGGTAGTCCTGAAAAGTAAAGCAATGGTACAGTGGATCATAGAACTGGACTATGACACTCATCATTTGTTCGTCCAATTTGGAGGTGACCAAACTAAGAAGATGCCCATGTCTTCTGATAAAGGAAGTAGTATCTGACATCTTTGCAACCAACTCTTTAAGCATAGTGGGAACCTGGACAAAGTTGATCTGGATGGTGTTCCTATGCATGGGTGCCATGACCTACAAAATAGAACAAAGATGAATCCCTCCTGTCTTTGAAATAGGTTAGTCCAATGCAAGATGTATGCAATGTTATGATGTCATGATGTCATGATAGAAAGCACACCACAAGTATCCACAAATAGCGAACATGGTAAAGGCACACAAGTCACACAGAGAGCCCTTAGATTTCAGGCTGGCAAGGAGTCTAGGTACTACCCTCTTTCAGTTCAATTGGTTTAAACCTGTCCTAAAAATAGTAACCGGGTTCTAGAGGATCTCAATATCACTGACTACCCTCAATGGGTCATAATTCCAGTTTAGCAACCTTTTCTTGCAGCCGGAATCATCGCGAGAGTTTAGTCTCAATGAGTGTAGCATACTGCTACTGTTCTATGGCCAAGTTGGTCAATTTAAAGGTTCTAAGGTCAGTTGGTGCTTAATGACCCCTCAACAGACCCATATTCTCCTCGTTCCAACACAAGGGATATCGGTACATACTAAAGTGCCACACTAACGTAGCTACTGTTTCAACCGTATCGGTCTACGTCGTATAGTTCCCTCACAGTTTATTGCTACTTACCTAAAGGGTATCCCCGGATCCGGGTTAGGATCTATAGTAACTCCGATACAAGCCCACAAAAGTAAAGCATACAAGTCAATCAATTGAAAACATTATGAACTATTCCTAAGGTACACCCCACTTATTAAGCGTCCCCAGCACAGTCGCCAGTTCTGCGATACGGTGGGAAAGAATTGACTATTTTTTGGTGTGTTGGTTCGCGTTTTGCATTTTTGTTTGCAAAATGTCACGGTAAGCAAGAGTCGCCACTGACTTTTATTTTATCCAACAAGAAAAGGAAAAAAGCACAGAAAAATTCCTTTTTCGAGATATTTCTCGGGTTCGGGGGGGTAGATTATAGAAAGGGAAGGTGTTAGCACCCTTTCTATCCGTGGTTATCCACGGAATCTTAGGTACTTGCTCATATTGTTTTCAAAATATTGCTTTCTTTGTGCTTGTGGGTTTGAAAAAAAAAATTGTTTTGAAAACTTTGTTCGAAAAAGTGTAAGTGTGAAAAGTTTTTGTTTTTTGAAAGAGCAAGTATCTAAGGACCATCTACCTACTCGAAAAAGGAATCGTTCTATGCTATCTTCCTTTATACAATGCTATCCTACTATTGATGAGTAGGTAGCACCGTCGTTGGAATTTAAGGGTCAATTCGAATTTAGGGACTTACGGTCACCAAAGCAATGTTAGGATGCCTTAACGGTAACCCTGATGTCTTAGATCATTTGTTTTGAGGCAACAACATTCGAGGCAACCGTTTTGAGGCGACTATGATCTTTGGACATGAGGGCGACCTCTAAATTGACCTATACTTAATGACCGTGTACGAAGGCAACCAAGTGGGGTGTACCCTAAGAGTGTGCATGTGCGAGTGTGTTGTTTTCAGTTATTTTGTCTTTGTACATGTCAATGGTTATCTATGTTGATTTTAGGTTAAACATTCATTCTTGTCATGCATCCCTATTATCAAACATCTAACAGTTTATAAGTTGCGGAAATTAAATTGCGGAAATTTAACTAAATATTACAAGGCGTCGGGTATTTACATCGCCAAAAGCAACCCTTTGAAATTAAAATGCGGAAAATAAATAAAGCGATAAAAATAGTTCTAATTATCTATTACATTCCGGGAACAAATACAATATGATATAAATGGATCGCGTGCGGGAAATTAAATCGAGTGCGAGTTCTAGGGTTTTGACCCTTTGTTATTAAAGAAAAGATTTTTTTTTTGCTTGCTTTTTGAATTAAGAAAGAAATTAAACTAAGTTAATTATTGAATTAAATTAATTAAACTAATTAATAAAAATAAATATTTTTGGGTTTTTGGTATTTTAAGAAATAAAAATAAATTTAATCAATGTTAATAAAATCTAATTATGTCTAAGTTAATTTTAATTATTAAAAAAAATATATTAAAGTTAATCCTAATTAAAGCCTAAATTAATTGTTAATAAAAATTAAAATTTGATTTTATGAAGAAAATATTTTTGTGGTTTTAACTTTATTAAGAAAAAATTTGATTGGTTAATTGATAATAAAAATATAATAAAACAAACAATTAAAATAAAATAAAATAAAATGTAATAGAAAGAGTTAGGGGTGTGGGCCTGATTAGTGGGGTTTGAGAAGCAAATTCCATGGCCCAATTGTGTTGGTCTGGCTGACTTTGTGAGATCTAGTGTGTGCACTTTGACTTGGTTCCATGGTGGACGTTCCATCTCCATCCATCAGATCTGGCCATTGGCCATCTGTCCATTGATTAGATGATGGTGTATGATGTACAGCTACTCCTTAGGCGCACTGGAATACCTGAAGAAAAATTATAACAAATAGCATGGGGGACCTGGGATTCGAACCCAGGTCCAGTTGGTCATTGCCAGCGCTTGCTTCCACTAGGCTACTGCATTTCAGTTGTTAAGTATATACAAAGTAATAATAATATGAGTAAATGGACTAATATGTCAGCAAAAATAAAAAAGGGCGTGCGTGTTTGAATGGTCCACTAGGAAATTGCCACGTCTCCGTCCTTAACCTCCAAACCCTGTAACTTTACCTGCGGATTTAGATCTGCAGCTAAATGCGTAGGTCATTCCTAAAATCAATTCCATACCATAAAAATGACCCCCAAAGGCATGGTTAGGTTCGTCTCCCTCTCCTGAGTGCAACCATACCTATCACGAGACTCAATTTCACCTGAAACGCAAATCCCTAAAATCCAACAAGAAACCCTAGCCACGCTGTTATGAGATTACAGTGCATATAAATGAAATTAAATATTGCTACAAGCTTAGAAATCTCATGAGAGTCACAAATATATCAATGATTTTCCAAAAAGATGCAAGAATGGAGAGTTAAGATCTCGAATACAGGGCTGATATATGTGACACTTACAGCGTGTTTTGGTGTGTATGAGAGCTTGCTTTGGATTCCATAAGGTTGAGTAGACACCCAGCAATCGATTGGTATCAAGCTTTGCTTCTGAAAACACCTCCAAGGATGATTTTGGTTTCACACTTTTTTGTCAATTTTGCAAGTTTTTGCTTTGCTTATTTCTGCAGCCTCTAACCTTTGTAATCGTGCCTTTGCCTTCTATATGTATCATGGAATGTATTAGGTCAAGAATCATGAATTAAATCTCTCTAAATCAATGCCTTATGATTTGATTCATCCTTTAAAGCTTGCCAAACTTATCAAATCTCCATCTTTTTGTACATAATATGCTTGATACTAATTTTGATGATGATTATGATGACAATTAAAACCTGAAACAATCAAAAGATATCATGTAATCAAAGCTTTGGATTTTTTTATGATTTAATTTGATTAAAAATGAAATAATTCAATAAAAAATCAAATAAAATAATAAAAATAAGATATGGGCTCATGGATGAAGCTAGGACACGTGGACAATGATGCAAGCTCAAATCAAGTGTAAAAGAATGGGCCCATTTGACAAAATTTGAAGTTTTGGGGATAGTTGACTTTTGGCAATTTTACAAAAATTCCCAACTTCAACAATGCATAACTTCTTCAATTTTGAACTTTTGGAGGTATTCTTTGACTTTTTAGAAAGCTTGAGATGTCCTATAACCAACCCTTTTGGTCTCATCTCATTTTTATATTCCATTCTCAAGTTATAAGCTTTGGCAAAAAAGGTGTTTTTGTTGACTTTCAAAAATGACCTATAATGTCCAAATTTATAACTTCTTGTGAGTGCATTTTATGATCTTGGGGTATGAATATGGATTTTAGGAAATTGCATCCTCTTAAAAATGAGCTTTGGATGGGTCATTTCTCATAAAGTATGAGAAAGTTATGCTTGGTCAAAGTTGAGTTGACTTTTCCTACAAAACCCTAATTTAGCAACTTTTGAATCTTGATGAATTTTGAGCAATCCTTGATTAATAATGATCAACCCTTGATCAAATGATGAAATATCCTTAAAAATTAGAATGTTGAAAAAAAATCTTGAAGTTTGATTATTTGTAGGTCACAGTTGACTTTTGTCCTAGCACAGTCGATTTTTGGACCCTTTGAGCAATTGACTGAGCAAACTTCCTCTGCAAGGCTTGAAATTTGAAATGGATGACCTTGAGAATATATTAGTACATTAGGGAGCATTTTAGGTCATTTGGACTCAAGGATCTTGATGCAACACAAAACCGTAATTTGGGGTTGACTGCCTTAGGAGATGATTTGTCTGACCCACTCTTGAGCAAACTTGAGCAACTTGGAGATTTTTCTTGCAATGTTTTGAGAAATATGAGAGGGAAAATTTTGGGGTACAACAGATTCTAAGATTTTTCTGATTCTTATCCAGTAAAAGTTAATCCAAGACCTTCTCTGGTTCAGTCAGATCGACGCTAAGATCTCCCTGATTCTTATTCCAGTTGAAGATATTCCAAGACTTTCGCCTGGTTCAGTTAAATCGATTCTAAGATTTTTCTGATTCTTATCCAGTCAAAGTTAATCCAAGACCTTCTCTGGATCAGTCAGATCGACGCTAAGATCTCCCTGATTCTTATTCCAGTTGAAGATATTCCAAGACTTTCGTCTGGTTCAGTTAAATCGATTCTATGATTTTTCTGATTCTTATCCAGTCAAAGTTAATCCAAGACCTTCTCTGGTTCAGTCAGATCGATGCTAAGATCTCCCTGATTCTTATTCCAGTCGAAGACCTCCTATCAACAATCTCCAAATGGCATCTGTAAGCCCGTTCCCGACATCCCGATGCTGATACCACTTCATGCGAGTGCAAATTTCTGGGCACTCTAGTGTTAAATCATCTCCCACCTTCGGATCACGAAAGGAACGAAAGCCAATATATATCCTCAGGTTTAAGAAGATTGAACAGGGGCAGCTGTTGTACCCCAAAATTTGCACTCTCATATTTCTCAAAACATTGCAAGAAAAATCTCCAAGTTGCTCAAGTTTGCTCAAGAGTGGGTCAGACAAATCATCTCCTAAGGCAGTCAACCCCAAATTAGGGTTTTGTGTTGCATCAAGATACTTAAGTCCAAATGACCTAAAATTCTCCCCAATGTCCTAATATGTTCTCAAGATCATCCATATCAAATTTCAAGCCTTGCAGAGGAAGTTTGCTCAGTCAATTGCTCAAAGGGTCCAAAAATCGACTATGCTAGGGCAAAAGTCAATTGTGACCCAAATACAGTCAAACCTCAAGATTTTTTGGCAACATTCTCATTTTGAAGGATATTTCATCATTTGATCAAGGTTTGATCATGATTCATCAAGGATTGCCCAAAATTCATCAAGACTCAAAAGTTGCTAAATTAGGGTTTTGCAAGAAAAGTCAACTCAACTTTGACCAAGCATAACTTTCTCATACTTTATGAGAAATGACTCATCCAAAGCTCATTTTGAAGAGAATTCAATTTAATACAATCCATATTCATACCCAAAGATCATAAAATGCACTCACAAGAAGTTATAAATTTGGACATTATAGGTCACTTTTGAAAGTCAATAAAAACACATTTTTTGCCAAAGCTTATAACTTGAGCATGGAATATCAAAATTATATGAGACCAAAATGGTTGGTTAGAAGACATCTCAAGATTTCTAAAAAGTCAAAGAACACCTCCAAAAGTTCAAAATTGAAGAAGTTATTTATTGTTGAAGTTGGGCATTTTTGCAAAATTGCCAAAAGTCAACTATCCCCAAAACTTCAAATTTTGTCAAATGGGCCCATTCTTTTCCACTTGATTTGAGCTTGCATCATTTTCCACGTGTCCTAGCTTCAGCCATGAGCCCATATCTTATTTTTATTATTTTAGAAGGGTTAGAGGCTGCAAGAACAAACCAAAGAAAACTTGAAAAATGTGGTAAAAAGTGTGAAACCAAAATCGTGTCTAGAGGCAATTTCAGAAGCAAAGTTTGACACCAATCAATTGCTGGAGGTTCACTGATTCAGAACCAATCCATAGCAAGCTCCCATACACGCTCAAAAGCTCTGTAAGTATCTCAAAAAACCGCTCTTCTTTTGAATTTGCAAATCTTGATTCCTGCACCTTTTGTACAAACCATTTGCATATTCATAACCTTCATCAAATTTCCAAGCGTTCTGCATTAGCCAATTGCGTTTTTCTGGCCTAGATGAAGAACCCCCATAGCTAGGGTTCTTCATTCGTGTTTTAGGGTTTTCTTTTTCAGGAGAAATCAAGACTCAAGAAGGGCATGAGGTTAATCAGGAAGCCCAGACGAACTCAGCCATGTGGTTGGAATTGATTTTCACGGACTGGAATGGATTTTAGAGTGAGCCTGCGCATTCAGCTGCGGATCCAAATCTGCAGGTAATATGTACAGGGTTCAGAGGTTGGAGACGACAAGTTGTCGTTCTCCCATTGGCCAGTTTAAATCAACTTTCGCGCATTTTTGTTTTTTCTGGTTATTCACGTGTTTTCTTTTATTATCATTATTTTGTATATAATTAATAATTGAAATGCAATGGCTGAGTGGTGGGCGTGTACATCCAATAACCTACAGGACCTGGGTTTGAATCCCAGGTCCCCCATGCTATTTGTTATAATTTTTCTTCAGGTATTCCAGCGCGCCTAAGGAGTAGCAGTACATCATACACCATCATCTAATCAATGGACAGATGGCCAATGGCCATATCTGATGGATGGAGATGGAACGTCCACCATGGGACCAAGTCAACCAGCGCATAGGGGATCCAAAAGGTCCACCAGGCCAGCTTGTGATGGGCCTCAAATTGCTGAGCAAACCCCTAAAACAGGCCTAAACCCTCTCTTCTCTATATTTCTATTTTATTTTTGTTTTGATTATTTATTTATTGTTTTTATTTAATCATTAACCAATCAAATATTTTTCTTAATAAAATTAAAACCACAAAAATATTTTCTTCATAAAACCAAATTTTAATTTTAATTAACAAATATTAATTTAATTAATTTAGGCCATTAATTAGGAATAACTTTAATATATTTTTCAATAATTAAAATTAACTTAGATATAATTAGGTTTTTATTAACATTGATAAATTTTATTTTTCTTTCTTAAAATATCAAAAACCCAAAAATATTTATTTTTATAATTAATTAATTTAATTTAATAATTAACTTAGATTAATTTCTTTCTTAATTCAAAAATAACCAAAAAAATCTCTTTTTTAATAACAAAGGGTCAAAACCCTAGAACTCGCATTTGATTTAATTTCCCGCACGCGATCCAGTTTATTCAATATTGTATTTGTTCCAGGAGTGTAATAGAAAATTAGGATTATTTTTATCCCTTTATTTATTTTCCGCATTTAAATTTCAAAGGGTTGCTTTTGGCGATGTAAATACCCGACGCCTTGTAATAGTTAGTTAAATTTCCGCAATTTATTTTCCGCAAAATATAACTGTTAGATGTTTGATAATAGGGATGCATGACAAGAATGAATGTTTAACCTAAAATCAACATAGATAACCATTGACATGTACAAAGACAAAATAATTGAAAACAACACACTCGCACAATGGCACTCTTAGGGTACACCCCACTTGGTTGCCTTTGTACGCGGTCATTGAGTATAGGTCACTTTAGAGGTCGTCCTCTTGTCTAAAGATCATAGTCGCCTCGAAACGGTTGCCTCAGATATTTTTGCCTCAAAACAAATGATCTAAGACATTAGGGTTACCGCTAAGGCGTCCTAACATTGCTTTAGTGACCGCACGTCCCTCATTCGAATTGACCCTTTAAATCCAACGATGGTGTTACTTATTCATCAATAGTAGGATAGCATTGTCTAAAGGAAGATAGCATATAACGATTCCTTTTTCGAGTAGGTAGGTGGTTTTTAGATACTTTCTCTTTCAAAAACAAAAACTTTTCACACTTACACTTTTCGAACAAAGTTTTCAAAAACACTTCATTACACTCTTGAGGACAGAAGCAAGAGTTAAATCAAAGTTTTCAAACAAAAACTTTTTTTCAAACCCACAAGCACAAAGAAAGCAATTTTGAAAACAATACGAGCAAGTACCTAAGAGCCCGTGGATAACCACAGATAGAAAGGGTGCTAACACCTTCCCTTTCTATAATCTACCCCCCGAACCCGAGAAATATCTCGAAAAAGGAATTTTTATGTGCTTTTCTCCTTTCTTTGTTGGATAAAATAAAAGTCGGTGACGACTCTTGCTTACCGCGACATTTTGCGAAAACAAACGCAAAACGCAAACCAGCATTCCAAAAAACAATCAGTTCTTTCCCACTGTATCACAGGATGTCTACTACCACGATATCAAGCAAGATTGGCCAGCTGCCGAGGATTCAAGTTCTGAGAAGGTTGACTCCAATATCAGTAATATTGTAGGGACTAGCAAGATTATCCAAAGCAGAAGGATATTCTCTCTAGAAATTGCTCCCCCAAAAGCAGTTTCTGGACCCGTAATCATCCATATTATTGTCGCTCCTCCAAAGGTTGTTCCCAGTCCTACAATTATCTCTGCTAATACTCCAACTAACAAAGCTGATACAACCCCTGTTATCACTCCTAATAACATTCCTGTTGCCGAGTCAACTGAGACTCGAGGTAAAAGTATTATGATTGAGCCTGTCCGGACGAAGGCACAATCATTGGCTATACATGAGACCTCCCGGAAAGAGATGGAGGAAATTCTGAAGATCATAAAAAGAAGCGACTACAATGTATTTAAGCAACTGGGGAAAACTCCATCAAAAATTTCCATGCTGGCTTTATTACTATGTTCTGAGGCTCATGCAAAAGCCTTGGTAAAATTCCTGAAAATTGCCCATGTACCCCAAGAAACATCTGCCGATCAGTTCCAAGATTGCATAGCCAGCTTGACTGCAGATAATGGTTTAGGTTTTTTGGATGCTGGTTTAATGCCAAGAGGGAGGAAGCATAATGAGGTATTACATGTCTCAGTGGAATGCAGGGGCACGACTCTGGCTCATGTCTTGGTTGACACCGGTTCGTCTCTGAATGTGTTGCCTAAAAAGGCTCTTGATAGGCTTGTTGTGAGGGATTGACATTGAAACCGAGCAATATAGTAGTGAGAGCCTTTGACGGGTCAAAAAGGATGGTGAATGGGTGTGATACGGTGGGAGAACTGACTAGTGTTTTGCGTTTGTTTTCGCAAATGTTTCGGTTGAGCAAGAGTCGCCACCGACTTTTTATTTTATCCTAAGGAAAGGTTTAAAAAGCACAGCAAAAACCTTTGAGATTTTTCTTGGGTTCGGGGAGTAGATTATAGAAGGGGAAGGTATTAGCACCCCTTCTATCCATGGTTATCCATGGGCTCTTAGGTACTTGCTTAGATCAACTTGCCTTGGTTTTCAATTGTTTGAAATGGTGCTTTGTGTGTGGTTTTGAAAATGTTTTGAAAAGATGCCTTTGTGCTAGGCTAACCTTGTAACAATTCTTTACTCGAATGTTTTACAAAAGGTGTTTTATCTTTTAAAAAGATGTTTCAAGGGTTTGAAAAGTTGATTTTGAAAGTGTTTGTGAAGTGGGTTTGGAAATTAGGCAAGTATTTTCTTTGCAAATTGACAAGTACTTAAGGGTTTATCTACCCTAAAGTTTTCTCAAAGATTTTTGTCATGTTTTAAACCCTTTTGACAAATTTGTTCCACCATTGTATTTGGTGGACAATCTTGTCTTAGGAGATTAAAGGGACGGGCGCGGGTCATCGTTTAGACCATAGTTGCAATAATGTTAAATGTCTTTGGGAAATTTTCTTTAAAAGGGACTTGATCATTTTGTTTAAGCAGCATTTTGTGGGACTATGATCATTTTGATTGTTTGTTTTACCCAAAGAAGTTTAACATGCAACATGGCCCAATTATTTGAAAGCAACAAAGTGGAATACCCTAGGGGTGTTAGTGTGCAAGTGTGTTTTATTGCATAGAAGAGTTTTTTCTTTTTGAATTAGGTTTTTCTATTTCATTGATTTTATCTTGCCATACACGTCCTAATTACTAGCAAATAAGAAGCGGAAATATAAAATCCTACGCTATTACAACAATTAGGGGAGGGGGATACACATTTGTACATGGGGGGTTCAACGAGAAAAATAGACAAAAAAGAAAATAGCAAAAAACAAGATATATAGAGAGAGAGAGAGGGAGCCCGCGCGCTGTTGGGAGGCCATCAGAAGTTCTGACCCAGATCCGCTGCCAGATGATCAACCTGTTGGTGAAACTGGATGAGTCAGAACTTCTGACTCTAGCACCTGCAAAACAGAACCTTGTTAGTGGGGAAACCAGAAGTTCTGATTTCCCTGCGCTGCAAGACAGAAGTTTGTTAGTGGAGATACCAGAAGTTCTGATTCTGCTGAAAAGGCAATAACTCTCAGAGGTTCTGATGTCATTGACAGCAAAACAGGCTTCAGATGTGCTAACGTCAAAGTCAGCACTTGGCTTTTTCCTGTACTAATCAGAACATCTGCAATCCTATTGTTACTCCACAAAACAGGAAACATATTTGGAACAGATCCAGCAAATAGCAAAAGGTTTCAGAGGTCAGAATCACCAAGGTCACAGGCAATCTTATATTGGCTCAGGACGTTCTGAGGTATGAAAGTCCTCAGAACATAAACAGCAATAACATGAATATTTACATTATGTTACTTGAATATGCACAGCTGATGATGCTTAACAGTGTGGTGAGGGTCAGCTGGTGCTTACCTGACTGTTTGGAAAAGTGGGTGAGTGAGAGTTTAGCTTTTGGTTCTGGTTCTGGTGGTGTTCTGGACAGATTTGGAAAAGGGGAAGTAAAGGTGTATATGTGTGTAGGGTCAGAAGTTTGGAAAGAGTGTTTTTGGTTTACAGAAAAGAACTGGATATTCGATGGAGATGAAGGTGAGAAACTCAAAGTTATGAAACAAAACTGAAGATTTTGGCAGAGTTTCAGAATGCTGTGTTGTTAGGAATTATATTTCTCTCTTAGCAATTTTTCTGTTTCTTTTCTTGAACGTCTTTGGCAGTGGTGAAAACTCTCTATTTATAGGCAAAATCCTTGTGGATGCCATGAACATTTGAGGCGCAAACAGAGTTTGAACTTGCTCTTTGACAGAAATTCCTGGGAAGTTGTGATAACAGCTAGCTTTCAGCCTAGGTTGTAGCAGCAGGCGTAGATTGGGGAGAAGTGACCCCTGAAGTGGGCGGTGGCGTGAAGACCCATGCCAGAATCTATGCAAAAGCATTTTCCAAGCCACACGTGAATGCTCAGGAGTGGTTGGAAGCATTAATGGGCATTAAATGGTGACAAGACCTGTCAATACCAATATTCTGGTAATGGAAATCAGCGTTGAATCAGCAGCGTAAACCATGCTCTGGCCTTGGCTACCTGTTGTCTTAGCATGCTCTGGAAATTCTCCTGGTTTTCTGGTACGTTCCTTGGATCTACTTCTGGACAATCTGGACTTAGAGAGTGTGACACCCATTCTTCTGACCTTTCATCTTCTGATTTCAACCTGTTCTGAGGGAGCCTTCAGACTTTCCTGTTTCTCTTGCATTCCTTTAACAAATTCTGACTGAGCTTGTGTAACTGCTGAAAGGGCATATTCTGTTTGAGGCTTACATTCTGAACCACATTTACAACTTCTGATTTGAACTGGTGTAGCTGCTGAAGAGCCAACTTCTGACCACGCTGAGCCAAGCTTGCAACTTCTGACCGTCTTCATCTGGAATGGGTCCAGAAGTTCTGAAGCGCTGATTTTTCTAAAAAACTTATTTTAGAGAAGCATTCTAAGTACTTGGAATTTGATTTTCTTTCTCAAGATAAAAGCGCTGCTTCTGGAATTCGTGAGATCATATTGCTCTTGTAAGCGGCTTGCTTGGGCCAAAGGATAACTCAGGACTTGGATTTGCTTCAGGGGAACTTTTGAAAAAAATCCAGGATGGTTTCCTGAAGAAAGGGAGGGCAAATTTTGGGGTACAACAGTTGCCCCTGTTCAATCTTCTTGAACCTGAAGAGTTAGATTGGCGAGTTTGCCTTTCGCGACTCGAAGGTAAAAGGAGATTGGACACCAGAGTGCCCGGAAATTTGCACTCGCCTAGTAGAGTATCAGCAATGTGATGGCGGGAATGGGCTTATAGATGCCATCTGAAGAGGTGGTGGATAGGGAGATGGGCTTATAGATGCCATCTGGAAGGGAATATTAGGAAGGTGTCCAAGCTCTGGACCATCTCTGAGCTGGGGGTCTGAACAAGCAATAGATTGACATCCGTTGTTTGGGAGGAATCTGTAAACTGTTTTCAGAAGTCTTGAGAAGAATCTGAACAAGTGATAGGTTAACATCCGTTTACTTGGAGAACCCGTGAACTGTTTTCAGAAATCTTGAAGTTGAATAAGCAATAGAGCAACATCCGTTGTTGGGAAGCGTCCGTAAACTGTTTTCAAAAGTTGCATCTGAACAAGTCGATAGATTAACATCCGTTGTTGGGAAGAATCCATAAACTGTTTTCAGAAGTCTTGAGAAGAATCTGAACAAGTGATAGGTTAACATCCGTTTACTTGGAGAACCCGTGAACTGTTTTCAGAAATCTTGAAGTTGAATAAGCAATAGAGCAGCATCCGTTGTTGGGAAGCGTCCGTAAACTGTTTTCAAAAGTTGCATCTGAACAAGTCGATAGATTAACATCCGTTGTTGGGAAGAATCCATAAACTGTTTTCAGAAGTCTTGAGAAGAATCTGAATAAGTGATAGGTTAACATCCGTTTACTTGGAGAACCCGTGAACTGTTTTCAGAAATCTTGAGATTTGAATGATTTTAGTCTGTCAATTGATCTTGCCTGAAAAGGCAAAGAGTTAGTTGTATGCAATGCTATGATGCATGATACAATGTATATTATGGCGTTATGAATGTAAATGGATGCGTATGTAAGTTGGAGAGCTGTCTTGCACAGGAGAGATGAATCCGGGATAACGGAAGATAAAGGAATCTTGATTGCTGCCGGGGAAAATAAATCCTGGGTCGCTACTGGGGAACATGGAGCTTGGGTTGTATACCAATCTTCTGGGGAATTCCTGAAGTCTTCTACTGGGGAGTACCAAACTAGTAGACTTAATGCTGGGGAGGTAGGACTGAGAATCTTCAGTTTGGCGGGAAATATTTCTGGCGACTTTACTGGGGAATTCAAGATTTGCCCTCCAAAATTCTGTGGGGAGAAGGTTTAAAAATCTGGCTCCGCTGGGGATTGTCCATTTGAAGCCTTTGATCTGCTGGGGGATGCTGAAGCTTAAACTCTGAGGGAAAATGATTTCCAGAAGATTCTCTGGCTGGGGATTTGCAAAGATAAATTCCTCCGGGGATAGTATTGATAAGTTATTGTTGGGGAATTTTGAGGAACTCCGCTGGGGATGGGAAGAACTTTGGCGAGCGCGATCTTCCGTGGTGGTTAGCTGAGGATAACCCAGTTATAAGCCTTTGTGAGGAATAACTTTGAATAAAACTCGGGAGGGACGTCCGTATTCTGCGGGGAGATACCCTCCAGAACCTTACGGGGGATAAGCTTCGAGAGTCTGCTAGAGATAAGCCTCAGGGTTTGCTAGGGATGTGGATTCCAAATCTCTTGGGGGGTTTCCTTCGAAAGGGTGTCAAGATATTCATCTGTACCTTCATCCTATCAGTGATCCTTTTTCTTAGGTTCGTTTAGGAAGTGATTTATGTTTCAAATGCATATGCCTATTTAACAAAACATTGGACGTTTCTCAAAAATAAAACA
This sequence comes from Vicia faba, assembly GCA_948472305.1. Lineage (NCBI taxonomy): Eukaryota > Viridiplantae > Streptophyta > Magnoliopsida > Fabales > Fabaceae > Vicia > Vicia faba. Next base: position 167,432 of record CATIWC010001422.1, read on the forward strand.
AATAGTGTAGAAGAAAAAAGAAAAAAGGAAAATGACACAAATTTTGGGAAGAGTATTTGTATTGATTTTCTTTGAGTATATTTGTACAAAGGAGACAATCATCCTAGTAAGAGGATCTTGTCGTAAATATTTGAAAAATTTATACAAAACAAAGATGGCTATATGAAATAATTCCATGGGATTCCATTCTGCTGTAGCTTTCACAACTCCGAACATTTGTCCATTCAATGCTTCGTTTGACGATGGCTGGATTGATCAGAAACCTGGAACCGGTTGATGAAGGGACTGTCTTTGAAGTGATCTGACGAGACATAGTCATACGCTTTAATTCCCTAACTTTTGCCTGAATCGCCCTTTCGGGTTTTCGATTCACCGGGAAACCCCTTTTTGCCCAAGCCGCCCTTTCGGGTTTTCGACTTGCCGGGTGTACAGATTTTTTTTTGTTTTTTATCCCTAATTTTTGCCTGAACCGCCCTTTCGGGTTTTCGGTTCACCGGGACACCCCTTTTTTGCCCAAGCCGCCCTTTCGGGTCTTCGACTTGTCGGGTTATTTTATGCGTAGTATCTTTTGACTATGTCTGCGTTCGCAGGGTGCGGTAAATCGTCGCCGTCCATGGTGGCCAGAATCATTACACCACCAGAAAATATGCTCTTGATCACAAATGGTCCTTCATATGTAGGAGTCCATTTGCCCCTGGGATCACTTTGCGGCAAGATGATCCGCTTGACTACTAGATCTCCGACTTGATACACTTGACGTCTGACTTTCTTATTGAAGGCCTTGATCATCCGTTTTTGATACGTCTGACCATGGCATATAGCCGCAAGTCGCTTTTCGTCGATCAGATTGAGTTGATCAAGTCGGGTCTACATCCAATCATCCTCATTCAAACCTGCATCCTTCATAATCCTTAGAGACGGGATCTGAACTTCCATAGGCAAAACAGCTTCCATGCCATAAACCAAAGAAAATGGGGTTGCCCCAGTTGAAGTACGTATCGTCGTACGGTATCCATGCAGCGCAAACGGCAACATCTCATGCCAGTCTTTGTAAGTGACTGTCATTTTCTGAATAATCTTTTTAATGTTTTTGTTCGCAGCTTCCACAGCACCGTTCATCTTCGGCCGATAGGGAGATGAATTGTGATGATAAATCTTGAACTGTTCGCATAATGCAGTGATCATTGTGTTATTCAGATTTGTACCGTTGTCTGTGATAATCCTGTCCGGAACACCGTACCGACATATGAGATTTTGCTTGATGAAGCGGGCAACCACATTTTTGGTGACAGAGGCGAAGGAAGCTGCTTCGACCCATTTAGTGAAGTAGTCAATGGCAACCAGGATGAAGCGGTGTCCGTTGGAAGCCGTGGGCTTGATCTCTCCGATCATATCAATGCCCCACATTGCAAAGGGCCATGGAGCAGTCAGGACGTTGAGGGGAACCGGAGGGATATGAACTTTGTCAGCATAGACTTGACACTTGTGACAAGTACGGGAATGTCGATGGCAATCAGTCTCCATGGTAGACCAGTAATAGCCTGCCCTTAGGATCTTCTTAGCCATTGTATGCCCGCTCAAGTGAGTGCCAAATGGGCCGCTGTGTATATCAGTCATGATGAACTTCGCTTCAGCCTTATCCACACATCGAAGTAATACACAATCATGGCTTCACTTGTAAAGGATGTCGTTGCTCAGGAAGAACTTAGCAGCGAATTTCCTTAAGAACTTCTTGTCATTCACGGAAGCTCCCTCAGGATAATCTTGGGTCTCGAGATACCTTTTGATTTCATGGAACCAAGGTTGTTCCACTACTTCTTCGGTATTAATCTCATGACAATGTGCGGGTTCATCCATTCGCTCGATGGTGATTTGGGGAGCCTTGTTATCCCAGTTGAATTTAAACATGGAGGACATGGTGGCTAGAGCATCTGCCAGCTGATTCTCTTCTCGCGGAAAGTGCTCGAAGGTAATTCGCTCGAAGTGAGGCAACAATGTCAGAACATGTTCTTTGTATGGAATAAGATTAGGATGCTTGGTATCCCAATCTCCTTTGATCTGGCTGATGACCAAAGCCGAGTCCCCGAACACGATCAAAGATTTGATCCCCAAGTCTATAGCAGCCTTGAGACCAAAGATGCAGGCTTCATACTCAGCCATATTTTTTGTGCAACTGAAGCAAAGTCGGGCCGTGAAAGGAGTGTGGCATCCTTCCGGAGAAATGAGTACTGCGCCAATGCCGTTTCCAAGTGCATTTGAAGCACCATCAAAGTACAGGGTCCATCGGGATCCCTTTTCGGGTCCGTCATACGGTCCGTCACCTTTAATGTTGTCCACATTCATGATGTCCTCGTCTGGGAAATCAAATCTCATGGGTTGATAGTCTTCGATAGCCTGATGAGCCAGATGGTCAGCTAATACACTCCCTTTTATAGCTTTTTGGGTGGTGTACTGGATGTCATACTCGGTCAAGATCATTTGCCATCTGGCTATCCTTCCAGATAAAGCGGGCTTTTCGAAGATATATTTGATAGGGTCCATTTTGGATATCAACAAGGTAGTATGAGTCAACATATATTGTCTTAGTCGGCGAGCAGCCCATACCAAAGCGCAACAAGTTTTCTCGAGCAGTGAGTAGCGAGTCTCACAGTCGGTAAACTTTTTGCTAAGGTAATAAATAGCATGCTCTTTTCGACCAGACTCGTCATGCTGGCCCAAAACACACCCCATTGAGTTATCCAAAACGGTCAAATACATGATCAATGGTTTTCCTTTGACGGGTGGCATCAGAATAGGAGGTTCTAGCAAATACTCCTTGATTCTATCAAAAGCAGCTTGGCAGTCATCGTTCCATTCGACTACCTGATCTTTCTTCAAGAGTTTGAAAATTGGCTCACAGGTAGAAGTCAGATGTGAGATGAATCTGGCAATATAGTTTATGCGCCCCAAGAAACCTCTAACTTCCTTTTCAGTGCGGGGAGCAGGCATCTCTTGTATTGCTTTTACTTTTGCCGGATCGACTTCAATGCCTTTGTTGCTTACAATGAATCCCAGGAGTTTACCAGACCTAACTCCAAAAGTGCATTTACTCGGATTCAGCCTGAGCTTGTATTCTTTCAATCTGGCAAACAGCTTTTCCAAATGTTCAAGGTGCTCTTCCTCTGTTTGTGACCAAGCTATCATATCGTCTACGTAAACTTCAATCTCATGATGTATCATGTCATGAAATAAAGCTACCATGGCGCGTTGATAAGTTGCCCCTGCGTTCTTCAACCCGAACGGCATCACCTTATAACAGAAAGTTCCCCATTGTGTGACAAAAGTTGTTTTCTCCATATCCTTGGGGGCCATTTTGATTTGATTGTAGCCCGAGAATCCGTCCATGAAGGAAAACACTTTATGCTGAGCTGTATTGTCGATCAAGATGTCAATATGAGGTAGCGGGAAATCATCCTTAGGGCTGGCCCTATTCAAATCCCGGTAGTCCACACACATTCTGACTTTGCCATCCTTCTTAGGCACTGGCACAAAGTTAGCGACCCATTGAGGATAGGACGTAACAGCCAGAAAGCCAGCATTGAACTGCTTCATTACCTCTGCTTTGATTTTTTTGGACATGTCAGGCCTTATTCGGCGAACTTTTTGCTTGATCGGTGGACAGTCTCCTCTTGTGGGGAGACGGTGAACCACGATGTCTGTGTCTAGACCTGGCATGTCTTCATAGAACCAAGCGGAGATTTCAACATACTCATTCAGTAACTGTACCAAGCGTTCCTTGACTTCTGGTTCCAGGTTGGCACCCACTTGCACCTCCTTCCGATTCTCCTCGGTTCCCAAGTTAATAGTTTCTAACGGCTCTTCGTGCGGTAAGATGGCCCTTTCCTCTTGTTGCAAAAGTCTGGCTAGTTCCCCGGGTACTTCACAACCTTCGTCATCCTCATACTCGGCTAGATTGACCAGGTCTTCAGAGTTATTGAAAGATACAACAGAATAGTCACCCATGGAATCCGGAGTGGATGGGTACCTGCATTGGTGAGTGTGGGTGTGTGTAAGGGATAGCCATCCTTAAACAAAAATGCAAAAGGAAAGAAAATGAACACAAGCAGTTTATCAAATGAAAAACGTCCAATGAATCATTAAACATGGCATATGAATATGAAAAATAGTCAAAATCCTTACAAGTGGACCTACATGCCCCAGGCAAGACAGGAGGTGAAAAGATAGTGTACGGACTGTTTGAAAGTAAAATATTACAGACCAAATAGGAAATGTTTAATAGATAAATTACTGATGAATAAAGGTGATGGGGACAAAGTCTTTAGCCTCCCAATTGCTCAACCCTCCTCTGTCAGTTGGATGAATCCATTCTTCAAAGTTGCTTTCTTTGTCTTCATTTTCCAGGGCGTTGATTTGGTAAGGAGAAATTTTGATCGGCGCTCTCTCAATCTTTGACTGACGCATGGCCTTCTGGCCAGCAGCGGTGAAACCTAATCCAAACTTATCAGCCTTATGCGGAAGATCGGGTAACTGCCCCCACGCTGAATTCTTCCCTTCCTTAACTGCAGCCCTTGCATCCTCCAGAGATGCCATCCTGGCCATCTGTCTGGGTGCCTCAGCTGCCAACTTCGCCACTGCTATCTCAGGAAGCACTTCTTCGAAATGTTGAAACGGTGTCTCAATGAACTCCCCTTCAACCTCCACATATCGGAAAGAATTTAAATGGCTAATCATGTACTCTTCTTCGCCGTGGACAGTAATGATCTTTCCCTTTACAGGATATTTCAGCATCTGGTGTAAGGAGGAGGTGACTGCCCCAGCATGGTGTATCCAAGGTCTACCCAGCAGGCAGGAGTATGATGGACGGATGTCCATTACATAGAAAGTGGATTTAAACACCTCAGTACCTATCTTGACAGGAATTTCAACTTCTCCATGGACCATTCTTTTCGACCCATCGAAAGCTCTGACGACAATATCACCCGGCTTCAATTCCAACCCTTCGCAATCTAGCCGGTCCAAGGCCTTCTTAGGCAAAACATTCAGCGATGAACCGGTATCAACTAAAACATGTGCAAGAGTGGTTCCGCGACACTCGATTGAAATATGCAATGCATCATTGTGATTTCGGCCTTTAGGGGTCAGGTCGGCATCAGAAAAACCTAATCCATTGTCTGCCGTCAGACTAGCCACGCAATGTTGAAATTGATCTGCAGAGGTTTCCTGGGGCACATGAGCTGCCTTTAGAAACTTAATCAAAGCTTGAGCGTGCGCTTCTGAGCAAAGCAACAGTGCCAGCATGGAGATCTTGGAGGGGGTTTGCCCCAACTGTTCCACCACATCGTAATCACTTCTCTTGATTATCCTTAAAATCTCGTCCATTTCTTTCTTGGAGGCTTCCGGAATCACCAAAGGTTGAGCCCTCGTCCTGACGGGCTCATCTTGTATTCCTTTTCCTTTATCGGCAATGGTAGGAGAGACAGCACTAGGAACGAAAATTTCTTCAATCAAAGGAGTTCTAGCAGAGAGCTTTACTGGTGCAGGGAGGACTTCTTTAGCTGGCGTGGGTCCAAAGACTGCTCTTGGAGGAGCAATCTCTGGGGAAAATATTCTCCCGCTCCTGGTGATTTTGCTGGTGCCCGCAATGTTACCAATGCTGGCTTCTTCATCATCTGAATTTTCTTCAATTACCTCGATTTGCTTGATACCATGGTAGTAGATGTCACCACCATAGTTCCAAGGTATCGACTTCTCAGAAACATAGGGAACAGGTCCCGGCATTGTTATCTTTAAGGGAACAGATTTTGCAGCTGGTGTAATCTTAACTGGCTTTTTGACGGCCTCGGAAAGATTGGCGTGAATGGTTATGATTGAGACATTTTCAACACGAACTGGAACAGCAGGAACTTTTTTGAACAAAATTTGTCGGCTATCCATGAGGCCTTGGATGCCTTTCTCCAATAGCAGACAATCAAACGGCAGAGAGTGGCAACCGTAGCAGTCTTCTTTACATCCCGGGAAGATCCCGGCCTTTAACAAATTCAACTTAATGGTTAGCAGTGGAGTAGTCAGATTGCTAACGTCAGCAACATACAGATCCTCTTCAATGGCATTGACATTCTGACCGTGCTTCGGCATAGGTGCAGATATCACATTGGGTTTTTCCGGAGCATCAAACTCTACCTCCTTAGCCTCTATCAGGTCCTGGATCTTATGTTTGAGTGCCCAACAATCATTAGTGTCGTGTCCAACACTGTCTGAATGATAGGCGCACTTGGCATTGGCATGATAATGCGGAGAGGATGTATTTACATTTTTTGGCGCCTCCTTGATAGTGGCAAGATTCAATTTCAACAGATGGGGAGGCACCTGCGCTGGAGTCATATTAATACGGGTGAACTGCCGTTGTGGCCTTTCCACCCGTTGCTGGTTTGGTCTGGATTGGTTGTAGCGAGGCTGCTCACTTGGAGTGTTTTGAATCATTACGGCCCCCACAGTCGGCCGACGCTCCATCTTCCCTGCTCCTCTTTGAGAATATACCATAGCTGTCTCCTTCTTAAAAGGCTTCTTCTCAACACTTGCAGCAACACTCTTCTGAATCTTTCCTGACTTGATGCCAGCTTCAATCCTTTCGCCGGTTAAGATTAAATCGGTAAACCCTGCGGAAGAGTTACCAATTAAATGATTGAAGAATGGCCCAGATAGGGTCCCAAGAAACATATCAACGAGCTCGCGATCGGTTAAAGGAGGCTGCACCCTGCCGGCCAAATCCCTCCATTTCTGTGCATATTCCTTGAATCCCTCACTTGCTCCTAGTGACATACCCTGAAGTTGGGTACGAGTAGGAGCAAGATCAGAATTATATTGGTATTGTTTGTAGAAAGCGGTGGCCAAATCTTCCCAATTTCTGACACTGGTCCCTTCTAGCTGGTAAAACCACTCCAACTGAGCTCCCGACAGGCTGTCTTGAAAGAAATGAATCCAGAGATTTTTATCTGCTGTATAGGGTTGAATCTTTCTCACATAAGACCTGAGATGCATTTTGGGACAGGACAGCCCATCATACCTTACAAACACTGGCACCTTGAATTTTGGGGGAATCACAATTCCGGCGACCAAGCCCATGTCTTCAAAATCCAAACCCGGTACCCTTTGCAATTCCATAGCAGCCAATCTGTCCTCTAAACCCTTGTACCTATCATCAGCTGGAGGATACTGCTGGTCAGAATAATCTTCGTCCTCTTCAACCTCTTCCTCCTCTGCATCAGACTCGGAAGGCACTGCAACCCGATCTCTCTTACTAGTCCCTTCATCAGAAGTAGGAGGAAATTCAAGCACCCTCCGAGCTTTTCTGTCAAATCTTCTCCCCAAAGTAGCCACTCCGACCCTCTTTTTCTTCTTCACTGGGTCTCTACTCTCCAGATGAGCCTTGATATCCTCTTGACTCTTGACCAAGGTCGTCAAGAGTTACTGGAACTGTGCATTCTGGGCTTGTAGGTCTTTGATCGTTTGCTCGAGATCCATCCTACTGACATAAACAGCAGATAGATAAGGAAACCTGGAGTGAGACCTGCTTATGCACATGATGAATGGTATGCTGATGTATGCAATGCATTCAAGGGTTTAGGATTTTCAAAGTTGTTTCAGACAAAGAAGAACGCACGTCACATTAATAAGAAGAAATTTGTTAGTACATAAATGCCCCATGGGCTAAATATTACAACATAAACTTCTCAAGGCAGAAAGACATTGCGCATCCTCCTTGGCGCGATGTAGGTGTTGAGGGCCTCTTGCTCGTGGAGTCGGCGGGTAAGCTCTAGAACCTTCTTTTCACTGGCGTAGTAGCTAGCTTCAAAATTGTTCCGTTCCTCCTTGAGCTGAATCCAACTTTTCTGCATTTCTTCCCACGATGTAGGCATGTCTGGATGCAGGATGGTGTAGGGGACCTCTCCTTCATTGACGGGCTCTTTAATCACTGGGAGTACATGAGGATAAGGCATCATCAGACTTTGGGCTCGGGCTCGTACCCACTTGAGATAGGGCTCGAGAGGGATGGAGTTCTTGTGTCCCAGAGTCTTGCTATCAACCTTGTTGAGTTTTCCCCAAGCTCTGATGAATCTTTGGCGGAGTCCTTGCGCATCGTTGTCGAAGTCAAAAACTAGGCTAGGAATCAACATATCATGAGGGCCATCCCTCCGTGCATATCCAAATTGTCTCAAAGCTAGGCAAGGGTTGTAGGTGATACCTCCCCTGATTCCAAGTAAGGGAACATTAGGAAACTCTCCGCAACGATCGACGATGATGACATTTTCTCTGGACCGAGAACACCAATGCACATCAGAATGAGTAAGAGTCATCAATCGTTGGGACCACCTTGTACTTTGGTCGTTCTTCAAGACAGATTGTGGAAGGTGCGAAATAAACCACCTTGCGAGGAGAGGAGTACAGCACATGAGAACACCCCTCTTTCTCATTGTTCGTGTGTAAAATGAGTGAAGGATGTCCCCAAGCAATGTTGGTATTGGGTTTCTGGACAAGAAGATTTTGACAGCGTTGACATCTACCAATTGGTCAGGATTTGGGAACAAGACCAACCCATAGATAAGGAGTGCTACAATCTCTTCAAAGGCTTGTAGGTCCAATGAGTTCCAACATTCTTGTGCCTTCTCAAACAAGAATTTTGCTAAGAATCCTTTGACGCCGCTTCTGGTTTCCCAATGCCCCTTGATTTCAGATGGTTGTAGATGTAGTGCTCGAGCAACATCTTCAGGCTTTGGTTCCTTCTCCGTACCGTTGAAGGGTAGTTGATTAAGGATAGGGATTCTTAGGAGTTGAGAAAACTCCTCCAAAGTGGGAACCAACTGATAATCAGGGAAGGTGAAGCAGTGGTGAAGAGGGTCAAAGAACTGGAATAGCACTTTCATCATGTCTTCTTCAATGTTGGTGTTGACTAGGCTGTGCAGTCTACCATGTCTTTCACTGAAGGATGAAATTTCCGGAATTCTTGAAGTGATCTCCTTGAGTTGAGGAGAGATTCTCACAAGGTTGACTTGAATGGTATTTCTGCGAGGTATTTCCATGACCTGCAAAACAAGAACAATGATGAAGATCCAAACCCTTGAAATGGTTAGTAAATGCATATGATGCTTTATGATGTTCATGATGTATGCACAAGACATATGTACAAGAAAATCACACCAAACCCTAGTTTCAGGCTTGCATGGGGTTTCATAGGTAAGTACCCTCTTGAGTGTAGTTGGCTTAAAAACCTGTCCTATAAATAGTAACCGGGTTCTAAGGAGCTCAATATCACTGGATTGTTTTCATTGTTCATTGTTTTGGTTTAGCCACTTAACTAGCGACCAAAATATTCCAAGAAAACAACCCTCAATGAGTGTAGTATCGAGTATCTACCAACTTCGGACTGCACCAAAGCCGGTCATCTCACTACCCCTAATAAAAGGCCAAGATGGTCAAGTAAGGTTCTAGGTCATTAGTGCTTAGTGACATCACTCAGTGGCCCCGTACTCTCCTTGATTGAACTCAAGGGTTACCGGTACTCACAAATATGTCGCACTAATATAGCTATTGCTTAGACCGTGTCGGTATACCCCGCACAGTTTCCACAACGTATTGCTATCTATGAATGTTTCCCAAAATCCGGGTGGAGGATTGTAAACCCAAACAATAGAGCCCAAGTATAAAGCAAGCAAATCAAACAATTAGTCATGCAAGAGGGTGATCTAAGCCCTAAGGTTACTCCACTTAAAGCATCATCCCCAGCAGAGTCGCCAGTTCTGTGATACGGTGGGAGAACTGACTAGTGTTTTGCGTTTGTTTTCGCAAATGTTTCGGTTGAGCAAGAGTCGCCACCGACTTTTTATTTTATCCTAAGGAAAGGTTTAAAAAGCACAGCAAAAACCTTTGAGATTTTTCTTGGGTTCGGGGAGTAGATTATAGAAGGGGAAGGTATTAGCACCCCTTCTATCCATGGTTATCCATGGGCTCTTAGGTACTTGCTTAGATCAACTTGCCTTGGTTTTCAATTGTTTGAAATGGTGCTTTGTGTGTGGTTTTGAAAATGTTTTGAAAAGATGCCTTTGTGCTAGGCTAACCTTGTAACAATTCTTTACTCGAATGTTTTACAAAAGGTGTTTTATCTTTTAAAAAGATGTTTCAAGGGTTTGAAAAGTTGATTTTGAAAGTGTTTGTGAAGTGGGTTTGGAAATTAGGCAAGTATTTTCTTTGCAAATTGACAAGTACTTAAGGGTTTATCTACCCTAAAGTTTTCTCAAAGATTTTTGTCATGTTTTAAACCCTTTTGACAAATTTGTTCCACCATTGTATTTGGTGGACAATCTTGTCTTAGGAGATTAAAGGGACGGGCGCGGGTCATCGTTTAGACCATAGTTGCAATAATGTTAAATGTCTTTGGGCAATTTTCTTTAAAAGGGACTTGATCATTTTGTTTAAGCAGCATTTTGTGGGACTATGATCATTTTGATTGTTTGTTTTACCCAAAGAAGTTCAACATGCAACATGGCCCAATTATTTGAAAGCAACAAAGTGGAATACCCTAGGGGTGTTAGTGTGCAAGTGTGTTTTATTGCATACAAGAGTTTTTTATTTTTGAATTAGGTTTTTCTATTTCATTGATTTTATCTTGCCATACACGTCCTAATTACTAGCAAATAAGAAGCGGAAATATAAAATCCTACGCTATTACAACAATTAGGGGAGGGGGATACACATTTGTACATGGGGGGTTCAACGAGAAAAATAGACAAAAAAGAAAATAACAAAAAACAAGATATATATAGAGAGAGAGGGAGCCCGCGCGCTGTTGGGAGGCCATCAGAAGTTCTGACCCAGATCCGCTGCCAGATGATCAACCTGTTGGTGAAACTGGATGAGTCAGAACTTCTGACTCTAGCACATGCAAAACAGAACCTTGTTAGTGGGGAAACCAGAAGTTCTGATTTCCCTGCGCTGCAAGACAGAAGTTTGTTAGTGGAGATACCAGAAGTTCTGATTCTGCTGAAAAGGCAATAACTCTCAGAGGTTCTGATGTCATTGACAGCAAAACAGGCTTCAGATGTGCTAACGTCAAAGTCAGCACTTGGCTTTTTCCTGTACTAATCAGAACATCTGCAATCCTGTTGTTACTCCACAAAACAGGAAACATATTTGGAACAGATCCAGCAAATAGCAAAAGGTTTCAGAGGTCAGAATCACCAAGGTCACAGGCAATCTTATATTGTCTCAGGACGTTCTGAGGTATGAAAGTCCTCAGAACATAAACAGCAATAACATGAATATTTACATTATGTTACTTGAATATGCACAGCTGATGATGCTTAACAGTGTGGTGAGGGTCAGCTGGTGCTTACCTGACTGTTTGGAAAAGTGGGTGAGTGAGAGTTTAGCTTTTGGTTCTGGTTCTGGTGGTGTTCTGGACAGATTTGGAAAAGGGGAAGTAAAGGTGTATATGTGTGTAGGGTCAGAAGTTTGGAAAGAGTGTTTTTGGTTTACAGAAAAGAACTGGATATTCGATGGAGATGAAGGTGAGAAACTCAAAGTTATGAAACAAAACTGAAGATTTTGGCAGAGTTTCAGAATGCTGTGTTGTTAGGAATTATATTTCTCTCTTAGCAATTTTTCTGTTTCTTTTCTTGAACGTCTTTGGCAGTGGTGAAAACTCTCTATTTATAGGCAAAATCCTTGTGGATGCCTTGAACATTTGAGGCGCCAACAGAGTTTGAACTTGCTCTTTGACAGAAATTCCTGGGAAGTTGTGATAACAGCTAGCTTTCAGCCTAGGTTGCAGCAGCAGGCGTAGATTGGGGAGAAGTGACCCCTGAAGTGGGCGGTGGCGTGAAGACCCATGCCAGAATCTGTGCAAAAGCATTTTCCAAGCCACACGTGAATGCTCAGGAGTGGTTGGAAGCATTAATGGGCATTAAATGGTGACAAGACCTGTCAATACCAATATTCTGGTAATGGAAATCAGCATTGAATCAGCAGCGTAAACCATGCTCTGGCCTTGGCTACCTGTTGTCTTAGCATGCTCTGGAAATTCTCCTGGTTTTCTGGTACGTTCCTTGGATCTACTTCTGGACAATCTGGACTTAGAGAGTGTGACACCCATTCTTCTGACCTTTCATCTTCTGATTTCAACCTGTTCTGAGGGAGCCTTCAGACTTTCCTGTTTCTCTTGCATTCCTTTAACAAATTCTGACTGAGCTTGTGTAACTGCTGAAAGGGCATATTCTGTTTGAGGCTTACATTCTGAACCACATTTACAACTTCTGATTTGAACTGGTGTAGCTGCCGAAGAGCCAACTTCTGACCACGCTGAGCCAAGCTTGCAACTTCTGACCGTCTTCATCTGGAATGGGTCCAGAAGTTCTGAAGCGCTGATTTTTCTAAAAAACTTATTTTAGAGAAGCATTCTAAGTACTTGGAATTTGATTTTCTTTCTCAAGATAAAAGCGCTGCTTCTGGAATTCGTGAGATCATATTGCTCTTGTAAGCGGCTTGCTTGGGCCAAAGGATAACTCAGGACTTGGATTTGCTTCAGGGGAACTTTTGAAAAAAATCCAGGATGGTTTCCTGAAGAAAGGGAGGGCAAATTTTGGGGTACAACAATGGGGAAGTGGATATCCCCATAAAGGTTAGAACCCAAAAATTTGATTCAACTTTTTATGTAATGGATATTTGCCCTTCATATTCCTGCTTGCTAGGCCGACCGTGGATTCACAATGTTGGCGTTGTCACCTCTACGCTGCATCAAATGTTGAAGTATCTGATTCAAAGGAAAGTCATCACCGTTCATGGAGAAGAAGAGTATATGATCAGCCATCTCAATTCCTTCCGATATATGGAGTTAGATGGTGAATTTATTGAAACTTCATTCCAGCACTTTGAAGAAGTCCCACAAGATGTGGCAGTGACCAAGGTTGTGTCTCAAGTTCCCATGATCACAAGGCCTCCACTCAGGATATCATCTTTGAAGGATGCCAAGGCAGTGATAAAAGAAGGTGGGTGCACTATTTGGGGACAACTCCCAGATATCCCATACAAATCTGACAAGTTTAGTTTGGGTTTCACTTCCTGTGCCAAGAAGGTTGTACGCCGTGCTCGTGCCGGAGGACCACCCTTGAAGATCAGCAACTGCAAAGTCAATGTAGTGGAGGATGATGAAGACAACTACAACCTGGAGGATTAGATTTTCCCAACTGTCAGTGGAGGGCTTAGCAACTGGGAGGCTAGAGATTTCGTCCCGATCACTTTTATCCCGTAGTAATTTGTCTTTACATTTTGTTGGATCTGTAATATTAAAACAATTCAGACTCTTAAAACCTTGTGTCTTACCCGAGGCACAATGGTCCATTTGTAAGGGTTATTATCTCATTTTCATATGACATCAATGAATCATGGACGTTTTTGCATACAAACTTTGTGCTCATTGTTTTTTCTTTTTTACATTTATTTCAAAGATAATTATACTCACGCACACACTCACACTCACAATGCAGGTCTACATCCATTCAGGATCCCATGGGTAACGGTTCTGCTATGGCTTTTTGTGACTCTGAAAATCTAATCTACCAAGTCGAAGAAGAAGGTGAGGAATATTGAGAAGTACCAGGGGAACTTTCCAGGTTACTACAACAAGAAGAAAGAACCATTCAGCCTCACAAAAAACCAGTGGACACAATTAACCTAGGCATCGAAGAAGACAAAAGAGAAGTCAAGGTGGGTGCCAATCTGGAACCCAGTGTCATAGAGCGTCTGATTCAGTTGCTACACGAGTATGTTGAGGTCTTTTCCTGGACGTATAAAGACATGCCAGGACTTGATGCATATATTATGGTACATCATCTACCTACAAAAGAGGACTGCCCACCAGTAAAACAAAAGGTCTGTCGTATGCGACCAGATATGTCGGAGAAGATTAAAGCAAAAGTCATAAAACAATTCAATGTTGGATTCTTGGACGTCACCTCTTATCCGTAATGGGTTTCCAATGTTGTTCCCGTGCCCAAAAAGGACGGCAAAGTACGAATGCACGTAGACTAGAGATATTTGAATAGGGTAAGCCCTAAGGATGATTTCCCACTTCCCCACATTGATATTCTAGTTGATAATACGGCACAACACAAGGTGTTTTCCTTCATGGACGGTTTCTCAGGCTATAACCAAATCAAAATGGCGCTGAAGGACATGGAGAAAATAACTTTTGTCACACAGTGGGGCACATTCTGCTACAAGGTTATGCCATTCGGACTGAAGAATGCTGGGGCAACCTATCAGCGTGCCATGGTAGCTCTATTCCACGACATGATACATCACGAAATAGAGGTCTATATGGACGACATGATAGCTAGATCTCAAATAGAAGAAGAGCATCTTGATCATTTATAGAAACTGTTTGAGAGGCTAAAGAAGTACAAGCTGAGGTTGAACCCAAATAAATGCACATTTGGGGTGAGGTCTGGTAAACTCCTAGGCTTTTTCGTCAGCAATAAAGGTATTGAGGTAGATCCTGCCAAGATGAAAGTGATACAAGAGATGCCTGCTCCTCGTACTGAGAAGGAAGTCAGAGGATTCTTGGGACGTTTGAACTACATTTCCAGATTCATTTCTCACCTGACAGCTACTTGTAAACCAATCTTCAAGTTACTGAAGAAAGATCAAGTATTTAAATGGAATGATGAGTGCCAAACTGCTTTTGACAAGATCAAAGAGTATTTATAAGAGCATCTTGTGTTAATGCCATCAGTCGAGGAAAGACCATTGATCATGTATCTGACTATTTTGTAAAATTCAATGGGGTGTGTACTAGGGCAGCATGATGAGTCTGGCCGAAAAGAGCACGCTATTTATTACCTGAGCAAAAAGTTTACCAAATGTGAAACAAGATATTCACTGCTCTAGAAAACTTGCTGCGCTCTGGCATGGGCTGCTCGTCGGCTAAGACAGTATATGCTGACCCATACTACCTTGTTGATATCTAAAATGGATCCAATAAAATACATCTTCGAGAAGCCCGCCCTCTCTGGGAGAATAGCGAGATGGCAGATGATCCTGACAGAATATGACATACAGTATACTACCCAGAAAGCAATAAAGGGAAGTGTACTAGCTGATCACCTTGCTCACCAAGTTGTGGAATACTACCAATCCATGAAGTTCGAATTCCCAGATGAAGACATCATGATGGTAAACAACTGTGAAGAATTCAGTCCATATGACGGACCTGAACAAGGATCCTGATGGACCCTGGTTTTTGATGGGGCATCTGTGATACGGTGGCCAGAACCGGGACGTGGTTTCCCTATTTTGTTAAGGAAATTTTGCTGGTTTGCGTTTTGCGTTTGTGTTTTCAAAATGTCGCGGTAAGCAAGAGTTGTCACCGTCTTTTATTTTATCCAACAAGGAAAGGAAAAAAGCACAAAAAAATTCCTTTTTCGAGATATTTGATTATAGAAAGGGAAGGTATTAGAACCCTTTCTATCCGTAGTTATCTACGGGCTCTTAGGTACTTGCTCATCATTTTCAAAATTGTTTTCTCTGTGTTTGTGGGCTTTGAAAAGTTTTTGTTTTAACTTCGATTTAACTCTTGCTTTGCTTCTGTCTTTAAGAGTGTAATGAAGTGTTTTTTGAAAACTTGTTTGTAAAGGAGTGTAAGTGTGAAAAAAAGTTTTATTTGGAATAAGCAAGTACTTAAGAGCTAATCTACCTACTCGAAAAAAGAATCGTTCTATGTTCGTTTCCTTTAGACAAAGCTATCCCACTATTAGTGAGTAGGTAGCACCGTTGTTGGAGTTTTGAGGGTCAATTTGAAAGGGACGTACGGTCACTAAAGCAATGTTAGGACGTCTTAGTAATAACCCTAATGTCTTAGATCATTTATCTGAGGTAACAATATCTGAGGCAACCATTCCGAGGAAACTATGATCTTTGGACAAAAGGACGACCACTAAAATATCCTATACTCAATGACCGTTTACCGAAGGCAACCAAGTAGGAGTGTACCCTTAGAGTGCGCATGTGCGAATGATTCAATTTCAGTTTATTTATCTTTGCACATTTAGGGTGATCTAACTGTTTTAAAATTAATCATACATTCTTGTAATGCATCCCTATATCATACATCTAACAGTTAATAATTTGCGGAATTTAAAGTGCGGAATTTAAACTACGCTATTACAAGGCTTCGGCTATTTACATAGCCAAAAACAAACCCTTTGAAAATAAAGCGATAAATGTAAATAAACGTCCTAATTAAACTATTACAAACTGTAGACAATTACATCAATATGGTAAATAATAAAAATAAAGCGCGCGAGAAGAATTAAAATTGACGAGAATTTAAGGTTTTGACCCTTCTAACCTAATTAAAAGAAAAAATATTTTTTTGTTGTTTTTAATAAAAGAAATAAGTTTTCTAAATTAAATATGCAATTAATTAGTTAATTAAATTACTTAATAAAAGTAATTACATGACCTATTTTGGTTTCTTTGGTTATTTTAAGAAAAAAAATATATAATTAAGTTAGTAATAAAACCTATTTATTCTAATTATTTTTAAGTTATTTACAAAAAGAAATTAAAGTTTTACCTAAAATTAAAATTTAATTAAGAAAAAATCCTAAATCTATTTTTATGTGATTTTTATATTTGTTTATTGATAAAAAAAATAAAAGGGATTAAAAGAAATAAACAAAAGGAATAAAACATGAAAATAAAGATGGGCCTAGTAGCAAAAGTAAACAGGGGGTGCAATCATCAGAAATCCCTAAGCCCGGATCTTCGAAAGCTCCATGCTCTAACTATGGTGTTTTTTTTATTCGTGCGTGGAACCTATGATTCAAACATCCATAACTGTTCTATATAAACTCAAACAAACATTAGCATAATATAAAATGTGATTAAAATTAGAGATTCAAAGTTTAAAATTTTACCAAACCGGTGTTGTCAAATGGGGGGCGTGTTAGGCGTATGATGGATTGCTCTTGGGCCTTGTAAGACTCTTGAGGACTTCAAGAGGATGGTTTGAGGCTTGATGTCAATTGAGAGGGACCAGAACCTCGAGATATGACTTGCACCACTTCTTTGATTTCTGGAGAGCTTTTTGAGAGCTTTTTGAAGAGCTTTTTGAGAGCTTTTTAGAGAGCATTTTCATCTCTTTCAAGCTTGTATGGCTCTATATTTATAGAGAATAATGAGGAGACAAGAAAGCATGGAAAGAATCTCCCTCATAATATTGTGTTTTAAGACCATGATCAAAATTTGAAAAAAAATGCCTTATTTGATAATTTTATGCCACTTTCACATGTGGATGAACCTGTACATATTTGAAGAGTTATTGCATGAAATCAATTGACATAAACCAGCATAAAACTTTCCCAAAATGGATTCACATCAAAATTTATATTATTTCTATTATTTATTTATTTAATTCTGAATTTTAATGAATAAAATATCAAAATAAATAGCATAAATAGTAGAAAAATGTATGTGTGGGCTTAGAGGTCGTGAACCATGTTAGGAATGAGTTTCAAACTTGAAAAGATAGGCCCATTTGGAAAAACTCCAAGTTTGGTCAATATTTGATTCATGCATTTTTTCAAAAATTTCCAACTTTGACAATGCATATCTCTCTCAATTTTAACCTTATGAGGGTGTTCTTGGACTTTTTATAAAGCTTAGGATGTCCCCTAAGAGACCTATTTGGTTTCATCTCAATTGGATCTTCCATGTTCATGTAAAAAGCTTTGACCCAAAAGGTGTTTTTGTTAACTTTCCAAAATGACCTATATTGTCCAAATTCATAACTTCTTCTGAGTGCATATTTTTAACTTGGAAGATGAAGATAGATTGTAGGGAATTGAATCCTCTTCAAAATGAGCTTTGGATGGGTCATTTATCATAAAGTATGAGAAAGTTATGGTTGGTCAAAGTTGAGTTGACTTTTCCTACAAAACCCTAATTTAGCAACTTTTGAGTCTTGATGAATTATTAGCATTCCTTGATGAATCATGATCAACCCTTGATAAAATGATGAAATATACTTCAAAATGAGGATGTTGACCAAAAATCTTGAAGTTTGACTGTATGTGGGCCACAGTTGACTTTTGCCCTAGCACAGTCGATTTTCAGGCCTTTGAGCAATTGACTGAGCAAACTTCCTCTGCAAGGCTAGAAACTTGACATGGATGATCTTGAGAACATATTAGGAAAATGTTGATCATTTGGGGTCCCTTGGACTCAAGTATCTTGATGCAACATGAAACCCTAATTTGAGGTAGACTGCCTTAGGAGAGTGCTTGTCTGGCCAACCCTTGGACTACCTTAAGCAACTTGGGGATCTTTCTTGAAATGTTTTGAGAAATATGGGAGGGGAAATTTTGAGGTACAATAGCTGCCCCTGTTCAATCTTCTTAAACCTGAAGATTTAGATTGGCTTTCGTGCCTTTTGTGATCCAAAGGTGGAAGAGGATTGAACACTAGAGTGTCCAGAAATTTGCACTCGCATGAAGTGGTAATTGTCTTGTGATGTCGGGAATGAGCTTACAGATTCCATTTGGAAATTGCTGACGAGGGGATGGGCTTAAAGATGCCATCTGAAGGAGTGTCGATCGCATAAGAGATTCCTTAGCGAGAGCTTGTATACCTGTCGTTGAGGAAGATTCCGCTGGGGAAGGCTGATATTTGTTGAGAGAAGTAGAATTTTAGGAGCTTTGGTCGTCCGTATTCCAATGAGGAAACATCTCTGTTGAATTTTAGGAACTTCGGTCGTCCGTATTCTACTGAGGAATCATCTCTGCTGACATTTAGGAACTTCAGTCATCCGTTGTTTAACTGAGGAATCATCTCTGCTGACATTTAGGAACTTCAGTCATCCATTGTTCAACTGAGGAATCATCTCTGTTGACATTTAGGAACTTCAGTCATCTGTTGTTCAACTGAGGAATCATCTCTGCTGACATTTAGGAACTTTAGTCATCCGTTGTTCAACTGAGGAATCATCTCTGCTGACATTTAGGAACTTCAGTCATCCGTTATTCAACTGAGGAAAACATCTCTGTTGACATTTAGGAACTTCAGTCATTCGTTATTCAACTGAGGAATCATCTGTGCTGACATTTAGGAACTTCAGTCATCCGTTATTCAACTGAGGAATTAACTCCTGCTTGAGGAAGCGGAAGTGAACTTCATATCTAATTGTGTACAGGCTGCACCACAACCTACTAGGGAAAGGTGAAACCGATCGTCTTTGATAGGTCTGGGTCTTATAGTGTTATGGACTGCTGTCTGGAGATAAGAGAAAAGAAACCTGGATAGTAGGTTTATGAGAAGGAACCTGGGTAAGGTTGCTTCGTGAGGAGTTTGGATAACATTGCGTCTGAACCGAGAAGGAACCTGGGTAAGGTTTCTTTGTGAGGAGTTTGGATAACACTGCGTCTGAACCGAGAAGGAACCTGGGTAAGGTTGCTTTGTGAGGAGTTTGGGTAAAACTGCGCCTGAACCAAGAAGGAACCTGGGTAAGGTTGCTTTGTGATGAGTTTGGGTAGAACTACATCGGGACTGAGGAGGAACCTTGGTAAGGTTACTTCAGGATGAGTCTAGGTGAAACTACATCAGGAAAGAGAAGGAATCTTTGTAAGGTTGCTCCAGGATGAGTCTAGGTGAAACTACATCGGGAAAGAGAAGGAACCTAGGTAAGGTTGCTCCAGGATGAGTCTAGGTGAAACTACATCGGGAAAGAGAAGGAACCTAGGTTAGGTTACTCCATGATGGGTTTAGGTGAAACTACATCTGAACTAAGAAGGAACCTAGGTAAGGTTGTTCCATAATGGGTTTAGGTAAAACTACATCTGAACTGAGAAGGAACCTAGGTAAGGTTGCTCCATGATGGGTTTAGGTAAAACTGCATCTGAACCGGGAAGAAACCTAGGTAAGGCTGCTTCATAAGGAGTTTAGGTAAAACTGCATCTGAACCGGGAAGAAACCTAGGTAAGGTTGCTTCAGGATGAGTCTGGGTGAAACTACATCGGGACCAAGAAGGAACCTGGGTAAGGTTGCTTCGGGATAAGTCTGTGTAAAACTTCAAGAGAAACCTAGGTAAGGTCACCTTGTGATAAGTTAAGTTCGTGTAAAACTTCAGGAGGAACCTGGGTAAGGTTACTTTGTGATAAGTTTGTGTAAAACTTCAGGAGGAACCTAGGTAAGGTTACTTTGTGACGAACCCGTGTAAAGCTGTATTTAGGAGAAACCCGTGTAAGATTGCTTTGTGACGAACCCGTGTAAAGTCTGTTTAGTTTCCGGAGTTAATCTTGAACTTGCAGGAAGTTGTTGATGATAACCATCTTTCCTGAAAAGGTACATGATTAATTGTATATGATGCATGACATGCATTATATGATGATGTTCTCAAAATAAATGAAATTATGTTGTATGCAATATGTATGCGCACGTCATGATATATGAACATGAAATGCTATTGTGGTACGTCCGAGTTTGGGAAAATAAATCCCTGACTGTTGTTGGAGAATAAAGAGTTTCGCTCGCTGGAGATAACAACCGAAGATGATTGGGAGAATAATCCTGCAGGAGAGAATAACTCCGCTGGGGAATGGAATGACGAGGAAATGACTATGTAGGGAGTATATACTCTGCTAGAAGATCTGCTGATTTGGAGAAATAAAACTCAACTGGGGATGAATTACTGTTACTGGTGACAGTGAACCCTGTTGGGGATTGAATTTCTGTCTGTGAAAGGAATGAACTCCGCTGGGGATGATTTACCAATGGCGACTTCACTGGGGATAATCTTTTAGACTCTACTGGGGATAATCTTCCAGACTCCACTGGGTATAATCTTCCAGTGCTGGTGATAGATAAACTCTGCTTGGGGAGAATCTTACCGACCCATTCGTGGTTGCGAGCCTCAGCTGGGGAGAATTAACACCACTGTCCTTTTCTTACTCTGCGGGGAGTGTAGATGTTACTGGGACGCGGGATGAGGATATGACAATGACTTTGCATTGAGACTTTTCTGCCCCTGTATCTGCGGGAGAAGGTGCCTGCGGAGGCCTTGTGGATCGAGTATTATTCCAACCTATGAGGTGCTTGGTAATTGCCGATTGAAATGACAAATCTTCTTCTGGTAGGCAAGTGACGAGATAACGGGACATAGTCGTACGCTTTAATCCCTAACTTTTGCCTGGACTATCTTTTCAGATTTTCAGTCCACCGGGATACCCTTTCTTGCCCAAGCCGCCTTTTTAGGTTTTCGACTTGCCGGGTGTATAAATCTTTTTTGTTTTTATCCCTAATTTTTGCCCGAACCCTTTTGGTTCGTCGGGATGCCCTTATTTTTTCCTAGGCCTGTCAACCTAGCGGGTCTTTGTTCATGCGCAGTATTTTCTGACTATGTCCATGCTCTCAGGGTGTAGGGAGTTGTCATTGTCGGTAGTGTTGTGTTGCCATACTACCAGAAGATGTTCGTTTGATCATACAAGATTCATTGCTAGAATTCATGTCCAATTCCCCAAGTGATTCAGATGGAGATCTGCCCCTGGCTATTTGGCATCTTTGAGAGACTCCTTGAATCTTGACTTGACTGCCCCAGATGATAGACAATGCTCATGTCGTGCCCCTTGGTTGGAAGTGTTTTTTCCACTTGAGGTGACACTTTTTATTGAAAAGGTTTTTGTTCACTAGATATTCGTTGTGCGAATTTCTCAGCTGTTGAACAAATAGTCATATGCAAACAATGTTATTTTAAGAATGCAAAGCTTATGTCTGTTTTGAAGTTCTTTGAAAATGCAGTTTTCAATAAAACAAGCGAATTTTTGTAAAATGTGATGTCAACTCAAGATTTACAACAAGCCCTACAGGAGTCAAGATACATTTTATAACAATATGCTTTCAAACTAACCCATGCCTCAGCTAGGACTTTTAAGGGTTATAACGTGGTCTGGTTCACGGTTCAAGAAACAAAGGATAAAGGCTCAGATTTTATTTGTACCCACCCATTCTTTGTGATGTTCTTCGATCCTAAACTCGGCTAATTGTGCATTTAGACCCCGTTTTGAGTCTTTGCTCTGATATTCCAGTGATGGTTCGGATACTGACAAATTATTTTGAACAAACTGTCATTTTGTTGAGAGTTTGTAGGACCTCTTTCTTTTTGATTTCGTTATCCCTGTCTTTTTGCCTGAACTGTTTCTTTCTTGTGATTACAGTCAGCGGGATGCCCCAGTTTTTCTTAAGTCTCCTTCATAGGTTTTGACTTAATGGGTTTTTATTTCGAGAGATAATGACTGCCTGTCTTGATGCTTATAGGGAACCATCATCGTCTTTTGTTTTGGGAGAACGTCTTTGATGCCATTCATTGTGCACCTGGATTAACTGAGAAAACTACCCTGCCCCAGGTTGTGATTAAGGGTTTTAATTTGTGTGAAAAGAAAAACTCCAACTTCTTTGGCTCAAAGGGGTTGACTAGGGATTATCTTCCTTATAACTCCACTGTTTAGGATTTGAAACAACGCCTGTACATCGTCAGCGAGGTCTGTTCAAAAGCATACTGTAGAGATTTTGATATCATTTTCATCATCCTCCCTCTAAAGGCTTAGAGTTTTTTAATCGAGAGTTGAACATCACAAAAATGAAAGCAATTTGAATATAGTGAATACTAATGGATTGATTCAAAACAGACATATGCAATACATTGATAAAGTAATAAAGTTTTAACATGACTAAATGTTTGAACAATCAAAAGAAAATTACAAATAGAAAATTCTAATGAACAAAAAGTCTTCTCGTCTCAGGACTTGTCACTTCAAATGGTGAGCCTTTGAGGATTGACAAAAACATTCCAGTTGACCATCTTGTGTGAATTCCAATGCTCCTTATCGATCAGGTCTTGAATTTTGTTTTTCAATGCCCAACAGTCATCAGTATCATGCCCCGGGCTGTTGGAATGGTATGCACACCTTGCATCAGGATTGTAGTTTGGGGAGGCTATGTGGGGATTCTGAGGAGGGTCCCTTAACGTCACCATATTCAATCTCAATAGGTGTTGTAAAGCTTGAGACATCGGCATGTTGAGCTCGGTGAACTGCCTTTTGGGCGTATCTGGCTTACTCTGATTAACCCGTTGCTTTTGGCGATGTTGTCATTGGACCCGTGATGTAGTAGCAATTTGGAAAGGTCCACCCTTCACCAAACCAAACCCTTGTCTTCTTGGAGGCTGATAAATGACTTGGTCCCCGACCTCGACTGTTTGCTTCATACTATTGTATGTGTCTTGATGAAGCTGGTTGATAATGATTCTCAGCTCTTGTTATTCCTGGGCTAAGCTTTGGATAAGGGCCGTCTGCCCTAGCATTTGGGTTCTTATTGCATCTACCTCAGCTTGTAGTTGTTCTAGCCGTTCGTCCTTATTGTCTTCAGGACGTTTCTTGACCAAGTCCCCGACGAGGAGTGTTTTCAACTCTTCTTGCCCCTTGGACAGGTTTAGTAATATTTCCCTAAACTGAGTTTCTTGAAGATCTCAGGTGTCTTGTTGGAGAGCCATTGCTGAAATAAACAGCGAGAACATGAGAGACATGTACTGGGAGACCTGTTATGCAATGATATGTATGATATATGTATGCAATGTTTCAAGGATCTCGCGGGGTAAACAAGAAACTGTTAGAATTTGAATTTTGCAGCTTTGATTGAAGAAACTTCGTGTCATCAAGAGTCCTTTTTCAAGAGTCAAGCTCACCATATCGAGTGGGTCATAGCCACTGACTCAAGTTATCATGTTTTGATCTCTAGACGGAATTGGCTAGAGGAAAATAAATCCCCTTACCCCTTGCTAGACTTTTGGTTCATCATAACCTGCACCGCAGGCCCTTGAGATCCTTGAAATGGTTAAGGAATGCTATGGTATGATGTTTATGATGTGTATGCTATGCGCTTAAGCAAGAATGCAAGGTAATGTAAGCAAGTAAACTCGGCAAGAAATCCAAGTTATTGGATAAGGACTGTAAACAAAACCTGCAAGGAACTCATGTTATTAGATAACAAAAATGTGCAAGTAGTTCAAGTTTGAAAGCACACAAGTCACACAAACAGCCTTAAGTTTAGGCTTGCATGGGGTCTAGGTATTACCCCTCTTTCAGTTTAGTTGGTTCAACCTGTCCTAGTAATAGTAATCGGGTTCTAGAGGTTCTCAATATCACTGACCATCCTCGATCGGTCATAATTCCAGTTTAGCAACCTTTTCTTGCGGCCGGAATCATCACGAGAGTATGGTCTCAATGAGTGTAGCATACTACTAATTTTCTACGGCCAAGTTGGTCAATTATAGGTTCGAAGGTCAGTTGATGCTTAATGACCCATTAGCAACCCCATACTCTCCTTGTTGCTCCACAAGGGATATCGGTACCAACTAATGTTCCACATCAACGTAGCTACTGCTTCAACTGTATCGGTCTACGCTGTACAGTTCCCTCACAATCTATTACTACTTACCTAAAGGGTATCCCCAGATCCGGTTTAGGATCTATAGTAACTCCGATACAAATCCCACAAAGATAAACAAACAGATCAAACAATTGAAAACAATATGATGAACTATTCCTAAGGTACACCCCACTTATTTACTCCCCAGCAGAGTCGCCAGTTCTGTGATACGGTGGCCAGAACCGGGACGTGGTTTCCCTATTTCGTTAAGGAAATTTTGCTGGTTTGCGTTTTACGTTTGTGTTTGCAAAATGTCGTGGTAAGAAAGAGTCGTAATCGTCTTTTATTTTATCCAACAAGGAAAGGAAAAAAGAACAGAAAAATTCCTTTTTCGAGATATTTCTGAGTACGGGGGGTAGATTATAGAAAGGGAAAGTATTAGCACCCTTTCTATCCGTAGTTATCTACGGGCTCTTAGGTACTTGCTCATCATTTTCAAAATTGTTTTCTTTGTGTTTGTGGGTTTTGAAAAGTTTTTGTTTTAACTTTGATTTAACTCTTGCTTTTGTCTTTAAGAGTGTAATGAAGTGTTTTTTGAAAACTTGTTTGTAAAGGAGTGTAAGTGTGAAAAAAGTTTTGTTTGGAATGAGCAAGTACTTAAGAGCTAATCTACCTACTCGAAAAAAGAATCGTTCTATGTTCGTTTCCTTTAGACAATGCTATCCCACTATTAGTGAGTAGGTAGCACCGTCGTTGGAGTTTTGAGGGTCAATTCAAAAGGGACGTACGGTCACTAAAGCAATGTTAGGACGTCTTAGTAATAACCCTAATGTCTTAGATCATTTATCCGAGGTAACAATATCCGAGGTAACCATTCCAAGGCAACTATGATCTTTGGACAAAAGGACGACCACTAAAATATCCTATACTCAATGACCGTTTACTGAAGGCAACCTGTCATACCCCAATTTTTGACCTAAGATCTCTTTTTTTTTTTACAGAAGGCAAGGTCACGAAATACGGTCGGTTTTAACCTCTCACCTTCGAGCATTGACTATGCAGAAATTGTCAAGTATTTTGAACATTCTTAGCCTATGTATCACTAACTTCTTATCAAGAATGAAGTGTGTGTTTTTCGTTTCTTTGATTTCATTTGCAGGAAACAGATCTGAATCAAGAGCATCAGGCGTCATGCCTCGATTAGGGTTCAAAATCTCTCAAGTCAGAAGTACAGTTGATCGTTGATTCTTGAAGACTGATTTATCAGGGGAGTCGTGTGTTTATTTCCACGCCCTGTTAGACAAGTGGTCTAAAGCTTCTCCAAAAATTCTCCAAAGCACATTCAAGATTTCAGCATCACTGGTTTACATGTGCATCAAGATGCTTTGGAATGCGAAGAAAGATCAAGTTTGCAAGTCGACTCAAAGCATTTCGACCAAAAGGAAACTCTTGCAAGTTCAAGTTCAAATGGTCATAACTTCTTCAATTTTCAATGTCCTGAGGCGATTATTTTGCAAAGTATCACAAATAGCATTGTCTATGAGATTACTTCAAAGATCAATGTTCAATTTATGCCACAGATGTTTTCTCAAAAGACATTTGAGTCTTATGTTGGGATAATTCATGAAACTAGAGTTCTAGTTCATTGATTCAGTAATTGCTTGTATTACAAGTTACCACGAATTGATGATATGGTTTTTTTTAAAGAAGAAGATTTGAGGATCATTTCGAATAATTCTTTTTATTTCAAATCGACTCAAGTGTGCGAGGCGCAATTCATTCAAATGAATTTTCTTTTGATTTAAGATATACAAAAGCACCAATTTCTCATGATGCAAGTTTACGAGAGGAATTACAAGAGCCAAGACATAGAGAAGCTGAGATTGCAGAGGAGTTTGGTAAAAAAAAAAGAGAAAAAGAAAAACTGATGGAAGTAATTTGTTGGCACTGGTAAACTAGCTAGAGGGATAGTTAGGTCGAAATTTGTCAAGGCGAGTAAATAAGAAACTTGTCGAATTAAGGTGAGGCGTAATAAGAAAAACTGGAATTAGTTTAGCATTTTGGATGATGGACAAAAGATTAGAGCATTAAAAGGTCTAATTTGGACTATGAAGTTTAGTCCAAGGGTCTAGTATCTAGCAACTGGAGGCGAAGATGGGTTTGTTCGTACATAGCTTGTTTCATTACTGAATGCTTTTAGTATTTGTCATACTAAAGAAGCTAGTGTTGTTAGCAAACTGAAATATAAATTCAAGAAAACAGTAAAGACAAACATGGGAAGGTGGTGAAAAAAGTATGGCATATGGTAATCAAAATGCTCGCTCATAAAGCTTCTTTCAGCCTTTGGAGTGTAATCTAACATTACAGATTAAGACTGATTATAAGTACAATCCAATAGCATTAGATCAGCTAACTGCAACAACTCAAGCTCAACATTAATTCTACAATGAGAACTCTCAAGCATCCAGACCTAAATCTTGAGGATGCATTTTGTGTTACAAAGAGGATTTTCTATATTTAAACTCAAGATTACATCAACAAAGACAAGCAATTTGTGACATACTCATAAGAACCAAATGATTTTTGCACCAACTGTTCTTGCTGTTAAAGGGAAGAATTTGCCACTTAGTACTGATAAAGAGAAAGAGAAGACTTCTAATATCCCAAAACTTGCTCCATCAGCTTGCACTTGCTATTGTCTTCCTACAAAATCTGCCCACAAACTTGCCAAAAACCTGCTGCAAAATCTGCACCTTTATGCCAAATGCTACACTCCAAAAAAAACTTCTAAGCGTGTCATAACAGTTCACACCAATCACCAAAATACCTGCTATTACTGCCATTCTCAAGTCTGTCCGTAAAGCCTACAATGCTACCCTGCAAAACAGTCCAAAAAGTACATCCAAATAGCATTAAAAAAAACTGTATCAGAAAAGCAATAAAACAGATCACCAAAATTATTCAAGCTTATCAAAATCTCCCTCCAATTCTATGAGGGACTGGCTATAAAGAAGAGATAGAAACACAAAAGAAGGGGCTCATTCTTTTTTTCCAAATCTACATACACGATACATACAACAGAAACATAAAAAAGGGGAAGAACATTTTTTTGATAGAACAATTTTAGAGAAACAAGAAAACTCACCCAAAAAAGTTCTACCCAAACACTCTCATCACAACACAGAAAACACAGTAGGAAAATACATACAAGAAAAGAGCAAAATCTATTTCATCCCTCCAAATCTTCCACCTTAGAGAATCCAAACAGTTCATAGTATGCATATTCATCTGCAAAACCATAGCAACGCTCCAACAACAACAAGTTTTTTTTTGCAGATCTGAGAAGGATTAAAGAGAAAATCCAAGTTTACCTGTCAAAGTTTTCCAGAAGCGAGAACTCGTTGGACTAGCTCCGATCATGTGAGTCTTTCCTCTTTATGTATCACTCTATTTACTAACTTGCCATGTTGTTGTTGTCTATTTCTCAAATTTGTTGTTGTTGACTGTTGCTATAATTATTACTTGTCTTGTTGTTGTTGTAACTGTGAAACTATGAAACCATGGTGATATCAAACCAAGTGAACCTGAAAAAAATAAAAATCATCTTTGTTGTTTTCAAATGATAGAAAATAGAGTAGGAATTTTGAGATAAAAATTGAGAAATCGGTTGGAAAACATCATAAAAATATTGGTACGTACCTCGGTCATCAACCTCTAATCGCAACTCATTATATCACATTCCTGTTTCCAACAAAGCGATAACTTCGGCATAAACAACAATGCACAGAAACAGAAACGAATCGGAAATTAAACGGTGGAATGTATACCTGGCAGTCCGCCCTTTTCGTCAACCATAACCTTCTTCAACCTCTACCAATTCACTGTGCGATTTCTGAGCTACCATCACATACCCTTCCCGTTTGTCCCCTCAAATCCTCCAACAGTAAACCTCATTCCCGTTCACAGGTTTCTCCTTTCTAACAGATGTACCTCCGTTGCAGTCATGGTTTTAGTGAAGTTAGGGTTACATTTTTTTTTCTTGTTCCACTAAACTGAGTCATAGATCTTGTGGTTACCGTGTGTGGGGAGACAAAGCACTCAATACCGCAAGCACTGATGAACTGGTCAATAATCCGAGTGTCGTTCTTATCTGATAGAGCAAACCAAGATCTCTCAATGAATTTTTCATGAGGGACTAAACCGAGACACCTATCTAAGATGACCTGGATAATAATTGCTGTTAGTAGTGATTTGCTATTAACCACTAAAAGGATGAGAATATTGAATAGTTATGAGAATCTTTCACCAATGACTGGATCTGAGATTATGGAAGGAAAATGTGGAAGATCGTCTATAGAGGAACGGAGGGTGAGGGTGTTGAATCGTTTGAGCGAAAAAAAAGATGAATGGTTGGGTTGGAGTTGCAACAACTTGAGGAAGATGATGGTGACGATACGGATGACAGAGGGAGGATTGTACAATTTCCTTGGTTTTAACTTTTCTTAATATTTATTTATTCTATTGGGACAAATAACTCTGCAATAATGATGATTGGTTTTCGTTTCCTCTTCCCAAAGACAGCATACAGCGGCGCCTTCTTGCTTACCCTTTAGGTTTTCTCAATTCCTTTTGTTGTTCCAGTCGGGCCAGCTTTTGGGCCCTTGACCCAATCCAGTAATTTCATTCTCTTTTTTTTAATAGAACATAATAATTAATGAATAAGCGAAACAGTTCGAATGGCTAGGCATTGTGTACAACAACTTTAAAGACACGAGTTCAATTCCATGTTGGGACATTTTTTATTTCGTTTTTCAGCTCTTTAGCCTTATTTCTCAATGATATTGATTTAGCTAATATTAGATATGGTTTAGTAATTTAGAATTAATTCACTTTAGATTAAATTTAGTAACTTTTAGAATTTTAATTTTAATAAATCTTAGAACTTTAACTTAGTCTAGATGTAATTTAGAAATTTCATGATCTTAGTTTTAATTTTTTTGTTTAGAATTAATTTAGTAATTTATCTTCTTTATAAAATTGGTTATCTTCTCTTTATTTTTTAATCGTCTTAATCTTTTCGAATTAAATATTTCACTGCCTTTCTTGTTATTAATTTGTTCGTTTGAATTTATTTTCTTGCGAATTCTTGATTACTTATATTGTGATGTTCATCTTATTTTTAATTTGTTTGCTTCTAATCCAAGGGAAATATTTTGTTAACTTTATAAATAGTACGATCGTGTGAATACCCTCATTCATTTTTTTGTTGGTTTACTATTTTGTTAAACTTAAATTAATTTTCAAACTCACACCTTTTAAGTCAAAACTTCGACATTAGCTCGTCGCATCTTCAAAATCTTGCCAACATCCATTTTTAGCCAAACGAACCATTTTAATCAAACAAACAATTTTAACCAAAAACAAATATTTCAAAAGGTTCCTGCGGAGTATCGCAGATACATTGGATGCTAATACCTTCCCATTGTATAACCAACCCCCAAACTCTCGGTCTCTTTTAAAAATGCATTGTATTTTCATTACTTTTAAATATTACTTTACATTGCATATTTTAGGGTTTTATTTCGCTCTTTTCCCTTTTCCCTTGGAAATAATAAAGTGCGGTGGCGACTCTTGCTTTTGTGAGTCAAGTTAATTAATAGCTTGATCTTCGATTTTCACTGCTACATAATTGGCGACTCTGCTGGGGATAGATTGACCTCTTGCTGGTCCATCCCTAAGTGTGTTAAGCCTAATTTGTCTTATCTGTTTTTATTTGTTTGTTTGTTTGATTATATGTATATATTGTGGTTATTTGGGGTGTTGATTACAAAGGACAAGTCCTATACCCGGACTAAGTTACACTTAGGAATAGGACGGGCGGTATAGTCATGTTAACTTTGAGGGAGTAATCCCGAAGAAGGAGACATGAAATCCCCCACTTAGTGGAAACTTTGAACGTAGTATTTATTTACCGAGTAATCGGGAAGACATTATTGCTTTCAACCTGGGATCCAGAGAAGCTGAGAACCGTAGAACCCTTAACCCATCTTGGCCTCTTAGGTGTAGTGCGGATACTATAACGGAGTAATCCGAAAGTATTTGTCACGCGATGCTGCACTCAGACGAGTTTCTCTTGAGAATATTGCTAATTACCGAGTAATCGGGACGTTGGTAATATCCGAAGGAGGAATGTGGACTCTGGGAACTTTTAGAACCTTGTTTTACAGGTGTGATTAAACCTTTAGTACATACCTTGAGGATTGTTTTTCCTTTTGACTCCATGCTTGTGACGTTGAACCTTTCGACTTTGTTTGTGACCTTACTTGTGGTTGTTTCCTAGCCATGCCTTCATGCATCCATAAAACCCTTTTTCACTTGATTGTCAAGGAATTTGGAAGTCTTTCTTTGTAAACATCACAAATTTCGTCAAGCTCAATGGATCTTGGGTGTTGATGGGGTGAAAACCCTAATCCACCAAAATGGATGATTGATCTTGAAGATAACTTGATCAACGCTTTTCTCTAATTTAAAATTCATCTTCTATCTTCATACTTTGATGTCTACAACTTAATATCTTGAGTTCCTTGAAAGTCAAATAAAAACTCTCTTTTGCATATATTCATCATTCTACATTTTTGGTTTCACTTTCAAAGGTCTTTTTCCAAGTCTTATTTTTCCTTTGGTCTCACCAGTACAACACTCGCACTAAGGGAACAATGGAGAATATCAAGCAAGAGGTTTCTGAACTCCGTAGAGAGATGACTAATTTGAAAGCTGGTGTGGAGCCCTTAACTAGTTTGGTCTAAATTTTGGTTGCCGCCCAAGTCAATCCTTCTAGGAGGGAGGAATCGATGATAAAAGTCTTCACTGAAACTCTAAAATCATTCTCTCATGAGAAGGTGAGGGTTAATGCACCTAATGACTTTCCTGATAAGGTGAATGTGGGAGTGTGTCTAGAAGAAGATGTCGGAAAGGGATGTTTATATGAAGATGGTAGCTCATCTAATGGTGTGAAGAAGTTTGATAATAACTTTTCCAAGAAGAGAACCAGAGGAAGAAATAATCATCGTCAGAATCATCATGTTTCTCCTATTCATCAACAGAATCAGCAAGCTCCTAATTAGAGGAAAACCCAGTTTGATCCAATTCCAATTACCTATACAGAGTTGTTCCCTATCTTGATGCAGAGGAATTTGGTTCAGACCCGACCTCCACCGAAGGTTCTTGAGAAGATACATTGGTACTACAAAGCTGATTTGACTTGTACCTTTCATCAAGGTGCTCTTGGGCATGACTTGGAGGTTTGCTTTGCTTTGAAGATTGAGGTTCAGAAGTTGGTCAGAAGTGGTATCTTGTCATTCAAGGACGTTGGTTTTAAAGTTCAAATCAAGCATGTGCCGAAGAGTAAACACGATTGATGGTCACTTTGAGTTTTGAAGGATGTTTTCGGTGATTCAAGTCCAGATGGAAAGCCTTCCCAGATTACTAACTTATTTCTGCTTTTTTGTAATTTTTATTGTTTGTCAAAACATTGTTTGCATGTAAGAACTTGTTTGCATCTGAATGATTATCTTAATACAATGAGTATGTTTGTCTTGAAGAAATTCATTCGTTTCACTCATATTTGTTTTCAAATTTTAAATTTATTTTTGCATTATGATACCAACTTGTTTCCCATTCTCTGGCCTAGGCAGAGATTGAATGGAGGATGATGATCTGAAAAACACAAAATCTCTGGTTGTGTACTTTTGAATAAAATCTTGCTGACGATGTACAGGCATTGTTTCAAATCCCTAAACACCGGAGATATAAGGAAGATAATCCCTTGCTAACCCCTTTTGAGCCTTGAAGTAGGAGTTTCTTTTCTATACAAAAAACCCTCAAATTTTAACCTGGGACAGGGTAGTTTTCAGTTAATCTGATTGAGTGTTCAAAATTCATAAGGAAGATATTTCTGAAGAGAAACTACGAGGGCTATCCTTCATGTATAATAAAGCCAGAAGATATGGAACCACAATGTTACCCCTCGTTCATCAAGAAACGAGGCAGTCGCAATCCTCTCAACAAGTAAAGACAAGCTAATGTCACACGTTTTGTTCAAAAATCAAAAATCAAGTAAAAAAGAAAAAGCCCGCCAAGTCGAAAAAATGTGCGGATTAGGCAAAAATTAAGGCATCCCGCTAGACTATCAATTCAAAAGAATTAGTTCAGGCAAAAGTTAGGGAAAATAAAAAATTTGCAAAGAAAAGGAATACAAAGAAAAATCCTCAGCAAAGAACAAATTGGTGACTACAAACACGAAGACATAAGGGTGGTTGCTACTCCGAAAGCCTCGTCGTTCCCTTAACCTTCACACAATCCTTTTGAGAGATGAACACTCATGTTGAATTAACTGAACATAGGGTTGGAGAACATCACGAAGAATGGGTGGGCACCTATAAATTTTGAGCCTTAAAAATCTTTTTTCTAAAAAACCATGAACCAGGCCACATTACAACCTTCAAAAGTCCTAATTGAAGCAAGGTTATTTTGAAATCATACTTCAATGAGATAGTGTTCCTGACTCCCTTGAATGTTTGCTAAATAGTTACGTTGGTATCATATGCTTTTGCTATACAAAAATAAATGTTGCTCTAATTCGCAAAGTTTGTGCGATATCTTTTCAAAATCTTCAAGACTTACATAACTGTTGTATTAGAATTTTCATCCTCATAATAAACTTTTTCTAACTGCAAAACTTTTGTTTGATATCAAGGAAGCTCACATATAAGCACCAGTGATGAGTTTATTCTTTTAAAGCCTGAAACTATGTTGAGTAATTGGCGAATCATTTCAAGAAAGAAATCATATCCAGGGGCATGTCATCTGAAGACCGTAAGCACGGACATCTTGCTTCTCCCAGTTAATGCTTTCCCAACTTGTTTACCCTTTTGGGGCAAAATTTGAAGACTTTATTGTGACAAGAACAGTCAATCCGGGGCAATCACGTTGAGATTCGACGAATCTCTCTAAGAGTTTGAAGACACCAGAGAATGGTGGATGCCAGGTCTTTCGTAAAATCCTCTTGAGACGATTTCTCCTCATCAGCCATATAGCTTGGGGGCATTTTAGAAGTGAAGTTGTTCGCAAGAATTGTCATGCATCACGCAGCTTATCAGCAGTAAACTTGGGGCATACAAAATTAGTTCCATAGACAATCCAAATTTGTCAAGATATGTGATATGTTGTGTACAATTATCAAAGGGCGGTGTTCCCAGTATCTCCAGCTAAACAAGACTCTTTCTAGCCGAAGCATTGTTCGTGTTGTTATCCTTTTAATGGATTGTTGACAATAGAAGATTGGACTTTGGGTTTTCTACCGAAAATACTTTCCTCTCTAGAGAGATTTAAGCCTTGTAAAAGGACTTTACTCCAATGATGACTTTTGTTCTATCTCCAGTAATGTTCCCATCTTGTTGAGATTAGCCGAGTGTCGAGTTGTACTGTGATGTCTTATCATCTCCAGTTTATCTTTTCTATCTGTTTTGTCAATCATATACATAACATCCATTTATTCATTCACACTTACATCATGCACGCACATTTGTATTTGTTGATGTCATTGAGTTCGTATACCTTGGTTATGTCTATTCAAAGAGCGTATTTGATCTTTCCAAATAGAGTGTCAACTTAAGCAGAAAGTGCGCCTCCTTTCTAATTCCCCACTAGGTTAACTCTCGTGGAAGAATATTGCTTTAGCTTTCCTTTTCCATCTCAGGATAGGATAAGTCTCGATTGAGTTTATTCCTCATCTGGTAGGGTCTTGTTTGACTGTTTCTCCATAATTTGTTCTTGGATTACGTTTTGTCTATTACAAAATTTGCTTTGTGAATCTCTCTAAGCTGTGAAACCTAGATGGAGAGTGCATTGATCTTGCGTATGTAAATACTTGGTCTTCTCAGGAAGAATCTATTCATGGTTTCCCATTGAAGATGAACCTTGTTTCTAGGCAGTGTTGTTGCAACACTCTTTTGGAATCTCAACAAAACAGCAAGCGGCGGTCTCTTCATGAGAAACTTGTGTGTTATTGATATCTTTAAAAAAACAGCAAGCGGCGGTCTCTTCATGAGCAACTTGTGTGTTATTGATATCTTTGAAAAATAGCAAGCGGCGGTCTCTTCATGAGCAACTTGTGTGTTATTGATACTTTTGGAAAAAAATAGCAAGCGACGGTCTCTTCATGAGCAACTTGTGTGTTATTGATATCTTTAAAAAAAATAGCAAGCGGCGGTCTCTTCATGAGCAACTTGTGTGTTATTGATATCTTTGAAAAACAGCAAGCGGCAGTCTCTTCATGAGTAACTTGTGTGTTATTGATACTTTTGGGAAAAAAACAGCAAGCGGCGGTCTCTTCATGAGAAACTTGTGTGTTATTGATATCTTTGAAAAAACAGCAAGCGGCGGTCTCTTCATGAGCAACTTTTGTGTTATTGATACTTTTGGAAAAGAAACAAAAGCGGCGGTCTCTTCATGAGCAACTTGTGTTATTGACACCTTTGAAAGATAGCAAGTTGCGGCCTCTTTATTTGAGCAGCTTGTGTATCCCCAACAATAATGTTTACTCAACAAACGTCATCTCTTCGGAAAAGTCCCATGGGGAAGTTTGTATTTTATCCTTTTCAAGCAATATCTTGGTTAAAGAAGAAATGTGTTACCGTTCTTGGTGAAATTCAGAAGTCAGAGATGTTTATTTCCAGTATCAGTACTGATGTCGATCATTTTCCAGTCTCAGTACTAATGTAAATCATTTCATTTACCAGTCTTAGTACTGATGTCAATCATTTCCTTTTCCGGTCACAGTGCTGATGTCAATCGTTTTTTACCAGTCTCTGTACTGAATTTACCAGTTTTAGTACTGATATAAATCATTTCCTTTCTTCAGTTTCAGTACTGATGTAAACATTTCTTTTCCAGTCTCAATACTGATGTAAATCATTCATTTCTTCCATCACAGTTATCCTCTAATAAGAGTCTCTCATTTGAAGTCTATGACTCTGTTTCCCAGTGAAGTTATAATCTCTTCCTCTGTGGGATTACTATATAATGTGCTTGGTTTATCCAGCAGTAGTTTGTCTCATACGGAATTATTCCTCATTATATTCAAAATATTACATTCATATCATATCATAAACATAATTGCGGTATTTTAAGGCCAAAAATTGTGTATTCTATATTTAAGTCCCTTCAATCTCGTCGAAATGAAGATTTCAATCTTCATATCTCCAGATAGAAGAAACTTAAATAGGGGCAGCTGTCATACCCCAATTTTTGACCTAAGATCCCTTTTTTTTTACAGAAGGCAAGGTCACGAAATACGGTCGGTTTTAACCTCTCACCTTCGAGCATTGACTATGCAGAAATTGTCAAGTATTTTGAACATTCTTAGACTATGTATCACTAACTTCTTATCAAGCATGAAGTGTGTGTTTTTCGTTTCTTTGATTTCATTTGCAGGAAACAGATCTGAATCAAGAGCATCAGGCGTCATGCCTCGATTAGGGTTCAAAATCTCTCAAGCCAGAAGTACAGTTGACCATTGATTCTTGAAGACTGATTTATCAGGGGAGTCGTGTGTTTATTTCCACGCCCTGTTCGACAAGTGGTCTCAAGCTTCTCCAAAAATTCTCCAAAGCACATTCAAGATTTCAGCATCACTTGTTTACATGTGCATCAAGATGCTTTGGAATGCGAAGAAAGATCAAGTTTGCAAGTCGACTCAAAGCATTTCGACCAAAAGGAAACTCTTGCAAGTTCAAGTTCAAATGGTCATAACTTCTTCAATTTTCAATGTCCTGAGGCGATTCTTTTGCGAAGTATCACAAATAGCATTGTCTATGAGATTAATTCAAAGATCAATGTTCAATTTATGCCATAGATGTTTTCTCAAAAGACGTTTGAGTCTTATGTTGGGATAATTCATGAAACTAGAGTTCTAGTTCATTGATTCAGTAATTGCTTGTATTACAAGTTACCACGAATTGATGATATGTTTTTTTTTAAAGAAGAAGATTTGAGGATCATTTCGAATAATTCTTTTTATTTCAAATCGATTCAAGTGTGCGAGGCGCAATTCATTCAAATGAATTTTCTTTTGATTCAAGATATACAAAAGCACCAATTTCTCATGATGCAAGTTTACGAGAGGAATTACAAGAGCCAATACATAGAGAAGCTGAGATTGCAGAGGAGTTTGGTAAAAAAAAAAGAGAAAAAGAAAAACTGATGGAAGTAATTTGTTAGCACTGGTAAACTAGCTAGAGGGATAGTTAGGTCGAAATTTGTCAAGGCGAGTAAATATGAAACTTGTCGAATTAAGGTGAGGCGTAATAAGAAAAACTGGAATTAGTTTAGCGTTTTAGATGATGGACAAAAGATTAGAGCATTAAAAGGTCTAATTTGGACTATGAAGTTTAGTCCAAGGGTCTAGTATCTAGCAACTGGAGGCGAAGATGGGTTTGTTCGTACATAGCTTGTTTCATTGTTGAATGCTTTTAGTATTTGTCATACTAAAGAAGCTAGTGTTGTTAGCAAACTGAAATATATAAATTCAATAAAACGGTAAAGATAAACATGGGAAGGTGGTGAAAAAAGTATGGCATATGGTAATCAAAATGCTCGCTCATAAAGCTTCTTTCAGCCTTTGGAGTGTAATCTAACATTACAGATTAAGACTGATTATAAGTACAATCCAATAGCATTAGATCAGCTAACTGCAACAACTCAAGCTCAACATCAATTCTACAATGAGAACTCTCAAGCATCCTAGACCTAAATCTTGAGGATGCATTTTGTGTTACAAAGAGGATTTTCTATATTTAAACTCAAGATTACATCAACAAAGAGAAGCAATTTGTGACATACTCATAAGAACCAAATTATTTTTGCACAAACTGTTGTTGCTGTTAAAGGGAAGAATTTTCCACTTAGTACTGATGAAGAGAAAGAGAAGACTTCTAATATCCCAAAACTTGCTCCATCAGCTTGCACTTGCTATTGTCTTCCTGCAAAATCTGCCCGCAAACTTGCCAAAAACCTGCTGCAAAATCTGCACCTTTATGCCAAATGCTACACTCCAAAAAAAACTTCTAACCGTGTCATAACAGTTCACACCAGTCACCAAAATACCTGCTATTACTGCCATTCTCAAGTCTGTCCGTAAAGCCTACAATGCTACCCTGCAAAACAGTCCAAAAAGTACATCCAAATAGCGTTAAAAAAAACTGTATCAGAAAAGCAATAAAACAGATCACCAAAATTATTCAAGCTTATCAAAATCTCCCTCCAATTCTATGAGGGACTGGCTATAAATAAGAGATAGAAACACAAAAGAAGGGGCTCATTCTTTTTTTCCAAATCTACATACACGATACATACAACAGAAACATAAAAAAGGGGAAGAACATTTTTTTGATAGAACAATTTTAGAGAAACAAGAAAACTCACCCAAAAAAGTTCTACCCAAACACTCTCATCACAACACAGAAAACACAGTAGGAAAATACATACAAGAAAAGAGCAAAATTTGTTTCATCCCTCCAAATCTTCCACCTTAGAGAATCCAAACAGTTCATAGTATGCATATTCATCTACAAAACCATAGCAACGCTCCGACAACAACAAGTTTTTTTTTTTGCAGATCTGAGAAGGATTAAAGAGAAAATCCAAGTTTACCTGTCAAAGTTTTCCAGAAGCGAGAACTCGTTGGACTAGCTCCGATCATGTGAGTCTTTCCTCTTTATGTATCACTCTATTTACTAACTTGCCATGTTGTTGTTGTCTATTTCTCAAATTTGTTGTTGTTGACTGCTGCTATAATTATTACTTGTCTTGTTGTTGTTGTAACTGTGAAACTATGAAACCATGGTGATATCAAACCAAGTGAACCTGAAAAAAATAAAAATCATCTTTGCTGTTTTCAAATGATAGAAAATAGAGTAGGAATTTTGAGATAAAAATTGAGAAATCGGTTGGAAAACATCATAAAAATATTGGTACGTACCTCGGTCATCAACCTCTAATCGCAACTCATTATATCACATTCTTGTTTCCAACAAAGTGATAACTTCGGCATAAACAACAATGCACAGAAACAGAAACGAATCAGAAATTAAACAGTGCAATGTATACCTGGCAGTCCGCCCTTTTCGTCAACCATAACCTTCTTCAACCTCTTCCAATCCACTGTGCGATTTCAGATCTACCATCACATACCTTTCCCGTTTGTCCCCTCAAATCCTACAACAATAAACCTCATTCCCGTTCACAGGTTTCTCCTTTCTAACAGATGTACCTCCGTTGCAGTCACGGTTTTAGTGAAGTTAGGGTTAAATTGTTTTTGCTTGTTCCATTAAACTGAGTCATAGATCTTGTGGTTACCGTGTGTGTGGAGACGAAGCACTCAATACCGCAAGCACTGATGAACTCGTCAATAATCCGAGTGCCGTTCTTATCTGATAGAGCAAACCAAGATCTCTCAATGAATTTTTCATGAGGGACTAAACCGAGACACCTATCTAAGATGACCTGGATAATAATTGTTGTTGGTAGTGATTTGCTATTAACCACTAAAAGGATGAGAATATTGAATAGTTCTGAGAATCTTTTGCCAATGACTGGATCTTAGATTATGGAAGGAAAATGTGGAAGATCGTCTATAGAGGAATGGAGGGTGAGGGTGTTTAATTGTTTGAGCGAAAAAAAGATGAATGGTTGGGTTGGAGTTGCAACAACTTGAGGAAGATGATGGTGACGATACGGATGACAGAGGGAGGATTGTACAATTTCCTTGGTTTTAACTTTTCTTAATATTTATTTATTCTATTGGGACAAATAACTCTGCAATAATGATGATTGGTTTTCGTTTCCTCTTCCCAAAGACAGCATACAGCGGCGCCTT
Organism: Vicia faba; assembly: GCA_948472305.1. NCBI lineage: Eukaryota > Viridiplantae > Streptophyta > Magnoliopsida > Fabales > Fabaceae > Vicia > Vicia faba. The sequence continues at coordinate 206,832 of CATIWC010001422.1, forward strand.
CTTGCTTACCCTTTAGGTTTTCTCAATTCCTTTTGTTGTTCCAATCGGGCCAGCTTTTGGGCCCTTGACCCAATCCAGTAATTTCGTTCTCTTTTTTTTAATAGAACATAATAATTAATGAATAAGAGAAACAGTTCGAATGGCTAGGCATTGTGTACAACAAATTTAAAGATACGAGTTCAATTCCATGCTGGGACATTTTTTTATTTCGTTTTTCAGCTCTTTAGCCTTATTTCTCAATGATATTGATTTAGCTTATATTAGATATGGTTTAGTAATTTAGAATTAATTCACTTTAGATTAAATTTAGTAACTTTTAGAATTTTAATTTTAATAAATCTTAGAACTTTAACTTAGTCTAGATGTAATTTAGAAATTTCATGATCTTAGTTTTAATTTTTTTGTTTAGAATTAATTTAGTAATTTATCTTCTTTAGAAAATTGGTTATCTTCTCTTTATTTTTTAATCGTCTTAATCTTTTCGAATTAAATATTTCACTGCCTTTCTTGTTATTAATTTGTTCGTTTGAATTTATTTTCTTGCGAATTCTTGATTACTTATATTGTGATGTTCATCTTATTTTTAATTTGTTTGCTTCTAATCCAAGGGAAATATTTTGTTAACTTTATAAATAGTACGATCGTGTGAATACCCTCATTCATTTTTTTGTTGGTTTACTATTTTGTTAAACTTAAATTAATTTTCAAACTCACACCTTTTAAGTCAAAACTTCGACATTAGCTCGTCGCATCTTCAAAATCTCGCCAACATCCATTTTTAGCCAAACGAACCATTTTAATCAAACAAACAATTTTAACCAAAAACAAATATTTCAAAAGGTTCCTGCGGAGTACCGCAGATACATTGGGTGCTAATACCTTCCCATTGTATAACCAACCCCCAAACTCTCGATCTCTTTTAAAAACGCATTGTATTTTCATTACTTTTAAATATTACTTTACATTGCATATTTTAGGGTTTTATTTCGCTCTTTTCCCTTTTCCCTTGGAAATAATAAAGTGAGGTGGCGACTCTTGCTTTTGTGAGTCAAGTTAATTAATAGCTTGATCTCCTATTTTCACCGCTACAGAATTGGCGACTCTACTGGGGATAGATTGACCTCTTGATGGTCCATCCCTAAGTGGGTATAGTCATGTTAACTTTGAGGGAGTAATCCCGAAGAAGGAGACATGAAATCCCCCACTTAGTGGAAGCCCCTTTGAATGTAGTATTTGTTTACCGAGTAATCGGGAAGACATTATTGCTTTCAACCTGGGAGCCAGAGAAGCTGAGAACCGTAGAACCCTTAACCCATCTTGGCCTCTTAGGTGTAGTGCAGAGACTATAACGGAGTAATCCGAAAGTATTTGTCACGCGATGCTGCACTCAGACGAGTTTCTCTTGAGAATATTGCAAATTACCGAGTAATCGGGACGTTGGTAATATTCGAAGGAGGAATGTGGACTCTGGGAACTTTTAGAACCTTGTTTTACAGGTGTGATTAAACCTTTAGTACATACCTTGAGGATGGTTTTTACCTTTGACTCCTTGCTTGTGACGTTGAACCTTTCGACTTTGTTTGTGACCTTACTTGTGGTTATTTCCTAGCCATGCCTTCATGCATCCATAAAACTCTTTTTCACTTGATTGTCAAGGAATTTGGAAGTCTTTCTTTGTAAACATCACAAATTTCATCAAGCTCAATGGATCTTGGGTGTTGATGGGGTGAAAACCCTAATCCACCAAAATGGATGATTGATCTTGATGATAACTTGATCAACGCTTTGCTCTAATTTAAAATTCATCTTCTATCTTCATACTTTGATGTCTACAACTTAATATCTTGAGTTCCTTGAAAGTCAAATAAAAACTCTCTTTTGCATATCATGCATCATTCTACATTTTTGGTTTCACTTTCAAAGGTGTTTTTCCAAGTCTTATTTTTCCTTTGGTCTCACCAGTACAACACTCGCGCTAAGGGAACAATGGAGAATATTAAGTAAGAGGTTTCTGAACTCCATAGAGAGATGACTAATTTGAAAGCTAGTGTGGAGCCCTTAACTGGTTTGGTCTAAATTTTGGTTTCCGCCCAAGTCAATCCTTCTAGGAGGGAGGAAGCAATGATAAAAGTATTCACTGAAACTCTAAAATCATTCTCTCATGAGAAGGTGAGGGTTAATGCACCTAATGACTTTCCTGATAAGGTGAATTTGGGAGTGTGTCTAGAAGAAGATGTCGGAAAGGGATGTTTATATGAAGATGGTAGGTCATCTAATGGTGTGAAGAAGTTTGATAATAACTTTTCCAAGAAGAGAACCAGAGGAAGAAATAATCATCGTCAGAATCATCATGTTTCTCCTATTCATCAACAGAATCAGCAAGCTCCTAATTAGAGGAAAACCCAGTTTGATCCAATTCCAATTACCTATACAGAGTTGTTCCCTATCTTGATGCAGAGGAATTTGGTTCAGACCCGACCTCCACCGAAGGTTCTTGAGAAGATACATTGGTACTACAAAGCTGATTTGACTTGTACCTTTCATCAAGGTGCTCTTGGGCATGACTTGGAGGTTTGCTTTGCTTTGAAGATTGAGGTTCAGAAGTTGGTCAGAAGTGGTATCTTGTCATTCAAGGACGTTGGTTTTGAAGTTCAAATCAAGCATGTGCCGAAGAGTAAACACGATTGATGGTCACTTTGAGTTTTGAAGGATGTTTTCGGTGATTCAAGTCCAGATGGAAAGCCTTCCTAGATTACTAACTTATTTCTTCTTTTTGTAATTTTTATTGTTTGTCAAAACATTGTTTGCATGTAAGAACTTGTTTACATCTGAATGATTATCTTAATACAATGAGTATGTTTGTCTTGAAGAAATTCATTCGTTTCACTCATATTTGTTTTCAAATTTTAAATTTATTTTTGCATTATGATACCAACTTGTTTCCCATTCTCTGGCCTAGGCAGAGATTGAATGGAGGATGATGATCTGAAAAACACAAAATCTCTGGTTGTGTACTTTTGAATAAAATCTTGCTGACGATGTACAGGCATTGTTTCAAATCCCTAAACACCGGAGATATAAGGAAGATAATTCCTTGCTAACCCCTTTTGAGCCTTGAAGTAGGAGTTTCTTTTCTATACAAAAAACCCTCAAATTTTAACCTGGGACAGGGTAGTTTTCAGTTAATCTGATTGAGTGTTCAAAATTCATAAGGAAGATATTTCTGAAGAGAAACTACGAGGGCTATCCTTCATGTATAATAAAGCCAGAAGATATGGAACCACAATGTTACCCCTCGTTCATCAAGAAACGAGGCAGTCACAATCCTCTCAACAAGTAAAGACAAGCTAATGTCACACGTTTTGTTCAAAAATCAAAAATCAAGTAAAAAAGAAAAAGCCCGCCAAGTCGAAAAAACGTGCGGATTAGGAAAAAATTAAGGCATCCCGCTAGACTATCAATTCAAAAGAATTAGTTCAGGAAAAAGTTAGGGAAAATAAAAAATTTGCAAAGAAAAGGAATACAAAGAAAAATCCTCAACAAAGAACAAATTGGTGACTACAAACACGAAGACATAAGGGTGGTTGCTACTCCGAAAGCCTCGTCGTTCCCTTAACCTTCACAAAATCCTTTTGAGAGATGAACACTCATGTTGAATTAACTGAACATAGGGTTGGAGAACATCACGAAGAATGGGTGGGCACCTATAAATTTTGAGCCTTAAAAATCTTTTTTCTAAAAAACCATGAACCAGGCCACATTACAACCTTCAAAAGTCCTAATTGAAGCAAGGTTATTTTGAAAGCATACTTCAATGAGATAGTGTTCCTGACTCCCTTGAATGTTTGCTAAATAGTTACGTTGGTATCTGTTGTACCCCAAAATTTGCCCTCCCATATTCTTCAAGATTTGCTAAGAACAGGTTCAAAATCTCTCAAGGGTTGCACAGTCCAATTGCCTCCTAAACAGTCAGAAATTAGGGTTTTGGTTCTGGCAAAGAAGTTGAAGTTTCCAAGGGCTCAAACAAGTTCCACATGCCTATAAACATTGTCAAGCATCCTTATGACAAGTTTTAAGACTCACAGCACCAGATTGCACAGTCAAAAACCCTAATTGCCCTACAGTCAACTGCAGGGGCAAAATGGTCATTTGACAGTCAAAAGCCAAAAATTTTGGTCAACATCTTATTTTGAAGCCACAAACATCATTTGATCAATTCTTGATCATGATTCTCAAGGCATGGCTCAAAAAGTCTCAAGATGCAAAAGTTTCTATTTTTGGACAGTTGGAAAAGTCAACTGCAAATTGACCAAGGCATAACTTCCACATGGTTTATCAGAAAAATTCCATCCAAAGATCATTTTGAAGTGAATGACATTTCCTACAACTCATCTTCACAATTCAAGTCCAAGAAATGCTCTCACAAAAAGTTGTCAATCTCAACATTATAGGTCATTTTCAAAAGTCAACAAAAAGGGACTTTAAGTCAAAGACCATAACTTGAGATTGGTAAATCAAACTGACATGGGACCAAAGGAATTGGTTAGAGGACTTCAAGGCCTTTCCAAAATGTCCAAGAACATGATCAAAGCTTACAAATTGAGAAATCTATGCCTTGTGGAAGTTGGGAAATTTTTGGGAATTTTGAAAAGTCAACTTTGCTTCAAATGCCTCAAAATTGCTAATGGGCCTCAATTTCTTCCATGAATCATTACCCAAAGGCTATGCACGACCCATTGACATCCAAGGGAGTTATTTTTTCATTTTTGATTAATTATTTGAATTTTTATTATTATTAATTCACTTAATTAAAATTAATTATGAAAAAATACTAAAATAAAGGTTTTGAATCTTTTTGTGCAGCATATTCTCCCATTAAGAGCTCAATATTTCGTGCATCCCTCAAAAGGAAAGAATCTTCCATGATTGGCAATGATTGGCATAAGATTGGCATGAAAAAGATTTGGAAAAAGATGCTTGAAAATCAAATATCAAAAACATCAATGCATGGATTATGGGCCAGTTTTCTTGACCTAATTCACTCACATACATATGCACATTGAAAACCTAATGCATTGGACAAGAGGCTGCGCATAAGCATCAAGATCAAACTTGCATTTTTTCACAAAAATCTAAAAATTGTTTTCATAGTTGTTGTGCGTTTCAAGGCCAAAAAACCATTCCAAAAGCTTGCTTACACATCCAGGAAGGGATTGCAATCAAAAACACAGCCCCTAACCTCAAGAATTGGTAGAATGAAGTCTCCCTGTTCAAAACTTTTTTCATAATCGTGTTTCAATATACATGCATTTTTCATACGTTTTGAATGTGGATTTATACTAATATGAACTCTCTGAAGCTATTGATGTCTTTTAATTGAGTTAATATGGCCTGTATGAGAAGTTGCCATGGACGCAGGTTAGGGTTTCAGAAGCTTCCATTTGGGGCTTTGCATATATGGAAAAATTACGCCATGAAACCTACACCATTGAAACCAGGATGCCCAGACGAATAGAAACCAACCATCGCGCCCTTTTTCTTTTTCACTATATGTTAATCGTTATTTTTCAGGTTTAGGGTTAGTGGGGGTTTAAAACCCCCGCTATCTATTTGATATTTTCAGGCAAAACGAAGGACCAAGGAAGGAGATGCTGAGCTGTTGAACTATGGTTGGTTGGTTTGAATAACTGGCGCCCTTTTTTATTATCCAGCATAATCTTGCTTTTTCACATATAATGATTATTGTCCACTAAACATACAACTAAACGCGTTGGTTCAATTGGCAAATGAAGTGGCACACAGGTATTGGGACCTGGGTTTGATTCCCAGGTCCCCCACTATTTCCATAATTTTTTCATTAATGTGCTTCTATGCAGCGTCCATCATGCAGCACACCATATGTCCTAGTGCTGAGACTTGCCAAGTGTCTCTGGGGCTCCATCCAATGGCCAGGACATGCAACCTACCATACACGTTCAGTCAACCACAAGCATGGGAACATGGAAAGTCAAAAAAGGCCTCCTTCTGTTGGGCCAAATTGCTCTTGCATACACCTCCAAAAGGGCCTGAATACCCCCCTTGTTTGTATTTCCTTTCTCTCATTTTTCTCTTTTCATTTATTTTAGTTATTTTAATTATTTTGTTTAATTCCATAAAATTAATTTTCATAATACAAAAATACAAAAAATCAGAAATCATAGAAATAAAAATATGTTTATTTAATTTTTTAATTCTTTAAATAGTTATGTAAATAAATTTCAATAACCAAATTAGTTTAATTTTAGGTCTTCAACTTTAATGTTTTTTTTCTTAAATAAATAAAATATATAAAAATTAGGTTTATCATTTTCATTCTTTTTCTCAATAAATAAATTTTTTCTTATTATAATTATTATTAACTATTAATTAATTTTGTAAATACTCTTATAATTAAACAATTAGTTAAATTAGGTTTAAACTTAAATATTTTTCTTTAACAAATTAAAAATAATGTAGAATTAGGGTTTCCAATAATAACTAATTTTCTTCCTTTATTTTCATTAAATACAAAAAAACATAAAAAATCATTTCTTTTCTTTATTTAATAATTAATTAATCTGTAAAAAATTTCAATTTAATTTCTTTAAAGGGTCCAACGCCCTCGCACTCGATTCTATTTTCTTTTCGCACGCTTATTTTTATTTCCCTTTTTTTTAAAAAAATAATGTATTTGCCCCAAAGCCTTGTAATAGTAATTAGGACATTTACTTTCTGCACTTTTATTCAAAAATCGGGTCTTTGTTAATTTGGCGATGTATAGACCCGTGCCTTGTAATAGCGTAGGACCTTTATTTTCTGCATTTTAATTTCCGCACCCTTTAAACTGCTAATCACATGAAAGAATGTATGCCCAAATAAAATCAAAGCGTAGATCACCAAAAGCATGTACAAGATAAAAACATAATTGAAAATGACACACAATTCACACACCACTCTTAGGGTATACCTCACTGTTGCCTTGCCTCTTGAAACGTGGTCGTCGAGTATAGGACGTCTTAGTGAGTCCTTATGTTCTATTGATCTAGTTGCCTCGAAATGGTTGCCTCGAAACAAGTTGCCTCGGAATAGTTGCCTCAGAATAAAAAGATCAATGGCATAAGGGTAGCTTCTAAGGTGTCTTATTGTTGCTCGGTGACCACACTGTCCCTACAAACGAATTGACCCGAACACCTCCAACGGTGGTGCTACCTACCTCTCAATGGTGGGATGGCACTACCTTAAGGACATTTACACAGCCTAATTCCTTAGGGTAGGTGGATGACTCATAGATACTTGTTCTAATTCAAAACAAATCAAAAAAACTCTTTTCACACCGACACTTTTCAAAAAGCTTTCAAAACAATTTTTCAAACACTCTTGAGGACTGATACAAGAGTCGATCTGAAATTTTCAAAGAAACTTTTTCAAACCCACTCACTCTGAAAAGCAAACACTTTTGAAAACGCAAATGAGCAAGTATCTAAGAGCCCATGGATAACCATGGATAGAAAGGGTGCTAACACCTTCCCTTTCTATAAGTCTACCTCCCGAACCGAGAGGTAATCTCAATAAGGAATTTTTCTGTGCTTTTGTCCTTTCCATATTGGAGAAAATAAAAGACGGTGGCGACTCTTGCTTCCGCGACATTTCGCGAACCAGCGTTAAACAGTCAGTTCCAGATCCACCGATCACAGAACTGGCGACTCTGCTGGGGAATACTTTAAAGTGAGGTGTACCTTAGGACTAAGATCACTTGTGTTTTCAATTGTTGTGCTGGTTTGCTTTATTATTGTGGGACTGTCTTGGGAGTTCTATAGATCCTAACCCGGATCTGGGGATACCTTCTTAGAAAGTAGCCACAAGGCTGTGAGGGAACTGTGCGGGGTATACCGACATGGTTGAAGCAGTCTGCTACGTTGATGTGGCACTTTGGTGTGTACCGGTAACCCTTGAGTTCAGTCAAGGAGAGTACGGGGCCGTCGCGTGGTGTCGTGAAGCATCAACTGACCTTAGGAACCTTAATTGAACCATCTTAGCCTCTTTAGGGTAGTGAGATAACTGACTTTGGTGCAGTCCGAGGTTGGTTGATACTCGATACTACACTCAATTGAGGGTTGTTTTCTTGGAATATTTCGGTCGCCAGTTCAGTGGCTAAATCGAAACGATGAACAATGAAAGCAATCCAGTGATATTGGGACCCTTAGAACCCGGTTACTTCTGATAGGACAGGTTGAACCCACCAACTTCAAGAGGGTAATACCCAGACCCCATGCTGGCCTAAAATCTAAGGGCTCTCTTGTGTGACTTGTGTGCCTTCCAACTTGACTATTTGCATGCTTGTTATCTGGCACTTGAGTTTCTTGCAGGTTTTGTTTACAGACCTTAATCTGGACTCATAACAGGGTTACTTACATCACCCCATGCATAGCATAACATCATACCATTGCATACATCCTGCATAAGGACTAACCCATTTCAAGGATCTCAAGGGCTTGTGATGCAGGTCATGATGAACCAGAATGTCTAGCAAGGGGCAAAGGGGATTTATTTACCTCTAGCCAGGTTGATGATCTGAGTCAGAGGCTATGACCCACTAGACATGGTGAGCCTTGACTCTTGAAGAAGGTTCCCCTAACCAAGGTTGTTTGGAAATCAAAACCAGACATGATGACTAAAGTCAGGGGCTATGACCCACTGGATATGGTGAGCCTTTGACCCTTGGAGAAGGACTCTCAACAACATGAAATTCCTTTAATCAAGCTACCAGAGTCCAATTCTAACAATCTTCTTGTTTACCCCGCGAGATCCTTGAAAACATTGCATGCATACATACACATCATTGCATAACAGGTACCTTAGTTACAGGTCACTTACCATCTGCGCTGTTTATTTCAGCAATGGCTTCACAACAATACAACCAGGACCTTCATGCTCAAGAGACTCGGTTCGGGGAAATCCTCCTGAATCTATCCAAGGGGCAGGAAGAGCTGAGAACACTTCTCATGGGGACTTTGGTCAGGAACAGTGCTGGGGATGAACGGCTGAAACATATGCAAGCTGAGGTGGATGCAATGAAAGCCCAGATGCTGGGGCAGGTGACTATCATTCAAGGCTTAGCTCAAAGACAAGAAGAGCTCGGGGTTCTCATCAACCAACTGCTCCAGGGTAACCAGCTGGGGAAAACATCTCGGGTTGAAGAGCCAGTCATCATGCAACTACCTTTGAGACAAGAAGATAAGGGGAGAGCTCCTCAAATGGCTTCAGTGCCACAAATTCAGCATCAACCCCACCAGCTTCAGGCAGACAAGCCCAAAAGACAATTCACCAAGCTCAACGTATCGCTGCCTCAAGCTTTACAACAATTGTTGAGGTTGAATTTGGTGACTCTAAGGGATCCTCCTAAGAATCCCAACAGGACACCTTTAAGGTATAACCCCAACGCCCGCTACGCTTATCATTCTAACAGCCCGGGGCATGCTACAGATGATTGTTGGACCTTGAAGAATAAGATCCAGGACCTGATTGATGAAAGAGCTGTGGAATTCACCCAAGACGGCCATGCTGAGCACTTCTATCATCCCTACAGGATTCACCAGTTGAAGTAACAAGCCCTGAGATGAAAGGACTTTTTTTCACTAGAATTTTCCAAGTTGTAATTTTCTTTTGACAGTTCAAACATTTATTCATGTTAAACGTTGTTATTTCATTAATGCATCGCATATGTCTGTTTTGAAGCAATATATTCGCATTCGCTATATTCAAACTGATTTCATATTTTTTGATGATCAACTCTTGATTAAGAAATTCTAAGCCTCTTGAGGGAGGATGACGAAAACGATACCACGATCCTTACAGTATGCTTTTGAACAGACCCCGCTGATGAGGTACAGGCATTGTTTCAATCCCTAAACACTGGAGTTATAAGGAAGATAATCCCTCGTCAACCCCTCTGAGCCAAAGAAGTAGGAGTTTTTCTTTTCGAAAATTAAAACCCTTTATCATAACCTGGGGCAGGGTAGTTCTCTCAGTTGATCCAAGTGCATAGCAAATGGCACCAAAGAGGTCCTTACAAAAAAAAAAGACAATGATGGTTCCGAATAATCATAAAGACAGGCAGTCATTACCAAAAAAAAACTAAAGCCCAATAAGTCAAAACCTATGAAGGAGGCTTACAAAATTGGGGCATCCCGCTGACTGTAATTCCAAAAGAAACAGTTCAGGAAAAAAACAGGGATAATGAAATCAAAAAGAAAGAGGTCCAACAAATCCTCAACAAAAGGAAAGGACTGCCTATTCAAATGAATTGTCAACATCCGAACCATCACCGGAATATCAGAGCAAAGACTCAAACAAAGTCTAACGCACGATCAGCTGAGTTTAGGTTTGAAGAACATCACGAAGAGCGGGTGGGTACAAATATAATTTGAGCCTTTATCCTTTGTTTCTTAAACCGTGAACCAGGCCACGTTATAACCCTTAAAAGTCCTAGTTGAAGCAGGGATTAGTTCGAAAGCATACTGTTACAAAAGGTATCCTGACTCCTTAAGGCTTGCGGTAAAATAACGAGTTGACATCACTGTTTATAAAAAATTCACTTGTTTTTATGAAAAAGAATGCATTTTAAAAATCTTCAAGACAGACATAAGCTTTGCATTTTGATATAACATTGTTTGCATATGACTTCTTGTTTGAATAGCAGAGAAATTCACACGACGAATATCCAGTGAATAAAATCTTCTCAACAAAAGCTCAAATAGAAGAAGCACTCCCAATCAAGGGGCAGACATGATCATGGGCTATTATCTGGGGCAGTCCAATCAAGATTCGGAGAATCTCTCAAAAGGCCAAATAGCCTGGGGCAAATCTCCGCCTGGGTCACTTGGGGCACTCCAGCAACGAATCTTGTCTGATCAAACATCTTCTGGTGGCATGACAAAACACTTCTAACAGGGGCCACTCCCTACATTCTGAGAGCATGGACATAGTCGAAAAAATACTACACGTAATCAAAGACCCGCTAGGTTGACACACCTAGGCAAAAATAAGGGCTTCCCGGCGAACCAAAAGGGTTCGGGAAAAAATAAGGGATGAATATGAAAAAATTGTACACCCGGCAAGTCGAAAACCTGAAAAGGCGGCTTGGGCAAAAATGGGTATCCCGGTGGACTGAAAACCCGAAAGGGCGGTCCAGGCAAAAGTTAGGGATCAAAAGCGTACGACTATGTCCCGGCGCCTCGTCACTTGCCTATCAGAAGAAGGTTTTTCAAACGGCAGTTATCAAGACTCCACCAGTATCTTCTCCCACAGAAACAGGGGCAGTAATGAGTCGTCCAAGTGATCTAATTGCTCTGTCCACAAGATACAAGGTATGATCAGCTGAAGAAGGTAACCAAGATATCTTAATTCCCCAGAGAGTGAGCAAGCAAGTCAATGCGCTCTCCCCAAGAAGAGTTATCCTATCAGCCTTAAGGAAGTTGGGTATCCTCCAGCAGATCTCAACATTCCCCAGCACATCATACAAACATTCCTAACAAGTATCCCCGACAGTCTTGATCTAAGATTGTTCCCCGGTGGTATACCAGACATTCAGCGGAGCCACTTCCCCAAATGTATCTCAAAATCTCCCCCAGGAGAGTCCAGCCTGAAGATTTCCCCATGAAAGTTTGAATCCATCCCCCCAGCAGGAAGCTTATCCCCAGTAAATTCTGGAAGCTTCCCCCCCCCCCTGCAGAGAACAAACGCGTCCCCCGTCTTTATTCAAAGGTTATTTCCCTACCAGGATATAACTGGGTTATCCTCAGCCAAAAGCCACGAAAAGACCGTTCTCGGCGAAGTCTTCTTATCCCCAGCGGAGACTATTAAAACTTCCAACATAACAATGGTATCCCCAGCGAAGTTATCATCAACATCCCAGCAAGGTACCTCTCTCCCCACAGAGTATTGTTCCCCAGTAAGATAGCTAGAGTAGTTATTCCCCGCAGAGTAATCTCTTCATCAAGTTTATTCCCCAACGGAGTCATCTTCTCCTACCGGTATTCTCGCAACTATCATCCCCAGTGGAAACAACAAAGCACTATTTTCCAACATCAGCCCAGGATGTGACTTCCCGGCACCCGTCAAGGATTTACTTTCCCAGACAAAAACATACATTCATAAACATCGCATTTCCATACATTATAGCATGCATATACGCATCATGAACATACAATCTCATTTATGTTGAAAATATCATTGCTTGATCCATATCATGCATTGCATATGACTGACCTTTACCTTTCAGGAAAGATCCAGTTAAGTTCTCAGCTATGTCCAAGACCTCCTCTGGTTCAGTTAAATCGACCCTAAGATTTTTATGATTCTTATCCAGTTGAAGTTATTTCAAGACCTCCTCTGGTTCAGTTAAATCGACCCTAAGATTTTTCTGATTCTTATCCAGTCAAAGGTAATCCAAGACTTTCGTCTAGTTCAGTTAAATCGACCCTAAGATTTTTCTGATTCTTATCCAGTCAAAGTTATTTCAAGACCTCCTCTGGTTCAGTTAAATCGGCCCTAAGATTTTTCTGATTCTTATCCAGTTGAAGTTATTTCAAGACCTTGCCTGGTTCAGTTAAATCGACTCCTAAAGATTTTTCTGATGTCGATCCAGTCAAAGGCCTTCTCTGGTTCAGTCAGATCGACACTAAGATCTCCCTGATTCTTATTCCAGTTGAAGATTCCAAGACCTTGCCTGGTTCAGTTAAATCAACTCCTAAAGATTTTTCTGATGCCGATCCAGTCAAAGGCCTTCTCTGGTTCAGTCAGATCGACGCTAAGATCTCCCTGATTCTTATTCCAGTTGAAGATTCCAAGACCTTTCCTGGTTCAGTTAAATCGACTCCTAAAGATTTTTCTGATGCCGATCCAGTCAAAGGCCTTCTCTGGTCTAGTTAAATCGATTCCTAAAGATTTTCCTGATGAAGACTCAGTAGAAGACATCCAAGATTCTCTCATCGTTACTGTTGAGGTAATAATCGCCCCCAAGTTCTCTCATCGTTACTGTTGAGGTAGTAATCTCCCAAGGTTCTCTCATCGTTACTGTTGAGGTAGTAATCTCCCAAGGTTCTCTCATCGTTACTGTTGAGGTAGTAATCGCCCAAGGTTCTCTCATCGTTACTGTTGAGGTAGTAATTGCCCAAGGTTCTCTCATCGTTACTGTTGAGGTAGTAATCGCCCAAGGTTCTCTCATCGTTACTGTTGAGGTAGTAATCGCCCAAGGTTCTCTCATCGTTACTGTTGAGGTAGTAATCGTCCAAGGTTCTCTCACCGTCCCGTTGAGGTAGTAATCGTCCAAGGTTCTCTCATCGTCCCGTTGAGGTAGTAACCATCCCTGATTCATTCATAACCTTTTGAAGCTCCAGACTCGATTCCTGTATCTCGCCAGGGCACGTCTGAAGAGGTTTAAGGATTCAATTCATGTAACCAGTCAGGGCACATCTACACAAAGAGTTTGAAGACCGACGCCTGTAACCGGCCAGGTACTCATTTTCTTTTTCAGGTACGCAACTTCTCGCTAAGGAAACTCTTACGCGATCGACACCCAGATGGCATCTATAAGCCCATCCACCTATCCATCACCTCTCAACATGGCATCTATAAGCCCATCATCCTATCCATCAATCTCCAAATGGCATTTGTAAGCACATTCCCACCATCATACTCTACATGTGAGCGCAAATTTCTGGGCACTCTAGTGTTCAATCATCTTCCACCTTCGGATTACGAAAGGCACGTCAGCCAATCTACATCCTCAGGTCTAAGAAGATTGAACAGGGGCAACTTTTGTACCCCAAAATTTGCCCTCCCATATTCTTCAAGATTTGCTAAGATCAGGTTCAAAATCTCTCAAGGGTTGCACAGTCCAATTGCCTCCTAAACAGTCAAAAATTAGGGTTTTGGTTCTGGCAAAGTTGAAGTTTCCAAGGGCTCAAACAAGTTCCACATGCCTATAAACATTGTCAAGCATCCTTATGACAAGTTTCAAGACTCACAGCACCAGATTGCACAATCAAAAACCCTAATTGCCCTACAGTCAAATGTAGGGGCAAAATGGTCATTTGACAGTCAAAAGTCAAAAATTTTGGTCAACATCTTATTTTTAAGCCACAAACATCATTTGATCAATTCTTGATCATGATTCTCAAGGCATGGCTCAAAAAGTCTCAAGATGCAAAAGTTTCTATTTTTGGACAGTTGGAAAAGTCAACTGCAAATTGACCAAGGCATAACTTCTACATGGTTTATCAGAAAAATTCCATCCAAAGCTCATTTTGAAGAGAATGACATTTCCTACAACTCATCTTCACACTTCAAGTCCAAGAAATGCTCTCACAAAAAGTTGTCAATCTCAACATTATAGGTCATTTTCAAAAGTCAACAAAAAGGGACTTTAAGTCAAAGACCATAACTTGAGATTGGTAAATCAAAATGACATGGGACCAAAGGCATTGGTTAGAGGACTTCAAGACCTTTCCAAAATGTACAAGAATATGATCAAAGCTTAAAAATTGAGCAATATATGCCTTGTGGAAGTTGGGAAATTTTTGGGAATTTTGAAAAGTCAACTTTGCTTCAAATGCCTCAAAATTGCTAATGGGCCTCAATTTCTTCCATGAATCATTACCCAAAGGCTATGCACGACCCATTGACATCCAAGGGAGTTATTTTTTCATTTTTGATTAATTATTTGAATTTTTATTATTATTAATTCACTTAATTAAAATTAATTATGAAAAAATACTAAAATAAAGGTTTTGAATCTTTTTGTGCAGCATATTCTCCCATTAAGAGCTCAATATTTTGTGCATCCCTCAAAAGGAAAGAATCTTCCATGATTGGCAATGATTGGCATAAGATTGGCATGAAAAAGATTTGGAAAAAGATGCTTGAAAATCAAATATCAAAAACATCAATGCATGGATTATGGGCCAGTTTTCTTGACCTAATTCACTCACATACATATGCACATTGAAAACATAATGCATTGGACAAGAGGTTGTGCATAAGCATCAAGATCAAACTTTCATTTTTTCACAAAAATCTAAAAACTGTTTTCATAGTTGTTGTGCGTTTCAAGGCCAAAAAACCATTCCAAAAGCTTGCTTACACATCCAGGAAGGGATTGCAATCAAAAACACAACCCCTAACCTCAAGAATTGGTATAATGAAGTCTCCCTGTTCAAAACTTTTTTCATAATCGTGTTTCAATATACATGCATTTTTCATACGTTTTGAATGTGGATTTATACTAATATGAACTCTCTGAAGCTATTGATGTCTTTTAATTGAGTTAATATGGCCTGTATGAGAAGTTGCCATGGACGCAGGTTAGGTTTTCAGAAGCTTCCATTTGGGGCTTTGCATATATGCAAAAATTAGGCCATGAAACCTACACCATTGAAACCAGGATGCCCAGACGAATAGAAACCAACCACCGCGCCCTTTTTCTTTTTCACTATATGCTAATCGCTATTTTTCAGGTTTAGGGTTAGTGGGGGTTTAAAACCCCCGCTATCTATTTGATATTTTCAGGCAAAACGAAGGACCAAGGAAGGAGATGCTGAGTTGTTGAACTATGGTTGGTTGGTTTGAATAACTGGCGCCCTTTTTTATTGTCCAGCATAATCTTGCTTTTTCACATATAATGATTATTGTCCACTAAACATACAACTAAACGCGTTGGTTCAATTGGAAAATGAAGTGGCACACAGGTATTGGGACCTGGGTTCGATTCCCAGGTCCCCCACTATTTCCATAATTTTTTCATTAATGTGCTTCTATGCAGCATCCATCATGTAGCACACCATATGTCCTAGTGCTGAGACTTGCCAAGTGTCTATGGGGCTCCATCCAATGGCCAGGACATGCAACCTCCCATACACGTTCAGTCAACCACAAGCATGGGAACATGGAAAGTCAAAAAAGGCCTCCTTCTGTTAGGCCAAATTGCTCTTGCATACACCTCCAAAAGGGCCTGAATACCCCCCTTGTTTGTATTTCCTTTCTCTCATTTTTCTCTTTTCATTTATTTTAGTTATTTTAATTATTTTGTTTAATTCCATAAAATTAATTTTCATAATACAAAAATACAAAAAATCAGAAATCATAGAAATAAAAATATTTTTATTTAATTTTTTAATTCTTTAAATAGTTTTGTAAATAAATTTCAATAACCAAATTAGTTTAATTTTAGGTCGTCAACTTTAATGTTTTTTTCTTAAATAAATAAAATATATAAAAATTAGGTTTATCATTTTCATTCTTTTTCTCAATAAATAAATTTTTTCTTATTATAATTATTATTAACTATTAATTAATTTTGTAAATACTCTTATAATTAAACAATTAGTAAATTAGGTTTAAACTTAAATATTTTTCTTTAACAAATTAAAAAGAATGTAGAATTAGGGTTTCCAATAATAACTAATTTTCTTCCTTTATTTTCATTAAATACAAAAAAACATAAAAAATCATTTCTTTTCTTTATTTCATAATTAATTAATCTGTAATTTCAATTTAATTTCTTTAAAGGGTCCAACGCCCTCGCACTCGATTCTATTTTCTTTTCGCACGCTTATTTTTATTTCCCTTTTTAAAAAAAAAATAATGTATTTGCCCCAAAGCCTTGTAATAGTAATTAGGACATTTACTTTCCGCACTTTTATTCAAAAATCAGGTCTTTGTTAATTTGGCGATGTATAGACCCGCGCCTTGTAATAGCGTAGGACCTTTATTTTCCGCATTTTAATTTCCGCACCCTTTAAACTGCTAATCACATGAAAGAATGTATGCCCAAATAAAATCAAAGCGTAGATCACCAAAAGCATGTACAAGATAAAAACATAATTGAAAATGACACACAATTCACACACCACTCTTAGGGTACGCCTCACTGTTGCCTTGCCCCTCGAAACGTGGTCGTCGAGTATAGGACGTCTTAGTGAGTCCTTATGTTCCATTGATCTAGTTGCCTCGAAATGGTTGCCTCGAAACAAGTTGCCTCGGAATAGTTGCCTCGGAATAAAAAGATCAATGGCATAAGGGTAGCTTCTAAGGTGTCTTACTGTTGCTCGGTGACCACACTGTCCCTACAAACGAATTGACCCGAACACCTCCAACGGTGGTGCTACCTACCTCTCAATGGTGGGATGGCACTACCTTAAGGACATTTACACAGCCTAATTCCTTAGGGTAGGTGGATGACTCATAGATACTTGCTCTAATTCAAAACAAATCAAAAAAACTCTTTTCACACCGACACTTTTCAAAAAGCTTTCAAAATAATTTTTCAAACACTCTTGAGGACTGATACAAGAGTCGATCTGAAATTTTCAAAGAAACTTTTTCAAACCCACTCACTCTGAAAAGCAAACACTTTTGAAAACACAAATGAGCAAGTATCTAAGAGCCCATGGATAACCATGGATAGAAAGGGTGCTAACACCTTCCCTTTCTATAAGTCTACCTCCCGAACCGAGAGCTAATCTCAATAAGGAATTTTTCTGTGCTTTTGTCCTTTCCATATTGGAGAAAATAAAAGACGGTGGCGACTCTTGCTTCCGCGACATTTCGCGAACCAGCGTTAAACAGTCAGTTCCAGATCCACCGATCACAGTATCATATGCTTTTGCTATACAAAAATAAATGTTGCTCTAATTCGCAAAGTTTGTGCGATATCTTTTCAAAATCTTCAAGACTTACATAACTGTTGTATTAGAATTTTCATCCTCATAATAAACTTTTTCTAACTGCAAAACTTTTGTTTGATATCAAGGAAGCTCACATATAAGCACCAGTGATGAGTTTATTCTTTTAAAGCCTGAAACTATGTTGAGTAATTGGCGAATCATTTCAAGAAAGAAATCATATCCAGGGGCATGTC
This sequence comes from Vicia faba, assembly GCA_948472305.1. NCBI lineage: Eukaryota > Viridiplantae > Streptophyta > Magnoliopsida > Fabales > Fabaceae > Vicia > Vicia faba. Next base: position 224,767 of record CATIWC010001422.1, read on the forward strand.
ACCTGAAGACCGTAAGCACGGACATGTTTCTTCTCTCAGTTAATGCTTTCCCAACTTGTTTACCCTTTTGGGGCAAAATTTGAAGACTTTGTTGTGACAAGTACAGTCAATCCGGGGCAATCACGTCGAGATTCGACGAATCTCTCTAAGAGTTTGAAGACACCAGAGAATGGTGGATGCCAGGTCTTTCGTAAAATCCTCTTGAGACGATTTCTCCTCAGCAGCCATATAGCTTGGGGGCATCTTAGAAGTGAAGTTGTTCGCAAGAATTGTCGTGCATCACGCAGCTTATCAGCAGTAAACTTGGGGCATACAAAATTAGTTCCATAGACAATCCAAATTTTTCAAGATATGTGATATGTTGTGTACAATTATCAAAGGGCGGTGTTCCCAGTATCTCCAGCTAAACAAGACTCTTTCTATCCGAAGCATTGTTCGTGTTGTTATCCTTTTAATGGATTGTTGACAATAGAAGATTGGACTTTGGGTTTTCTACCGAAAATACCTTCCTCTCTAGAGAGATTTAAGCCTTGTAAAAGGACTTTACTCCAATGATGACTTTTGTTCTATCTCCAGTAATGTTCCCATCTTGTTGAGATTAGCCGAGTGTCGAGTTGTACTGTGATGTCTTATCATCTCCAGTTTATCTTTTCTATCTGTTTTGTCAATCATATACATGACATCCATTTATTCATTCACACTTACATCATGCACGCACATGTGTATTTGTTGATGTCATTGAGTTCATATACCTTGGTTATGTCTATTCAAAGAGCGTATTTGATCTTTCCAAATAGAGTGTCAACTTAAGCAGAAAGTGCGCCTCCTTTCTAATTCCCCATTAGGTTAACTCTCGTGGAAGAATATTGCTTTAGCTTTCCTTTTCCATCTCAGGATAGGATAAGTCTCGGTTGAGTTTATTCCTCATCTGGTAGGGTCTTGTTTGACTGTTTCTCCATAATTTGTTATTGGATTACGTTTTGTCTATTACTAAATTTGCTTTGTGAATCTATCTAAGCTGTGAAACCTAGATAGAGAGTGCATTGATCTTGCGTATGTAGATACTTGGTCTTCTCAGGAAGAATCTATTCATGGTTTCCCATTGAAGATGAACCTTGTTTCTAGGCAGTGTTGTTGCAACACTCTTTTGGAATCTCAACAAAACAGCAAGCGGCGGTCTCTTCATGAGAAACTTGTGTGTTATTGATATCTTTAAAAAAACAGCAAGTGGCGGTCTCTTCATGAGCAACTTGTGTGTTATTGATATCTTTGAAAAACAGCAAGCAGCGGTCTCTTCATAAGCAACTTGTGTGTTATTGATACTTTTGGAAAAAAATAGCAAGCGGCGGTCTCTTCATGAGCAACTTGTGTTTTATTGATATCTTTAAAAAAAACAGCAAGCGGCGGTCTCTTCATGAGCAACTTATGTGTTATTGATATCTTTGAAAAACAGCAAGCGGCAGTCTCTTCATGAGTAACTTGTGTGTTATTGATACTTTTGGGAAAAAAACAGCAAGCGGCGGTCTCTTCATGAGCAACTTGTGTGTTATTGATATCTTTGAAAAAACAGCAAGCGACGGTCTCTTCATGAGCAACTTGTGTGTTATTGATACTTTCGGAAAAGAAACAAAAGCGACGGTCTCTTCATGAGCAACTTGTGTTATTGACACCTTTGAAAGATAGCAAGTTGCGACCTCTTTATTTGAGTAGCTTGTGTATCCCCAACAATAATGTTTACTCAACAAACGTCATCTCTACGAAAAAGTCCCGTGGGGAAGTTTGTATTTTATCCTTTTCAAGCAATATCTTGGTTAAAGAAGAAATGTGTTACCGTTCTTGGTGAAATTCAGAAGTCAGAGATGTTTATTTCCAGTCTCAGTACTGATGTCGATCATTTGCCAGTCTCAGTACTAATGTAAATAATTTCATTTACCAGTCTTAGTACTGATGTCAATCATTTCCTTTTCCGGTCACAGTGCTGATGTCAATCGTTTGTTACCAGTCTCTGTACTGAATTTACCAGTTTTAGTACTGATATAAATCATTTCCTTTCTTCAGTTTCAGTACTGATGTAAACATTTCTTTTCCAGTCTCAATACTGATGTAAATCATTCATTTCTTCCATCAAAGTTACCCTCTAATAAGAGTCTCTCATTTGAAGTCTATGACTCTGTTTCCCAGTGAAGTTATAATCTCTTCCTCTGTGGGATTACTGTATAATGTGCTTGGTTAATCCAGCAGTAGTTTGTCTCATACGGAATTATTCCTTATTATATTCAAAATATTACATTCATATCATATCATAAACATAATTGCGGTATTTTAAGGCCAAAAATTGTGTATTCTATATTTAAGTCCCTTCAATCTCGTCGAAATGAAGATTTCAATCTTCATATCTCCAGATAGAAGAAACTTAAATAGGGGCAGCTGTCATACCCCAATTTTTGACCTAAGATCCCTTTTTTTTACAGAAGGCAAGGTCACGAAATACGGTCGGTTTTAACCTCTCACCTTCGAGCATTGACTATGCAGAAATTGTCAAGTATTTTGAACATTCTTAGACTATGTATCACTAACTTCTTATCAAGCATGAAGTGTGTGTTTTTCATTTCTTTGATTTCATTTGCAGGAAACAGATCTGAATCAAGAGCATCAGGCGTCATGCCTCGATTAGGGTTCAAAATCTCTCAAGACAGAAGTACAGTTGACCATTGATTCTTAAAGACTGATTTATCAGGGGAGTCGTGTGTTTATTTCCATGCCCTGTTCGACAAGTGGTCTCAAGCTTCTCCAAAAATTCTCCAAAGCACATTCAAGATTTCAGCATCACTGGTTTACATGTGCATCAAGATGCTTTGGAATGCGAAGAAAGATCAAGTTTGCAAGTCGACTCAAAGCATTTCGACCAAAAGGAAACTCTTGCAAGTTCAAGTTCAAGTTCAAATGGTCATAACTTCTTCTATTTTCAATGTCCTGAGGCGATTCTTTTGTGAAGTATCACAAATAGCATTGTCTATGAGATTAATTCAAAGATCAATGTTCAATTTATGCCACAGATGTTTTCTCAAAAGACGTTTGAGTCTTATGTTGGGATAATTTATGAAACTAGAGTTCTAGTTCATTGATTCAGTAATTTCTTGTATTACAAGTTACCACGAATTGATGATATGTTTTTTTTTTAAAGAAGAAGATTTGAGGATCATTTCGAATAATTCTTTTTATTTCAAATCGATTCAAGTGTGCGAGGCGCAATTCATTCAAATGAATTTTCTTTTGATTCAAGATATACAAAAGCACCAATTTCTCATGATGCAAGTTTACGAGAGGAATTACAAGAGCCAAGACATAGAGAAGCTGAGATTGCAGAGGAGTTTGGTAAAAAAAGAGAAAAAGAAAAACTGATGGAAGTAATTTGTTAGCACTGGTAAACTAGCTAGAGGGATAGTTAGGTCGAAATTTGTCAAGGCGAGTAAATATGAAACTTGTCGAATTAAGGTGAGGCGTAATAATAAAAACTGGAATTAGTTTAGCGTTTTGGATGATGGACAAAAGATTAGAGCATTAAAAGGTCTAATTTGGACCTTGAAGTTTAGTCCAAGGGTCTAGTATCTAGCAACTGGAGGCGAAGATGGGTTTGTTCGTACATAGCTTGTTTCATTGCTGAATGCTTTTAGTATTTGTCATACTAAAGAAGCTAGTGTTGTTAGCAAACTGAAATATATAAATTCAAGAAAACGGTAAAGACAAACATGGGAAGGTGGTGAATAAAGTATGGCATATGGTAATCAAAATGCTCGCTCATAAAGTTTCTTTCAGCCTTTGGAGTGTAATCTAACATTACAGATTAAGACTGATTATAAGTACAATCCAATAGCATTAGATCAGCTAACTGCAACAACTCAAGCTCAACATCAATTCTACAATGAGAACTCTCAAGCATCCTAGACCTAAATCTTGAGGATGCATTTTGTGTTACAAAGAGGATTTTCTATATTTAAACTCAAGATTACATCAACAAAGACAAGCAATTTGTGACATACTCATAAGAACCAAATGATTTTTGCACAAACTGTTGTTGCTGTTAAAGGGAAGAATTTTCCACTTAGTACTGATGAAGAGAAAGAGAAGACTTCTAATATCCCAAAACTTGCTCCATCGGCTTGCACTTGCTATTGTCTTCCTGCAAAATCTGCCCGCAAACTTGCCAAAAACCTGCTGCAAAATCTGCACCTTTATGCCAAATGCTACACTCCAAAAAAAAAACTTCTAACCGTGTCATAACAGTTCACACCAGTCACCAAAATACTTGCTATTACTTCCATTCTCAAGTCTGTCCGTAAAGCCTACAATGCTACCCTGCAAAACAGTCCAAAAAGTACATCCAAATAGCATTAAAAAAAACTGTATCAGAAAAGCAATAAAACAAATCACCAAAATTATTCAAGCTTATCAAAATCTTCCTCCAATTCTATGAGGGACTGGCTATAAATAAGAGATAGAAACACAAAAGAAGGGGCTCATTCTTTTTTTCCAAATCTACATACACGATACATACAACAGAAACATAAAAAAGGGGAAGAACATTTTTTTGATAGAACAATTTTAGAGAAACAAGAAAACTCACCCAAAAAAGTTCTACCCAAACACTCTCATCACAACACAAAAAACACAGTAGGAAAATACATACAAGAAAAGAGCAAAATCTGTTTCATCCCTCCAAATCATCCACCCTAGAGAATCCAAACAGTTCATAGTATGCATATTCATCTACAAAACCATAGCAACGCTCCGACAACAACAAGTTTTTTTTTTTTTGGAGATCTGAGAAGGATTAAAGAGAAAATCCAAGTTTACCTGTCAAAGTTTTCTAGAAGCGAGAACTCGTTGGACTAGCTCCGATCATGTGAGTCTTTCCTCTTTATGTATCACTCTATTTACTAACTTGCCATGTTGTTGTTGTCTATTTCTCAAATTTGTTGTTGTTGACTGCTGCTATAATTATTACTTGTCTTGTTGTTGTTGTAACTGTGAAACTATGAAACCATGGTGATATCAAACCAAGTGAACCTGAAAAAAATAAAAATCATCTTTGCTGTTTTCAAATGATAGAAAATAGAGTAGGAATTTTGAGATAAAAATTGAGAAATCGGTTGGAAAACATCATAAAAATATTGGTACGTACCTCGGTCATCAACCTCTAATCGTAACTCATTATATCACATTCTTGTTCCCAACAAAGCGATAACTTCGGCATAAACAACAATGCACAGAAACAGAAACGAATCAGAAATTAAACAGTAGAATGTATACCTGGCAGTCCGCCCTTTTCGTCAACCATAACCTTCTTCAACCTCTTCCAATCCACTGTGCGATTTCAGAGCTACCATCACATACCTTTCCCGTTTGTCCCCTCAAATCCTCCAACAGTAAACCTCATTCCCGTTCACAGGTTTCTCCTTTCTAACAGATGTACCTCCGTTGCAGTCACAGTTTTAGTGAAGTTAGGGTTAAATTTTTTTTGCTTGTTCCATTAAATTGAGTCATAGATCTAGTGGTTACCGTGTGTGTGGAGACGAAGCACTCAATACCGCAAGCACTGATGAACTCGTCAATAATCCGAGTGCCGTCCTTATCTGATAGAGCAAACCAAGATCTCTCAATGAATTTTTCATGAGGGACTAAACCGAGACACCTATCTAAGATGACCTGGATAATAATTGTTGTTGGTAGTGATTTACTATTAACCACTAAAAGGATGAGAATATTGAATAGTTCTGAGAATCTTTCGCCAATGACTGGATCTTAGATTATGGAAGGAAAATGTGGAAGATCGTCTATAGAGGAATGGAGGGTGAGGGTGTTGAATTGTTTGAGCGAAAAAAAGATGAATGGTTGGGTTGGAGTTGCAACAACTTGAGGAAGATGATGGTGACGATACGGATGACAGAGGGAGGATTGTACAATTTCCTTGGTTTTAACTTTTCTTAATATTTATTTATTCTATTGGGACAAATAACTCTGTAATAATGATGATTGGTTTTCGTTTCCTCTTCCCAAAGACAGCATACAGCGGCGCCTTCTTGCTTACCCTTTAGGTTTTCTCAATTCCTTTTGTTGTTCCAATCGGGCCAGCTTTTGGGCCCTTGACCCAATCCAGTAATTTCGTTCTCTTTTTTTTAATAGAACATAATAATTAATGAATAAGAGAAACAGTTCGAATGGCTAGGCATTGTGTACAACAAATTTAAAGACACAAGTTCAATTCCATGCTAGGACATTTTTTATTTTGTTTTTCAGCTCTTTAGCCTTATTTCTCAATGATATTGATTTAGCTTATATTAGATATGGTTTAGTAATTTAGAATTAATTCACTTTAGATTAAATTTAGTAACTTTTAGAATTTTAATTTTAATAAATCTTAGAACTTTAACTTAGTCTAGATGTAATTTAGAAATTTCATGATCTTAGTTTTAATTTTTTTGTTTAGAATTAATTTAGTAATTTATCTTCTTTAGAAAATTGGTTATCTTCTCTTTATTTTTTAATCGTCTTAATCTTTTCGAATTAAATATTTCACTGCCTTTCTTGTTATTAATTTGTTCGTTTGAATTTATTTTCTTGCGAATTCTTGATTACTTATATTGTGATGTTCATCTTATTTTTAATTTGTTTGATTCTAATCCAAGGGAAATATTTTGTTAACTTTATAAATAGTACAATCGTGTGAATACCCTCATTCATTTTTTTGTTGGTTTACTATTTTGTTAAACTTAAATTAATTTTCAAACTCACACCTTTTAAGTCAAAACTTCGACATTAGCTCGTCGCATCTTCAAAATCTCGCCAACATCCATTTTTAGCCAAACGAACCATTTTAATCAAACAAACAATTTTAACCAAAAACAAATATTTCAAAAGGTTCCTGCGGAGTACCGCAGATACATTGGGTGCTAATACCTTCCCATTGTATAACCAACCCCCAAACTCTCGATCTCTTTTAAAAATGCATTGTATTTTCATTACTTTTAAATATTACTTTACATTGCATATTTTAGGGTTTTATTTCGCTCTTTTCCCTTTTCCCTTGGAAATAATAAAGTGCGGTGGTGACTCTTGCTTTTGTGAGTCAAGTTAATTAATAGCTTGATCTCCTATTTTCACCGCTACAGAATTGGCGACTCTACTGGGGATAGATTGACCTCTTGCTGGTCCATCCCTAAGTGGGTTAAGCCTAATTTGTCTTATCTGTTTTTATTTGTTTGTTTGTTTGATTATATGTATATATTGTGGTTATTTGGGGTGTTGATTACAAAGGACAAGTCCTATACCCGGACTAAGTTACACTTAGGAATAGGACGGGCGGTATAGTCATGTTAACTTTGAGGGAGTAATCCCGAAGAAGGAGACATGAAATCCCCCACTTAGTGGAAGCCCCTTTGAACGTAGTATTTGTTTACCGAGTAATCGGGAAGACATTATTGCTTTCCACCTGGGAGCCAGAGAAGCTGAGAACCGTAGAACCCTTAACCAATCTTGGCCTCTTAGGTGTAGTGCGGAGACTATAACGGAGTAATCCGAAAGTATTTGTCACGCGATGCTGCACTCAGACAAGTTTCTCTTGAGAATATTGCTAATTACCGAGTAATCAGGACGTTGGTAATATTTGAAGGAGGAATGTGGACTCTGGGAACTTTTAGAACCTTGTTTTACAGGTGTGATTAAACCTTTAGTACATACCTTGAGGATGGTTTTTACCTTTGACTCCTTTCTTGTGACGTTGAACCTTTCGACTTTGTTTATGACCTTACTTGTGGTTGTTTCCTAGCCATGCCTTCATGCATCCATAAAACCCTTTTTCACTTGATTGTCAAGGAATTTGGAAGTCTTTCTTTGTAAACATCACAAATTTCATCAAGCTCAATGGATCTTGGGTGTTGATGGGGTGAAAACCCTAATCCACCAAAATGGATGATTGATCTTGATGATAACTTGATCAACGCTTTGCTCTAATTTAAAATTCATCTTCTATCTTCATACTTTGATGTCTACAACTTAATATCTTGAGTTCCTTGAAAGTCAAATAAAAACTCTCTTTTGCATATCATGCATCATTCTACATTTTTGGTTTCACTTTCAAAGGTCTTTTTCCAAGTCTTATTTTTCCTTTGGTCTCACCAGTACAACACTCGCGCTAAGGGAACAATGGAGAATATTAAGCAAGAGGTTTCTGAACTCCGTAGAGAGATGACTAATTTGAAAGCTAGTGTGGAGCCCTTAACTGGTTTGGTCTAAATTTTGGTTTCCGCCCAAGTCAATCCTTCTAGGAGGGAGGAAGCGATGATAAAAGTCTTCACTGAAACTCTAAAATCATTCTCTCATGAGAAGGTGAGGGTTAATGCACCTAATGACTTTCCTGATAAGGTGAATGTGGGAGTGTGTCTAGAAGAAGATGTCGGAAAGGGATGTTTATATGAAGATGGTAGCTCATCTAATGGTGTGAAGAAGTTTGATAATAACTTTTCCAAGAAGAGAACCAGAGGAAGAAATAATCATCGTCAGAATCATCATGTTTCTCCTATTCATCAACAGAATCAGCAAGCTCCTAATTAGAGGAAAACCCAGTTTGATCCAATTCCAATTACCTATACAGAGTTGTTCCCTATCTTGATGCAGAGGGATTTGGTTCAGACCCGACCTCCACCGAAGGTTCTTGAGAAGATACATTGGTACTACAAAGCTGATTTGACTTGTACCTTTCATCAAGGTGCTCTTGGGCATGACTTGGAGGTTTGCTTTGCTTTGAAGATTGAGGTTCAGAAGTTGGTCAAAAGTGGTATCTTGTCATTCAAGGACGTTGGTTTTGAAGTTCAAATCAAGCATGTGCCGAAGAGTAAACACGATTGATGGTCACTTTGAGTTTTGAAGGATGTTTTCGGTGATTCAAGTCCAGATGGAAAGCCTTCCCAGATTACTAACTTATTTCTGCTTTTTGTAATTTTTATTGTTTGTCAAAACATTGTTTGCATGTAAGAACTTGTTTGCATCTGAATGATTATCTTAATACAATGAGTATGTTTGTCTTGAAGAAATTCATTCGTTTCACTCATATTTGTTTTCAAATTTTAAATTTATTTTTGCATTATGATACCAACTTGTTTCCCATTCTCTGGCCTAGGCAGAGATTGAATGGAGGATGATGATCTGAAAAACACAAAATCTCTGGTTATGTACTTTTGAATAAAATCTTGCTGACGATGTACAGGCATTGTTTCAAATCCCTAAACATCGGAGATATAAGGAAGATAATCCCTTGCTAACCCCTTTTGAGCCTTGAAGTAGGAGTTTCTTTTCTATACAAAAAACCCTCAAATTTTAACCTGGGACAGGGTAGTTTTCAGTTAATCTGATTGAGTGTTCAAAATTCATAAGGAAGATATTTCTGAAGAGAAACTACGAGGGCTATCCTTCATGTATAATAAAGCCAGAAGATATGGAACCACAATGTTACCACTCGTTCATCAAGAAACGAGGCAGTCACAATCCTCTCAACAAGTAAAGAAAAGCTAATGTCACACGTTTTGTTCAAAAATCAAAAATCAAGTAAAAAAGAAAAATCCCGCCAAGTTGAAAAAACGTGCGGATTAGGCAAAAATTAAGGCATCCCGCTAGACTATCAATTCAAAAGAATTAGTTCAGGCAAAAGTTAGGGAAAATAAAAAATTTGCAAAGAAAAGGAATACAAAGAAAAATCCTCAGCAAAGAACAAATTGGTGACTACAAACACGAAGACATAAGGGTGGTTGCTACTCCGAAAGCCTCGTCGTACCCTTAACCTTCACACAATCCTTTTGAGAGATGAACACTCATGTTGAATTAACTGAACATAGGGTTGGAGAACATCACGAAGAAAGGGTGGGCACCTATAAATTTTGAGCCTTAAAAATCTTTTTTCTAAAAAACCATGAACCAGGCCACATTACAACCTTCAAAAGTCCTAATTGAAGCAAGGTTATTTTGAAAGCATACTTCAATGAGATAGTGTTCCTGACTCCCTTGAATGTTTGCTAAATAGTTACGTTGGTATCATATGCTTTTGCTATACAAAAATAAATGTTGCTCTAATTCGCAAAGTTTGTGCGATATCTTTTCAAAATCTTCAAGACTTACATAACTGTTGTATTAGAATTTTCATCCTCATAATAAACTTTTTCTAACTGCAAAACTTTTGTTTGATATCAAGGAAGCTCACATATAAGCACCAGTGATGAGTTTATTCTTTTAAAGCCTGAAACTATGTTGAGTAATTGGCGAATCATTTCAAGAAAGAAATCATATCCAGGGGCATGTCACCTGAAGACCGTAAGCACAGACATGTTGCTTCTCCCAGTTAATGCTTTCCCAACTTGTTTACCCTTTTGGGGCAAAATTTGAAGACTTTGTTGTGACAAGTACAGTCAATACGGGGCAATCACGTCGAGATTCGACGAATCTCTCTAAGAGTTTGAAGACACCAGAGAATGGTGGATGCCAGGTCTTTCGTAAAATCCTCTTGAGACGATTTCTCCTCATCAGCCATATAGCTTGGGGGCATTTTAGAAGTGAAGTTGTTCGCAAGAATTGTCGTGCATCACGCAGCTTATCAGCAGTAAACTTGGGGCATACAAAATTAGTTCCAGAGACAATCCAGATTTGTCAAGATATGTGATATGTTGTGTACAATTATCAAAGGGCGGTGTTCCCAGTATCTCCAGCTAAACAAGACTCTTTCTAGCCGAAGCATTGTTCGTGTTGCTATCCTTTTAATGGATTGTTGACAATAGAAGATTGGACTTTGGGTTTTCTACCGAAAATACTTTCCTCTCCAGAGAGGTTTAAGCCTTGTAAAAGGACTTTACTCCAATTATGACTTTTGTTCTATGTCCAGTAATGTTCCCATCTTGTTGAGATTAGCCGAGTGTCGAGTTGTATTATGATGTCTTATCATCTCCAGTTTATCTTTTCTATCTGTTTTGTCAATCATATACATGACATCCATTAATTCATTCACACTTACATCATGCATGCACATTTGTATTTGTTGATGTCATTGAGTTCGTATACCTTGGTTATGTCTATTCAAAGAGCGTATTTGATCTTTCCAAATAGAGTATCAACTTAAGCAGAAAGTGCGCCTCCTTTCTAATTCCCCACTAGGTTAACTCTCGTGGAAGAATATTGCTTTAGCTTTCCTTTTCCATCTCAGGATAGGATAAGTCTCGGTTGAGTTTATTCCTCATCTGGTAGGGTCTTGTTTGACTGTTTCTCCCCAGTTTGTTCTTGGATTAAGTTTTGTCTATTATAAAATTTTCTTTGTGAATCTCTCTAAGCTGTGAAACCTAGATGGAGAGTGCATTGATCTTGCGTATGTAAATACTTGGTCTTCTCAGGAAGAATCTATTCATGGTTTCCCATTTAAGATGAACCTTGTTTCTAGGCAGTGTTGTTGCAACACTCTTTTGGAATCTCAACAAAACAGCAAGCGGCGGTTTCTTCATGAGAAACTTGTGTGTTATTGATATCTTTAAAAAAATAGCAAGCGGCGGTCTCTTAATGAGCAACTTGTATGTTATTGATATCTTTGAAAAACAGCAAGCGGCGGTCTCTTCATGAGCAACTTGTGTGTTATTGATACTTTTTGAAAACAACAGCAAGCGGCGGTCTCTTCATGAGCAACTTGTGTGTTATTGATATCTTTAAAAAAAACAGCAAGCGGCGGTCTCTTCATGAGCAACTTATGTGTTATTGATATCTTTGAAAAACAGCAAGCGACAGTCTCTTCATGAGTAACTTGTGTGTTATTGATAATTTTGGGAAAAAAAACAGCAAGCGGCGGTCTCTTCATGAGCAACTTGTGTGTTATTGATATCTTTGAAAAAACAGCAAGCGGCGGTCTCTTCATGAGCAACTTGTATGTTATTGATACTTTTGGAAAAGAAACAAAAGCGGCGGTCTCTTCATGAGCAACTTGTGTTATTGACACCTTTGAAAGATTGCAAGTTGCGGCCTCTTTATTTGAGCAGCTTGTGTATCCCCAACAATAATGTTTACTCAACAAACGTCATCTCTTCGGAAAAGTCCCATGGGGAAGTTTGTATTTTATCCTTTTCAAGCAATATCTTGGTTAAAGAAGAAATGTGTTACCGTTCTTGGTGAAATTCAGAAGTCAGAGATGTTTATTTCCAGTCTCAGTACTGATGCCGATCATTTGCCAGTCTCAGTACTAATGTAAATCATTGCATTTACCAGTATTCGTACTGATGTCAATCATTTCCTTTTCCGGTCACAGTGCTGATGTCAATCGTTTGTTACCAGTCTCTATACTGAATTTACCAGTTTCAGTACTGATATAAATCATTTCCTTTCTTCAGTTTCAGTACTGATGTAAACATTTCTTTTCCAGTCTCAATACTGATGTAAATCATTCATTTCTTCCATCAAAGTTATCCTCTAATAAGAGTCTCTCATTTGAAGTCTATGACTCTGTTTCCCAGTGAAGTTATAATCTCTTCCTCTGTGGGATTACTGTATAATGTGCTTGGTTTATCCAGCAGTAGTTTGTCTCATACGGCATTATTCCTCATTATATTCAAAATATTACATTTATATCATATCATAAACATAATTGCGGTATTTTAAGGCCAAAAATTGTGTATTCTATATTTAAGTCCCTTCAATCTCGTCGAAATGAAGATTTCAATCTTCATATCTCCAGATAGAAGAAACTTAAATAGGGGCAGCTGTCATACCCCAATTTTTGACCTAAGATCCCTTTTTTTTTACAGAAGGCAAGGTCACGAAATACGGTCGGTTTTAACCTGTCACCTTCGAGCATTGACTATGCAGAAATTGTCAAGTATTTTGAACATTCTTAGACTATGTATCACTAACTTCTTATCAAGCATGAAGTGTGTGTTTTTCGTTTCTTTGATTTCATTTGCAGGAAACAGATCTGAATTAAGAGCATCAGGCGTCATGCCTCGATTAGGGTTCAAAATCTCTCAAGCCAGAAGTACAGTTGACCATTGATTCTTGAAGACTGATTTATCAGGGGAGTCGTGTGTTTATTTCCACGCCCTGTTCGACAAGTGGTATCAAGCTTCTCCAAAAATTCTCCAAAGCACAGTCAAGATTTCAGCATCACTGGTTTACATGTGCATCAAGATGCTTTGAAATGCGAAGAAAGATCAAGTTTGCAAGTCGACTCAAAGCATTTCGACCAAAAGGAAACTCTTGCAAGTTCAAGTTCAAATTGTCATAACTTCTTCAATTTTCAATATCCTGAGGCGATTCTTTTGCGAAGTATCACAAATAGCATTGTCTATGAGATTACTTCAAAGATCAATGTTCAATTTATGCCACAAATGTTTTCTCAAAAGACGTTTGAGTCTTATGTTGGGATAATTCATGAAAATAGAGTTCTAGTTCATTGATTCAGTAATTGCTTGTATTACAAGTTACCACGAATTGATGATATGGTTTTTTTTAAAGAAGAAGATTTGAGGATCATTTCGAATAATTCTTTTTATTTCAAATCGATTCAAGTGTGCGAGGCGCAATTCATTCAAATGAATTTTCTTTTGATTCAAGATATACAAAAGCACCAATTTCTCATGATGTAAGTTTACAAGAGGAATTAAAATAGCCAAGACATAGAGAAGCTGAGATTGCATAGGAGTTTGGTAAAAAAAAGAGAAAAATAAAAACTGATGGAAGTAATTTGTTAGCACTGGTAAACTAGCTAGAGGGATAGTTAGGTCGAAATTTGTCAAGGCGAGTAAATATGAAACTTGTCGAATTAAGGTGAGGCGTAATAAGAGAAATTGGAATTAGTTTAGCGTTTTGGATGATGGACAAAAGATTAGAGCATTCAAAGGTCTAATTTGGACTATGAAGTTTAGTCCAAGGGTCTAGTATCTAGCAACTGAAGGCGAAGATGGGTTTGTTCGTACATAGCTTGTTTCATTGCTGAATGCTTTTAGTATTTGTCATACTAAAGAAGCTAGTGTTGTTAGCAAACTGAAATATAAATTCAAGAAAATGGTAAAGACAAACATGGGAAGGTGGGGAACAAAGTATGGCATATGGTAATCAAAATGCTCGCTCATAAAGCTTCTTTCAGCCTTTGGAGTGTAATCTAACATTACAGATTAAGACTGATTATAAGTACAATCCAATAACATTAGATCAACTAACTGCAACAACTCAAGCTCAACATCAATTCTACAATGGGAACTCTCAAGCATCCTAGACCTAAATCTTGAGGATGCATTTTGTGTTACAAAGAGGATTTTCTATATTTAAACTCAAGATTACATCAACAAAGAAAAGCAATTTGTGACATACTCATAAGAACGAAATGATTTTTGCACCAACTGTTCTTGCTGTTAAAGGGAAGAATTTGCCACTTAGTACTGCTGAAGAGAAAGAGAAGACTTCTAATATCCCAAAACTTGCTCCATCAGCTTGCACTTGCTATTGTCTTCCTGCAAAATCTGCCCACAAACTTGCCAAAAACCTGCTGCAAAATCTGCACCTTTATGCCAAATGCTACACTCCAAAAAAAAACTTCTAAGTGTGTCATAACAGTTCACACCAGTCACCAAAATACCTGCTATTACTGCCATTCTCAAGTCTGTCCATAAAGCCTACAATGCTACCCTGCAAAACAGTCCAAAAAGTACATCCAAATAGCATTAAAAAAAACTGTATCAGAAAAGCAATAAAACAGATCACCAAAATTATTCAAGCTTACAAAAATCTCCCTCCAATTCTATGAGGGACTGGCTATAAAGAAGAGATAGAAACACAAAAGAAGGGGCTCATTCTTTTTTTCCAAATCTACATACACGATACATACAACAGAAACATAAAAAAGGGGAAGAACATTTTTTTGATAGAACAATTTTAGAGAAACAAGAAAACTCACCCAAAAAAGTTCTACCCAAACACTGTCATCACAACACAGAAAACACAGTAGGAAAATACATACAAGAAAAGAGCAAAATTTGTTTCATCCCTCAAAATCTTCCACCTTAGAGAATCCAAACAGTTCATAGTATGCATATTCATCTACAAAACCATAGCAACGCTCCGACAACAACAAGTTTTTTTTTTTGCAGATCTGAGAAGGATTAAAGAGAAAATCCAAGTTTACCTGTCAAAGTTTTCCAGAAGCGAGAACTCGTTGGACTAGCTCCGATCATGTGAGTCTTTCCTCTTTATGTATCACTCTATTTACTAACTTGCCATGTTGTTGTTGTCTATTTCTCAAATTTGTTGTTGTTGACTGCTGCTATAATTATTAATTGTCTTGTTATTGTTGTAACTGTGAAACTATGAAACCATGGTGATATCAAACCAAGTGAACCTGAAAAAAATAAAAATCATCTTTGTTGTTTTCAAATGATAGAAAATAGAGTAGGAATTTTAAGATAAAAATTGAGAAATCGGTTGGAAAACATCATAAAAATATTGGTACGTACCTCGGTCATCAACCTCTAATCGCAACTCATTATATCACATTCCTATTTCCAACAAAGCGATAACTTTGGCATAAACAACAATGCACAGAAATAGAAACGAATCGGAAATTAAATGGTGGAGTGTATACCTGGCAGTCCGCCCTTTTCGTCAACCATAACCTTCTTCAACCTCTACCAATCCACTGTGCGATTTCTGAGCTACCATCACATACCCTTCCCGTTTGTCCCCTCAAATCCTCCAACAGTAAACCTCATTCCCGTTCACAGGTTTCTCCTTTCTAACAGATGTACCTCCGTTGCAATCACGGTTTTAGTGAAGTTAGGGTTAAATTTTTTTTTGCTTGTTCCATTAAACTGAGTCATAGATCTTGTGGTTACCGTGCGTGGGGAGACGAAGCACTCAATACCGCAAGCACTGATGAACTCGTCAATAATCCGAGTGCCGTTCTTATCTGATAGAGAAAACCAAGATCTCTAAATGAATTTTTCATGAGGGACTAAACCGAGACACCTATCTAAGATGACCCGGATAATAATTGTTGTTGGTAGTGATTTGCTATTAACCACTAAAAGGATGAGAATATTGAATAGTTCTGAGAATCTTTCGCCAATGACTGGATCTGAGATTATGGAAGGAAAAGGTGGAAGATCGTCTATAGAGGAATGGAGGGTGAGGGTGTTGAATCGTTTGAGCGAAAAAAAGATAAATGGTTGGGTTGGAGTTGCAACAACTTGAGGAAGATGATGGTGACGATACGGATGACAGAGGGAGGATTGTACAATTTCCTTGGTTTTAACTTTTCTTAATATTTATTTATTCTATTGGGACAAATAACTCTGCAATAATGATGATTGGTTTTCGTTTCCTCTTCCCAAAGACAGCATACAGCGGCGCCTTCTTGCTTACCCTTTAGGTTTTCTCGATTCCTTTTGTTGTTCCAATCGGGCCAGCTTTTGGGCCCTTGACCCAATCCAGTAATTTCGTTCTCTTTTTTTTAATAGAACATAATAATTAATGAATAAGCGAAACAATTCGAATGGCTAGGCATTGTGTACAGCAACTTTAAAGACACGAGTTCAATTCCATGTTTGGACATTTTTTATTTCGTTTTTCAGCTCTTTAGCCTTATTTCTCAATGATATTGATTTAGCTTATATTAGATATGGTTTAGTAATTTAGAATTAATTCACTTTAGATTAAATTTAGTAACTTTTAGAATTTTAATTTTAATAAATCTTAGAACTTTAACTTAGTCTAGATGTAATTTAGAAATTTCATGATCTTAGTTTTAATTTTTTTGTTTAGAATTAATTTAGTAATTTATCTTCTTTAGAAAATTGGTTATCTTCTCTTTATTTTTTAATCGTCTTAATCTTTTCGAATTAAATATTTCACTGCCTTTCTTGTTATTAATTTGTTCGTTTGAATTTATTTTCTTGCGAATTCTTGATTACTTATATTGTGATGTTCATCTTATTTTTAATTTGTTTGCTTCTAATCCAAGGGAAATATTTTGTTGACTTTATAAATAGTACGATCGTGTGAATACCCTCATTCATTTTTTTGTTGATTTACTATTTTGTTAAACTTAAATTAATTTTCAAACTCACACCTTTTAAGTCAAAACTTCGACATTAGCTCGTCGCATCTTCAAAATCTCGCCAACATCCATTTTTAGCCAAACGAACCATTTTAATTAAACAAACAATTTTAACCAAAAACAAATATTTCAAAAGGTTCTTGCGGAGTACCGCAGATGCATTGGGTGTTAATACCTTCCCATTGTATAACCAACCCCCGAACTCTCGATCTCTTTTAAAAACGCATTGTATTTTCATTACTTTTAAATATTACTTTACATTGCATATTTTAGGGTTTTATTTCGCTCTTTTCCCTTTTCCCTTGGAAATAATAAAGTGCGGTGGCGACTCTTGCTTTTGTGAGTCAAGTTAATTAATAGCTTGATCTCCGATTTTCACCGCTACACAACCAAGTAGGAGTGTACCCTAAGAGTGCGCATGTGCGAATGATTCAATTTCAGTTTATTTATCTCTGCACATTTAGGGTGATCTAACTGTTTTAAAATTAATCATACATTCTTGTCATGCATCCCTATATCATACATCTAACAGTTAATAATTTGTGGAATTTAAAGTGCGGAATTTAAACTATGCTATTACAAGGCTTCGGGTATTTACATAGCCAAAAACAAACCCTTTGAAAATAAAGCGATAAATGTAAATAAACGTCCTAATTAAACTATTACAAACTGTAGGCAGTTACATCAATATGGTAAATAATAAAAATAAAGCACGCGAGAAGAATTAAGATCGGCGAGAATTTAAGATTTTGACCCTTCTAACCTAATTAAAAGAAAAATTGTTTTTTTGTTGTTTTTAATAAAAGAAATAAGTTTTCTAAATTAAATATGCAATTAATTAGTTAATTAAATTACTTAATAAAAATATACATGACCTATTTTGGTTTCTTTGGTTATTTTAGGAAAAAAAAAATATAATTAAGTTAGTAATAAAACCTATTTATTCTAATTATTTTTAAGTAATTTACAAAAAGAAATTAAAGTTTTACCTAAAATTAAAATTTAATTAAGAAAAAATCCCGAATCTATTTTTATGTGATTTTTATATTTGTTTATTGATAAAAAAAAATAAAAGGGATTAAAAGAAATAAACAAAACGAATAAAACATGAAAATAAAGATGGGCCTAGTAGCAAAAGTAAACAGGGGGTGCAATCATCAGAAATCCCTAGGCCCGAATCTTCGAAAGCTTCATGCTCTAACTATGGTGTTTTTTGATTCTTGCGTGGAACCTATGATTCAACCATCCATAACTGTTCTATATAAACTCAAACAAACGTTAGCATACCATAAAATGTGATTAAAGTTAGAGATTCAAAGTTTAAAATTTTACCAAACCGGTGTTGTCAAATGGGGGGCGTGCTAGGCGTGTGATGGATTGCTCTTGGGCCTTGTAAGAGTCTTGAGGACTTCAAGAGGATGGTTTGAGGCTTGATGTCAATTGAGAGAGACCGGAACCTCGAGATATGACTTGCACCACTTCTTTGATTTCTGGAGAGCTTTTTGAAGAGCTTTTAGAGAGCTTTTTAAAGAGATTTTTAGAGAGGATTTTCGTCCCTTTCAAACTTTTGTGGCTCTATATTTATAGAGGAGAATGAGGAGACAAGAAAGCATGGAAAGAATCTCCCTCATAATGTTGTATTTTAAGACCATGATCAAAATTTGAAAAAAATGCCTTATTTGATAATTTTATGTCATTTTCACATGTGGATGAACCTGGACATATTTGAAGAGTTATTGCACAAAATCAATTGATATAAACCAGCATAAAACTTTCCCAAAATGGATTCACATCAAAATTTATATTATTTCTATTATTTATTTATTTAATTCTGAATTTTAATGAATAAAATATCAAAATAAATAGCATAAATAGTATAAAAATGTATGGGTGGGCTTAGAGTTCGTGGACCATGTTAGGAATGAGTTTCAAACTTGAAAAGATAGGCCCATTTGGAAAAAATCCAAGTTTGGTCAATATTTGCTTCATGCATTTTTCCAAAAATTATCCAACTTTGACAATGCATATCTCTCTCAATTTTAACCTTATGAGGGTGTTCTTGGACTTTTTAGAAAGCTTAGGATGTCCCCTAAGAGACCTATTTTGTTTCATCTCAATTGGATATTCCATGTTCATGTAAGAAGCTTTGACCCAAAAGGTGCTTTTGTTGACTTTCCAAAATGACCTATAATGTCCAAATTCATAACTTCTTGTGAATGCATAGTTTGAACTTGGGAGCTGTATATGGATTGTAGGGAATTTCATCCTCTTAAAAATGAGATTTGGATGGGTCATTTCTCATAAAGTATGAGAAAGTTATGCTTGGTCAAAGTTGAGTTGACTTTTCCTATAAAACCCTAATTTAGCAACTTTTGAGTCTTGATGAATTATGAGCAATCCTTGATGAATCATGATCAAATCTTGATCAAATGATGAAATATACTTCAAAATGAGGATGTTGACCAAAAATCTTGAAGTTTGACTGTATGTGGGCCACAGTTGACTTTTGCCCTAGCATAGTCGATTTTCAGGCCTTTGAGCAATTGACTGAGCAAACTTCCTCTGCAAGGCTTGAAACTTGACATGGATGATCTTGAGAACATATTAGGACAATTTTGAGAATTTGGGGTCCCTTGGACTCAAGTATCTTGATGAAACATGAAACCCTAATTTGAGGTATACTGCCTTAGGAGAGAGCTTGTCTGGCCAACCCTTGGATTACCTTGAGCAACTTGGGGATCTTTCTTGAAATGTTTTGAGAAATATGGGAGGGAAAATTTTGGGTTACAACAGCATCTAACGCACTCGGCAATGGCATTGGTTATGTACTCATATCTCCTGAGGGATGTCATACTCCTTTTACTGCAATACTCTGCTTCAACTATACAAACAACATGGCGGAATACGAAGCGTGCATTTTTGGTCTCAAAGCTGCCATAGATTTGGGGATCAAATCCTTAAATATATTCGGAGATTTAGCTTTGGTCATTAGCCAGATCAAAGGGGAATGGGACACCAAACACCCTAACCTTATCCCTTACAAAGAACATGTTTTGACATTTCTCCCACATTTTGAGAAGATTACATTCGAGCATTTCCCGCGAGAAGAAAATCAGCTAGCAGACGCACTAGCCATAATGTCATCCATGTTTAAACTTAAATGGGATAGCGAGGCTCCCCAGATCACCATTGAACGAATGGATGAACCAACTCACTGTCACGAGATTAATACTGAAGAAGTAGTGGACCAACCTTGGTTTCACGAAGTCAAGAGGTATCTCGAGGCTCAAGAATATCCGGAAGGAGCTTCAGTCAATGATAAGAAGTTATTAAGGAGATTATCTACTAAATTCTTCCTTAGTAATGGAATTCTCTACAAATGCAACCATGACTCTGTGTTACTTCGGTGCATAGACAAGGTTGAAGCTGAAAGGATCATGGCTGAATTACATGAAGGCACTTTTGGCACCCATTCCAGTGGGCATACGATGGCAAAGAAAATCCTACGGGAAGGCTATTACTTGTCTACCATAGAAGCATATTGCAATCAACACTCTCAAACCTTCCATAAGTGTCAGATTTATGCTGACAAGGTACACGTACCTCCGGTTCCTCTAAATGTCTTGACGGCTCCTTGGCCCTTTGTTATGTGGGAGATTGATATGATTGGAGAAATCAAGCCAACAACCTCCAATGGACACCGTTTCATCCTAGTGACCATTGACTATTTTACAAAGTGGGTGGAGGAAGCTTCTTTCGCTTCTGTTACCAAGAATGTTGTTGCCCGGTTCATCAAGAAAAATCTCATATGTCGTTACGGTATCCCGGAGAGGATCATTACAGATAATGGTACGAATCTAAATAATAATATGATCACCGCCCTATGCGAGCAGCTCAAGATCCAGCATCACAATTCTTCCCCTTACCGGCCAAAAATGAATGGTGTTGTCGAAGCCGCAAATAAGAACATTAAAAAGATCATACAGAAAATGACAGTCACGTACAAAGACTGGCATGAAATGCTACCATTCGCTCTCCACGGGTATCGTACCACAGCTCGCACATCAACCAGGGAAACACCCTATTCTCTGGTATACAGCATGGAGGTTGTTTTTCCTATTGAAGTCTAGATCCCCTCTCTGAGAATTATGAAGGATGCAGGGCTGAATGAAGAAGATTAGATCCAGACTCGACTTGATCAACTAAACTTGATTTATGAGAAAAGGCTTACTGCTGTCTGCCATGGTCAAATGTATCAAAAACGGATGATCAAGGCTTTCAACAAAAAGGTCAGACGCCAAGTATATCAAGTTGGGGATTTGGTAATCAAATGCATCATACTACCGCAAGGTGATCCCAGGGGAAAATGGACTCCTACATACGAAGGACCATTTGTAATCAAAATCATATTCTCTGGTGGAGCAATGATCTTGACCATCATGGATGGCAACAACTTGCCGCACCCTGCGAACGCAGACATAGTAAAAAGATATTATGCTTAAGAGACCCGCTAGGTTGACACACCTAGGCAAAACAAAGGCATCCCAGTGAACCAAAAAGGTTTGGGCAAAAATTAGGGATAAAACAAAAAAATCTGTACACCCGACAAGCTGAAAACCCAAAAGGACGGCTTGGGCAAAAAAGGGTATCCCGGTGGACTGAAAACCCGAAAGGGAGGTCCAGGCAAAAGTTAGGGAATTAAAGCGTATGACTATGTCCCGTTGGATCACCGTACGGACAACTTAACAAACTCAGAGGTTCTGATCAATTCAATCATCTTCGGACGAAGCAACAAATAGACAAGATGCTCAGAGATACGAAGGCTATAGCAGAATGGGAACCCCATGGGATTATTGCACATAACTATCTTTTCTTTGTATCAAAATTTTCATTTTTTACGACAACATTCTCTTACTTGAATGTTTGTCTCATTGTACAAAAATACTTACTAAAAGTCAATACAAAGATATCCCTTTGAAAGTGCAAAACTATCTATTTTTCTTTACTCTTGTGTTTTGTTTACAAAAACGTCCAATGATTTATTTTTGAACATAATTACTGTTTAAAATAAACAAAATAAAAAGATAATCACTGGTGGCTTTAAGAGGTAGGGAAATCTCCCTAAGCTATTTCCAGAAGACCCCGCAGTGTGCAGTTTTATCCCCAGTGGAACAAAGCTTTCAGCTATCAATCCCCAGTAGAAGTCGTCCAATTTCTCAGGATTCCCCAACAGGATTTTACAAAGCAGTACACGACATTTCCCTTACAACAAAGTTTATTTATCTAAGAGGAAATTCATCAACACTTCAACTTCACGACATGAAGACTTACACTCCATATCCTCAGTAGCAGTCGGGGATTTGTCTTTCCTAAATCCAACAAGCAGCGCAACAAATTAGCTCACATACGCATACATCGCATCCACGTATCATAAACATTGATAGCACGAATGCATTATACCATGCATTTCATATAACATGACTTTGAATTTTAGCTAACATTTTACCCTTTTCAGGATAAGGTTAACAACTACCATTAACAATGTTCAAAGTTTTCAGATACAGTTCAGATACGCTCCAGACATGGATGTTATTCTGATACTCATTCGAAATCAGCTTTCAGATACAGTTCAGATACGCTCCAGACACGGATGCTATTCTGATACTCATTCAGAGTCAACTTTCAGATACAGTTCATATACGCTCCAGACACGAATGCCATTCTGATACTCATTCAGAGTCAACTTTCAGATACAGTTCTGATATGCTCCAGACACAGATGCCATTCTGATACTTATTCAGATTCAACTTTCAGATACAGTTCAGATACGCTCCAGACACAGATGCCATTCTGATACTCATTCAGAGTCAAATTTCAGATACAGTTCAGATACGCTCCAAACACGGATGCCATTCTGATACTCATTCAGAGTCAACTTTCAGATACAGTTCAGATACGCTCCAAACACGGATGCCATTCTGATACTCATTCAGAGTCAACTTTTAGATACAGTTCAAATACACTCCAGACACGAATGCCATTCTGATACTCATTCAGAGTCAACTTGCAGATACAGTTCTGATACGCTCCAGACACGGATGCCATTCTGATACTCATTCAGAGTCAAATTTCAGATACAGTTCAGATACGCTCCAAACACGGATGCCATTCTGATACTCATTCAGAGTCAACTTTCAGATACAGTTCAGATACGCTCCAAACGCGGATGCCATTCTGATACTCATTCAGAGTCAACTTTCAGATACAGTTCAGATACACTCCAGACACGAATGCCATTCTGATACTCATTCAGAGTCAACTTTCAGATACAGTTCTGATACGCTCCAGACACGGATGCCATTCTGATACTCATTCAGATTCAACTTTCAGATACAGTTCAGATACGCTCTAGACACGGATGCCATTCTGATACTCATTCTTTCAGCTTACAAATTACAATTCAGCAATCACTTTGGATGGCATCTACAAGCCCATCTCCGTCAACTTTCTATCACCTCTTCAAATGGCATATTTAAGCCCATTTCCTCAACCATCACATCACCGAGTGCAAATTTCTAGGCACTCTAGTGTCCAATCATCTTCCACCTTCGAGCCACAAATAGAAAAACTCTTCAATCTAACTCTTCAAGTTTAATAAGATTGAACAGGGGCAGTTGTTGTACCCCAAAATTTTCCCTCTCACTTATCAAGAATTTGCTCACAAGATCTTCTTAGCTCAAGATTGCATTAGGGTTTGATCAACTTAAGACACTTCCTTAAGCACTGATGACTAAAATTAGGGTTTGAGATTGCACAAATATATTTGAACTTTCAATACCCCCTATGACTTTCATGGATCATTATGGACCCCCAAGATTACTCATGTCAAGTTTCAAGCCTTGGATCACACTTTTGCTCAGTCAATTGAGTAGTTGACCTAAAAATCAATTGTATTAGGGAAAAAGTCAACTATGGCCAATTTACAGTCAAACTTCATAATTTTTTATCCACATAAATATTTTAGACTCATATGTATCATTTAATCAAGTTTGGACTATAATTCCTCAAGAAATTTGATCAAATCTCCAAAAGGGAAAAATGGTCAAAATTAGGGTTTTGACTGGGAAAGGACAATTTCTGATTTTTGACCTAGCAAATGATAAATTGGTTTAAGGCATGATCTCAAGAGTCCAATTACATCATTTTTACCTAATGACATGGTTCAAAACATTGCAAGTTCAAAGGATTGACAGGTGAATTTTCAGTCAACTGATCAAAAGTCAATTGTATATTGAAAAGTCAAACTTTGACTTTTTGGTTAAATTCAAGTGCCAAAGATCACAATTCATAAAAAAATGTCAAAATATGAAACTTATTCATCAAGAAATCAAAAAGTCAAGATTTCATTTTGAAAAGTCAAAATTTCTAAACTTAGGAATTTTTCTAAGTGTTGGAAATTTCATATTTTTTCACAACTTTGAACAAATTTTTCACCATGATGCAAGATGATTCAAGAGAAACTTCCAACATGAAAGTTTTAGGTCTCCATAAAATCTACAACTTTTCTTTACACAACTCCTTCCAAAAGTTCTTGGATCTCAAGTTATAATTTTATGAACATGTGGTCATGAAACTAAACACTTGGTGAAATTTTGCCCTAATTTGGTCAGGATTTTGACCCAACTTCATGGCACTTTTTAATATAGTTCCAAGGGGAATATTCAAAATCAATTCAAAGATGGGTTGTAGAGAACATTGCAAGCTTTCTAAAATGTCTAAGAACTCCTTGAGGTCATTCTTGAGTAGGAAGAATCGAAGAGATGAAGTTAGGGTTTTATCACTTTAATTACAAGTCATTTTAGTGATGAACAAAATTCAAATTCAAAGTTGTGTTGCATTAACTCTACTTTTCAGGCCTCAAACTTGTTAGGAACTCCATAATTAATGGTTTACACAGCTTTTATAGGTCTCACTTCAAGCATTCAATGCATGGACATGTTTTATATCCATTTTTGGAAGAAAGGTTACATTGTCATTTTGATAAAGTGATTTTTTGTACAAATTTTGTTCTTGAGCCTTGCACTTGTTCTCTTCTTATCAAACAAGTCCTATAAATCATGAGAAATGGTTTAGATACTTACAATCACCCATTCCATGCTTTTACCTCCTCTTGAAACTTGTTTCCCTCTTTTCTTCAAAATCAAGTAATCTAGCCAAAAGCTAGAAAACTTGTACTTCTGATTGTCCAAAGCTCTCAAACACTTTTGTATATACATGCACAAACCTTGGACCACAAAGGGACAAATGCTCAAGCCTTGAAAGGACCTAGAACTCAGAAACACATCTCATACTTCCATTTTCACACAAACTGACCAAAAACTTGAAACTCATAATCTACTCGTCTGTTTCTTGGCCTTTTGGTTTCTAAAGCTTCTAAACATCATATAGAGTTGATCACACACCCTGTTACAGAACTGTAACACCATTAACACCATCCCCTATTTTCAAAAACAGAGCTCTGCACTTTGACTTCTCCAGACCCTTTCAGCCATCCATTGCTTAAGCTAATCATTGCATTAGCTTCTTGGGACCTCAAGGAAACTAACTTGATCATCACCATCACTTGAAACAAGCTCAAACTCAAAACACGATTTCCAGTTTTGAGGTAAGTTTTATAACTTTGGAAATCTTCATACAAGCATCATTAATGATTTATTTGTGAACAAAACATGTAGATATCACTGCCCTGAAGCTAACCATGTCCATAGTTTCCATTAATTTTGCTTAAGCTTAGAGAATTTTGAGACTGAAATTTATGAGATTTTTAGGGTTCAGATTAGGACCATTAAAATTCTTGCTTATCTTTGATCTATAGTTTTAATGATTTACATTTCTGAAACCGTGAGGAAATTTGCTACAAGTTTCATGTTTATAGTTTTCATTTTTGATGAGAAATGAACAAGTTACAGTTGGTCTGGCTGGAGGTTGAAGATGAAGTCTTCAGGGCGTGTTTGTATCATATATTTATTGTTTTGCTTATGTTAATGGATGTATAGCCACCCTAGTGGTAGAAGCGCGCACCTGTAACCTTTGGGACCTAGGTTCGAGCCCCAGTGGTACCCTTTTGGATTTTTCACTTTTTTGTTTTCTGATTTGTCTTTTTGGCAGGCGCTGGGCCTGGCTTGTTTTAATTTTTGCTAGCT
The DNA here is from genome assembly GCA_948472305.1 of Vicia faba. Lineage (NCBI taxonomy): Eukaryota > Viridiplantae > Streptophyta > Magnoliopsida > Fabales > Fabaceae > Vicia > Vicia faba. The sequence continues at coordinate 251,092 of CATIWC010001422.1, forward strand.
AACCCCCTGCAGGCTGTTTGCGCCTCTGGCCCAAGTTTATTTATTTTCCTTTTTTATTTTTATTTATTTCATTTTTATTTCTTAAATATTTTTCTTAATATTAAAAAATCACAAAGAAATACAAAAATTAGATTTCATTTTAACTTAGTTTATTTTATTTTTTCCTCACAAAAGTATTTTATTTAACTATACTTTATTTATTTTTATTAACTAGTCTTGTAAATTTAATTTAAAACTAGATTATTATTTATTTTCTTTTACACTAATTAAAATATATTATTTTTGATAAAAAAAAGCCAAAAATATTTTATAATGCTATAAATATTTTCAAGACAAAAATACCAAAACACTTTTTCTTATAAACTTAATTTCTTTTATTTTTAATTAATAGATTTAGGGTTTTGTTTAAAAATATTTTCTTAACAAATTTAGGGTTTACTTTTCATTAGTTATTTTTCTTGTAATTAATTATATTAAGACAAAATCCCTTTTCCCTAAAAAAAATCCAAACAAATATTCATTTATCTCACATTTTGCATTTTTGTATATTTATTCCTTTTGTACATTGTTTTCATTTAATTCCTTGTATATTGATACCAATTCAATATGGTTGTAATAGACTAACTAAGTTTACATTCTTGCAATACCCATTCAATTTGTACACCCCATTCCACAAATGTTGTAATAGCGTAGTAACTTTGAATTCTGCAATTTATCGCTTTTATATACAAATTCTAGTAATTAGAGTTTGTATGGGAAGACTAAAACCAATACTTAGAAAACCCTAATTCAAGACTAAATCAAGCATGCAAACAATACACTTGCACACAAGCACCCTTAAGGTTATTCCACTTGGTTGCCTTTACAAAATGGTCATATTACGCATGTAAGGTATCTTAGCAAAAACAAGCAAATACAAGATCATAGTCCCTCGATGACGCTATCTAAGTTGCCTTTCAAATGATCTCAGTCCCTAAAAAAGAATGCTAAGATACCTTGCAACATTGCTAATCATGGTTATACGATGACCCAAGCCCGTCTCGTTTACATCCAAAGATAGGGTTACTTACCAAATCAATGGTAAGATAACAATGTCAAAGGAAAAAGGAAATGAACATGAAAAACTTTTGAGTAGGTAGATTGTTCCTAGTTACTTGCTCTATTTCAAAACAAAAACATCCTTGCTATTTTAAAAAACAAGCACCTACACTTTTAAAACATCTTACAAACTTGAAAAACATTTTTAAAAGATCAACATCTTTGTATACATTCTTAGGAACGAGAATCATTAAAAAGATTGCCTAAACAATTACCTCTTTACAAAATACTTTCAAAAACCATACAAAGCATAATTTCAAACAAAAGCAAGTGATCTAGCAAGTAACTAAGAGCCCATAGAAAACCATGGATGAAAAGGATGTTAATACCTTCCATTTTCATAATCTACCCCCCGAACTCAAGAAATAATCTCAAAGGTCTTTCATGTGCTTTTTCACCTTTCCTTTTAGATAAAAGAAAAATTGGTGGCGACTCTTGCTAACCACAATATTTGCGATCAAACACAAAACCCTCAAGTCAGTTCTCCCACCGTATCAAAGATTGCAAGTGAAGAAAATCAATCTTGCTTCAAAGATTTGTTGTACATTTCCAACCAAAGAAATAGTACGGCATTTCTTGTGTACTCATCTCTCTTCAAACAAACAGACTGCTAAAAAGTGGTGAATTTGAGTGCAAAATTCTGACAATCAAGTATATTCTTTTAGAATTAGAACTTAAACATATAAGGAGCTTCAACTTACATAAGAAGGGAGCTTAACCTTTGAAAAAATTTGTTGTAAATAATTTATCTTAATATTCTATGTAAACTATGTAATATTTAAAAAATATGTATATTCACCTTGGTTTTAATCCAAAACTATGGTGATAGTTTAAAGGAGATGATAATTTACATCAGTTTTATAGTTAAACCGAAGGGTATAATAATCATATTTTACTATAAAAATACTTGTTAAACAGATTTTACCCTAATCCTTAATAATATGAAGTCGCCCCAAAGAGAGGAAATATTTACCACCACTACAACATATCTCTAGGATGGATTGCAAGTGCAGAAAATAAAAATTCTCATTGGCTCTAGAAACAGATCTCTAGCATCTTGCATGAGACCTCTAGCATCTAAATCTTGATATCATCGAAGATTTGTTGTATATAATATATATTTTTAATATTATGTGAAAAAATGTAATTAAAAAAAAGTGCATTCACCTCGGTGAATTGTGATGACCGAGGTGATAGTTAAGCATTTTTTTCTATACTATATACACCGGCCTAAACAAATATTTTTCGCTCATTTAATGATTATCAACGCTCAAGATGTTGTCATTAGTGATCCGCGTGAAACCAAAGGGGCATCCGTTATAAAAATATGTTGAATATTGAAAATCTAACCTAAATGAAATATATGAAGCACTTGAAACCTAAGGACGCTTGAAAAAGTTTTTTATGATGGATTGCAAGAGTAGAAAATTTGATGGGTTCAATGTTTGTTTTCTTAAATATTTATTCAAATCGAAAATGATTTAATTTTTTATATTACTTATCTTACCCTTTTTTTTTCATTAGAAACAATTGTATGTAAGATGCAACAAAAGATATTCTTTAAGATTCAATAATTCGAAGATCTAAAGTCTAAATATCGAGGAAATTTTATTTTTATCTAGATTCTTAGGGATTTTAACTTTTATCTTAAGCTCTAGGAAATTTGACTTTTATTTTAATTTTAATATTCTATGTAAACAATGTAATATTGAGTAAACAATGTAATATTCTGGATAAACAATATAAGAACTTCAAAAAAATATCATATCCGTTGTTTTTTAATAAACTGAGATAGAAAATACGCTAGTTTTGATAATAATAAAAGTGCAGCTGATGAGGTTTAAATTCATGTGCATATAACGATACTCCCTCAGTTTTTTAATCACTAAAGTGTTAAATAAAATTTTTTTATGACGTCCTTAATTAAATAATTGTTTTTATTTTATTTTATTTTATTATATTTTAAAAATAAATACACATATCATATAATACTCATGCGAAAATACGATTATTTTATTAATTTATTTATAAGAAAAGAAATTAAAAAAAAAAGATACACAACTGTTATATTTAAATTTTTCTACGTGAACACGGATGGTCATCTCTTTTTAACAAATTATTTTTTAATTTTAATATTTTATTATTATTGAATAATATAAAAAATTAACTATTATACACTAACAAGTAAAAATTATTTCGACACATATAACTGAATTATTTTTTACTTTTAATATTTTGTTATTATTGAATAATATAAAAAATTAATTATTATACACTAATAATATAAATTGTTTTAACACATGTAACCAATGAAATTGCATCATATGCCACTTTTAAAGATTTATTTTTAAAATATAATCCTAAATATCTATCTGTTATGATTTAATTAGATATATATGTAAAATAATTTTAATAATATAACTTATTTATATTATTTTTAAAGGTTATGTTAATAAGTATTCCGAAGATACTCTTTAAGTATATCAAATATAAAAAACATTTTTTTATAAAAATTAATAATTTTAAATTCTAATATTTTTAATATACACATTTTTAAGAAAAAACGACCATTTTAAATACTTAAAAATTGTCCACACCGGTTAACATTTCTCTATTTTTAATGATACTAGTATAATTTTATAATTACATTATAAAAAGATTATACTAACGTACCCTACTTTAGTTTTTCAGAAAATATCGGTACCACTAATAATTAAACCCTACTTTATTTTTCAAAAACAACCCGTACCATCAATAATCAAATAATTGTGCATAATAATATTGCGGCTTATTGTTGTCAACAAAAAAAATTGCGGCTTAGTAATTCCTTTGCAGTTTCACATATATGCAATTCAAGCTTCGATTAGCCGTTTTCTTCTCATGAACGTGTAACGGCACTGTGACTTTCAACAACTTTTACAAAGACTTGAACCACTTTAATTCTTACTATTTTCCTAAAAAAGACATCTCAACAACATTTGCTCATCATCACATGAAAAAGGACTCCGCTTATATTTCTTGAGATCATTCTTGAGCAAGGAGAATTGAATAGAGGAAGTTATGATTTCAAATTAAAATTATAGGTCATTTTCATGATGAACAAAAATACAATTTCAATATTAGACTGCATAATCTTGCTTTGCGGGTCTTCTAACTTGTGTATCTGTCCATCATTAATGGATTACACAAACTTTTGAGCTTTAATCTAAGTAGTTTAAGTTTTATCCAATCCACATTTCCATTAATGGCATAAAGTGAACACTTCCATTTTAGAAAAGCAAGTTTTATGTGCAAAGTCAAATCTTGAGCCTCTAACTTGTTCCCTCTGATCACACTCCATCTACAAAGTCAGAAGCAAGTGTGTTTAAAGCATAACCACTCTATCTTAGCCCGTACACAAAGCATTGAAACTTGATTTCTCAAAAAAATTACATGTTGAGCTTAAACATGTGATTTTAAATTTTGATCAGATACAAGCCTCCATACTTGTTGCTTATAAATAGAGACACTATTTGTGAGCTAAAGGACGAGCTTAAGCACCCTGAAACACACCAAAACTCTCTCAAATCAGAAATTATCCAAAAACTCCATTGTTGCACAGTTTCTTACCTTGAACATCAAACTCATATTTCTCTCGTGCGTTTCTTGGCCTTTTAGTTTCTAAATCTTCCTTACATCAAGTGTAACCTATCCATGTCCCTGTTTCATTACTGTAACATCATCTACCATATCCTCCATAACTAAAAACAGAGCATTGCACATTGACTTCTTTAAGCCATTCCAGCCATCCATTGCTCAAGCAAACCATTGTATTAGGTTCCTGGAAAGTTGAGGAAGCTAACCTGATCATTGCAGCACCTTGAATCAAGCTCATTTGCATTTCATGATTTTCAGTTTTGAGGTATTTTTCTTGAACTTCTATCTCATTGCTTAGGTATTATTAGGCTTGCATTTGTGAAGATAAATTATAGACATCATTGCCCTGAAGTTGTACATGTCCATAGATTTCATTTATATTGATTGAGCTAGGAGAATTTTAGGATTGAATCTCTGAAAATAATTAGGTTAGAATTTGGTACTTTTAAAAATTCTCATTCATCTTTCATTTATAGTTCATGATATTTATATAGTTGGATTCGTATGAAAAAATGGAGCAACTTTCATGTTTACATTTTTGCAAATGGTTGAGAAATGAACAAGTTGCAGGGCTTCTGGCTGGAGGTTGAAGATGATGTATATTTAGGGCAAGACTTAGATTATATATTTGTTGTTTTACATAAGTTAATGGATGTATCACCACCCCAGTGGTTAAAGCGCGCGCCTGTCACCATGAGGTCCTGGGTTCAAGCCTCAGTGTGACCTTTTTTTCCTTCATTTTTCCTTTTTGCAGCGCTTAGGCCCTCCTCCATTGGGCTTGAGATTTTTGCTACACTTGCACACTCTTGACTATTTTTTAACCCCCTCTGACTTTATTTTTTTATTTTATTTTATTTTTGCCTTTTTTCATTTTATTTATTTATTTATTATTATTAAATATTATCATTATTATTATTATTATTATTATTATTATTATTATTATTATTATTATTATTATTATTATTATTACTATTTTCATCAATAAGAAAAAAATCCAAAAATATTTATATTTTATTTATTTAATTTATTTTTCTTTACAAAAAAAATAAAAGAACGAAAACCATTTCTTTAATTAATTTCCTTTTTACTTAGATAATTTAATTTTAATTGTTATTATATTATATTATTTATTTTTCTTGTAAAATTAAAATCAATTTAGAACTTAACATTTTTGTTTAATTATTTTCATTCACTAACTTAATTAAATTCACCAAAACCCTAAAAAATACTTTTTCTTAAATTAATTTATTTTACTAACTAGGTTAAAAAACCAAACAAAAATCATATTCCGTTCTACATTTTCATTCTTGTATTTCATTTGTCCATTTTTATACATTTATTAAATTCAATATGGTTGTAATATTTACTTAGATTTAAATTCTTACAATATTTTCCATTTGTAATTTGTACATCCCCCTCCCTTAAGTATTGTAATAGCGTAGTAAATTTTAATTTCCGCAATTTATCGCTTTATATACAAAATGCTAGTAATTAGGGTTTTGTATGGAAAAACTAAAATCAATCAATAGAAAACCCTAATCAAAGACAAATCAAGCATGAAAATCAATACACTTGCGCACGAACACCCCTAGGGTAAATCCACTTGGTTGCCTTACAAAAATGACCATATTATGCATGTGAGGTATCTTAGCAAAAACAAACAAAATATAAGATCATAGTCCCTCGATGACGCTATCTATGTTGCCTTTCAAAATGATCTTAGTCCCTAAAGAAAAATGCTAAGATATCTTGCAACATTGCTAATCATGGTCATATGATGACCCACGCCCGTCCCTTATACACGCAAAGATAGGGTTACTTACCAAATCAATGGTAAGATAACAATGTCAAAGGAAAAAGGAAATGAACATGAAAGACTTTTGAGTAGGTAGAAAGTTCCTAGTTACTTGCTCAATTTCAAAACAAAAACATCCTTGCTATTTTCAAAAACAAACACCTACACTTTCAAAACACCTTTCAAACTTGAAAACATTTTCAAAAGATCAACACCTTTGTATACATTCTTACGAACGAGAATCATTACAAAGTTTGCCTAAACAATGACCTCTTTTCAAAAATACTTTCAAAAACCATACAAAGCACATTTTCAAACAAAAGCCAGTGATCTAGCAAGTAACTAAGAGCCTGTGGAAAACCATGAATGAAAAGGGTGCTAATACATTCTCTTTTCATAATCTACCTGTTGGTGTAAGCCCTAGAGGCCAATACTTTTGGTACTTATATCGAATTATTTATTAATAATAAAAGGAATTTCTTTATTATGTTTGCTTTCCAAAATAATAAAGTCCCTAGAATAGTTTATTTGTTTAATGAAATGTTAAGTGTGACTTAATCATGAGATCTCATTAAACATAAGACACTATTCTTAAAGTATCCATAGTCAAGCTTTAATGTGAAGTGGGATAACATTAAAGCATTAAGATTATTATGAAGATAGATTGATGATCACATCTCATGGATCATAGATAAGGAGTTATCAAGTCTTGACATAGGTATGAATATTAGGAGTAATATTTATACTGGATTGACCCGCTATGAGAATACTACATAGAATGTTATGCAAAGTGTCATAAGTTATTCTCATGATGATAATGGTGTATACCACCCTTCGACCTGAAACCACTATGGACCCTAGATGTAGAGTCAAGTACTTTATTGCTGATCAAACGTCATCCGTAACTGGATGACTATAAAGACGGTTGATGGGTACTTCACAAAGCATGCTAAGGGACATGAGTGACCTAGATGGAATTTGCTCATCCTGCATAACAGGATAAATGTCTAAGGGCCCAATATTGAACTGGACAAGGGTGACACAGTGTATGCTTTGTGTTCAATATAGACATGAAGGCAAAAGGGTAATTGTATAACACAAATATTATCACGGAAAAGGTTTGGTCAGATCACATGACATTTTCGTGACTTGGATAACAATGATGTGTTGCTAGATACCGCTCACTGTTTATTATATTAAATGTGTGATTTAATATAATTGCCAACGTCGCGAAAACCTACAGGGTCACACACATAAGAACAGGTTGATGAGAGATAGAATAAATAAGGAACACCGTAAGGTACGGTGCACTTAAGTGTAATACGGAAAATGGTAAGGTACCACGTGGATAAGTGATATATGGTACATCATAAGGTATGATGTCCATAAGCTTAATTGGGCTTTTAGCTTATAGCCTTAATTGGGCTTTTAGCTTATAGCCCACACGAGTGATTATATAAATAGATCCCTTGTGATGAAGCAATTTCACTTGATGCAATTTCGTTTTTGATTCTCTCTCTCACTCAAAGTTTCCATTCGTAATCAGCTAGCACTGTGACCGGAAGCGATCTGTTCGTGTGGACTGAGTAGAGGCGTTGTTCTTCATCAACGCTCGTGATCACAACATCAAAGGTCTGAATCGCCACAAGAGGTAAATATTTCTATCACTGACCATGTTCATTCGTAAGGATCGCTAAAGGAAAATTTTAAATTGCGCTGCGCTTTTGATCGCAATTTTCCTTCAGTGGTATCAGAGCCACTTACGAAACCATGGATCTGATAGTTGTTTATGTTCTATATTTTCTGTTTTGATTCGATTAAAACCAGAATGAATTGAATAATAAACGAGTAATTAAATTTGGCATCTGTTGTGTACGATTTGGATGATTGATGTTGACTATGCTTCGGAATCCGACATTAGTATGGTGAAGCAGCGATACATCGATCGTCCATAGGTTACACAAATAAGATCGATCACTTTTATATATGATATAAGTAAATATGATGCAACGATGGTATATGGGATATACTGTTTCTGTTTCGTTCATTCAAACACTTGATGATTGTTATTCCTTTGACCGATCACTGTTCATATGCTTCGGAATCCTACATTAGTATGGTGAAGCAATGGCATGTGATTAATCATACTGAATTATCAATCGAAATGTGTTTGACAGCATGAAACTGTTGCATTAGGGTTCATGACGGCACAAGGGTTGTGTTGTTGCAGAGTTATGCGATTAGGGTTGTGAATGCACAAGAGTTGTGCGAAAATGACGCCGATTTCAAATGAATTGTTCATTAAAATTTTGCATCGGGGCGCTGCCCCTAACAACCCCGCAAAGGGGCGCTGCCCCCTTGACCCCCGTCCGCTGAACGGAACCCCTGGCTAACTCTTCGTAGTGTGATCAATCGTCGAAATTTAATTTGCCTTTTTTTTAATTAACAAAATTTAAACTAATAATAAAAGTGTGTTTATTATTATTGTCATGTGGTGATTAGTTATGGCCTTAGTTTTTTCCTTTATTTTGTTTTGGGATTGTAAAATACGGCCTGCGTGTCGTGCCTCTCTCTAAAATTCTTGATGTAACTTCTTTTCTCATCTCACTCCCTTGTATGTAAAACGAGTTTCTTTTATGTAATGTAATGTTATGAAGAAAGAGAAGAATACAATATCAAAGGAGGATAACCTTGGAGATCTTGCTTGGAGAAGTTTAGATCGTTATTAGGTTAGCTTAGGTTCTCTCATTGGCTTGGGAGAACAATTGCGCTAGGGGCCATAACTGTATCCTTTTATGTATATTGATGCATGTGTTTGTATGTTGATGCATGAGAGAGACGAATTGCATGTTAAGCCGGTGAGATCAAACTAATAACAAAATCCCTCAAGTTAAATATTAAGTTCATGCTTTCTAAGTTTTAGCACTCATCAAGACTAGTATCGAACAATGTAGGTTTCGTCTACGCGAGGTGCATGTTCTATATTAGTAAGGTGCGATGGGATAATTGTAATATCCAACTGCTAAAACAATGGGTCAAACTTAACTAAACACATTATAATAAGATTATACATGTTTAGAAGCAAGAGTTGGGAATGATTCATATGATGAATTAGAATAAGGAGTTATTCACCCAACTGAAAATATTCGAGAGTTGTATGAGATACAATTGGAAGGAGTTCCTACCTAAATAACCTAGTTTTGTGTAATCAGCCTAACGCTGACTTAGAACAAAGTGAAATATGGATCTCGACCCACTAGAAAGTCTTCCAACGGGATTTTCCGAATTAAATGATGAGGGTCATTTGGTTTGAGTAAAATAGTGGAGCATATTTGATTAAAGGCCTAATTAAATGTGTTGTTTTAATGATACTTATATTTTCATTTTTTTTGTAGATTACCATGACAACAAACAACATATTTTGCGATCAATCCTAGATAAGGAAAAATTGTCTGGGACAAATTTCTTGGATTGGCACCGAAATCTGAGGATTGTCCTCAAGCACGATAAGAAGCTGTATGTCTTGGAGACACCTGTTCCTGAAGAGGAACCGCCTAGTTCGGCACCTAAGGCAGAAAGAGATGCTTATAAGAAGCATTTTGATGATGCTAACGAAGCCGCTTGTCTCATGCTAGCTACTATGAACTCGGAGTTGCAAAAGCAATACGAGAACATGTCAGCGTTCGATATGATCGGACATCTGAAAATGCTCTATCAAGAGCAGGCAAGAAATGAGAGGTTTCAGGTTTCAAAGGCCCTTTTTAACAGCAAGTTATCTGAGGGAAACCCTGTAGGTCCCCATGTACTCAAAATGATTGGGTATGTGGAGAACCTTGAAAGGTTAGGGTTTCCGCTTGGAAAGGAACTTGCAACTGATTTTATCTTGCAATCGTTGCCAGATAGCTTTAATCAGTTTGTAATGAATTTTAACATGAATGACATGGATAAGAGTCTTCCAGAATTGCTAAGCATGTTGAAAACTGTTGAGCAGAATATGAAGACAAAAGGGAAGTTCATTCTGATGGTCAGTAATGGAAAGAAGCTGAACAAGAGGCCTACCAAGCAGGTTGGTAAAGGGAAAGGAAAGGAAGTTGCCAAGCCTAAACCTACTGTTCCTACTTTGAAGCCTAGTGGAGGCATAGCAAAGGAGGGCACTTGCTTCCATTGCGGTAAGACCGGACATTGGAAGAGAAACTGCCCAAAGTACCTGGAAGATATGAACAATGGAGTAGGGACTTCAAATTCAGGTATTTTTGTTATTGAAATTAATTTATCTACTTTTGCATCATGGGTATTAGATACTGGATGCGGTTCTCACATTTGTACTAATGTGCAGGGGCTAAAAAGGAGTAGAGATTTGGCAAAAGGTGAAGTTGACCTACGAGTTGGAAATGGAGCAAAGGTTGCTGCTTTAGCCGTAGGAACTTGTGTTTTGACTTTACCTAGTGGTTTAATAATTCAGTTAGAGAACTGTTATTATGTACCTGCAATTAGTAGGAATATTATTTCCGTTTCTTGTTTGGACAAGTTTGGTTTTTCATTTATAATAAAGAACAATTGTTTCTCTATTTATTTGAATGATATATTCTATGCTTCTGCACAAATGAACAATGGACTATATGTCCTTGATCTTGAAATGCCAATTTATAACATTAATACTAAACGGATTAAACCTAATGAGTTAAATCCAAGCTACCTTTGGCACTGTCGCTTAGGCCACATAAATGAGAAACGCATTTCCAAACTCCATAAAGATGGACTCTTGGACTCTTTTGATTATGAATCATATGAGACATGCAGATCTTGTTTAATTGGAAAGATGACAAAGTCCCCATTCACAGGAAAAGGTGAAAGGGCTAATGATCTTTTGGCCCTCATACATACTGATGTATGTGGACCACTGAACATACCAGCCAGAGGAGGTTTTCAATACTTCATCACATTTACTGATGATTTCAGTAGATATGGTTATGTGTATTTAATGAAACACAAATCTGAAACCTTTGAAAAATTCAAGGAATTCAAGAATGAAGTACAAAACCAACTAGGTAAGAATATTAAAGTTCTTCGATCAGATCGAGGCGATGAATATTTAAGCCTAGAGTTTGATGACCATCTAAAGGAATGTGGGATTTTATCCCAACTTACTCCTCCCGGAACACCACAATGGAATGGTGTATCTGAGAGAAGAAATCGAACCTTGTTAGATATGGTCCGATCCATGATGAGTCACGCCGATCTTCCGAACTCCTTTTGGGGACATGCACTATTGACTGCAGCTTACACACTTAACCGAGTTCCATCCAAAAAGGTTGAGAAGACACCATATGAGATATGGAGTGATAAGAAACCACATATGTCTTACATGAAGATTTGGGGTTGCGAAGTTTATGTGAAACGACAAATTTCAACTAAGCTTGAGCCCAAATCTGACAAATGCTTATTTGTGGGGTATCCTAAAGAAACAAGAGGGTATTAATTCTACAATCCTTCTGAGGGCAAATTGTTTGTCGCTCGAACTGGAGTTTTTCTGGAAAAGGATTTTATTTCCAAAAGAATCAGTGGGAGAAAAATAGAGCTTGAAGAAATTCAAGAACCACAAAGCATTGATACACCTATGGAGGAATTAGAGTATGAAACACAAGTAGTTGTGGAAGAGCAACCAGCTCAAGTAGAACAAGACCAGCGTAGGTCAAGCAGGATACGTCAACAACCTGAGAGATATGGATATCTCATAAGTGATCAGGGTGATGTATTACTCATGGATCAAGATGAGCCTGTGACCTATCAAGAGGCCATAACTGGTCCTGAGTCCGAGAAGTGGCTAGAAGCCATGAAATCTGAAATGGATTCCATGTACACAAACCAGGTTTGGACCTTGGTAGAGCCTCCTATAGGAGTTAACCCTATAGGATGCAAGTGGGTCTTCAAAAAGAAGACTGACATGGATGGTAAGGTACATACCTATAAGGCAAGACTGGTTGCAAAAGGCTATAAACAAATTCATGGGGTTGACTATGATGAAGCCTTTTCACCAGTTGCAATGCTTAAATCTGTTCGGATTTTACTTGTTATCGCTGCATATCATGATTATGAAATATGGCAGATGGATTTCAAAACTGCTTTCCTTAATGGGAATCTTCTTGAGGATGTGTACATGACACAACCTGAAGGATTTGACATACCAGAAGAAGCCCAAAAGATATGTAAGTTACAGCGATCAATTTATGGATTGAAGCAAGCTTCCAGAAGCTGGAATCTTCGTTTTGATGAAACAGTAAAACAATATGGATTCATCAAGAATGAAGATGAGCCTTGTGTCTACAAGAAGGTTAGTGGGAGCATGATCATATTCCTGGTATTATATGTAGATGACATATTACTCATTGGAAACGATGTCCCTACCTTGCAACAAGTGAAGACTTGGTTAGGGAAATGCTTTTCAATGAAGGACCTAGGTGAAGCAGCCTATATATTAGGAATCAGGATCTATAGAGATAGGTCACAAAAACTGCTTGGCCTAAGTCAGAGTACATACATAGAAAAGGTGTTGAGACGCTTTAATATAAATGATTCCAAGAAAGGATTCATACCTATGCAACATGGCATGTGTCTGTCAAAAACATAATCCCCTTCAAGTAAGGAAGAAAGGGATCGCATGGATAAGATTCCATATGCATCTACAATAGGATCTATCATGTATGCCATGCTATGTACTCGACCAGATGTCTCGTATTCTTTAAGTGCAACGAGTAGGTACCAGTCTAATCCCGGTGATGCTCATTGGGTAGCTGTCAAGAATATCCTTAAGTACTTGAGAAGGACTAAGGACTCATTCTTGATATATGGAGGTCAGGAAGAGCTTGCTGTAATTGGATACACCGATGCTAGCTTCCAGACAGATAAGGATGACTTTAGATCGCAATCTGGTTATGTGTTTTGTTTAAATGGTGGCGCTGTGAGCTGGAAAAGTTCAAAGCAAGATACAGTTGCTGATTCTATAATCGAGGCTGAGTATATTACTGCCTCAACTGCAACAAAGGAAGCTGTTTGGATCAAGAAGTTCATTAGTGAACTTGGCATAGTCCATAGCATTATGGATCCCATTGATCTCTATTGTGATAACAATGGTGCTATCGCACAAGCTAAGGAGCCTAGATCTCACCAACGATCCAAACACATACTTAGGCATTATCATCTCATTCGAGAGATAATCGACCGGGGAGATGTGAAAATATGCAGAGTACCTACACTTGACAATGTTGCTGACCCATTAACAAAGCCTCTTGCGCAGCTGAAGCATGATGGACATACTAGATCTATGGGTATTAGGGGTATGCCTGATTGGCTCTAGTGCTAGTGGGAGATTGTTGGTGTAAGCCCTAGAGGCTAATACTTTTGGTACTTGTATCGAATTATTTATTAATAATAAAAGACATTTATTTATTATGTTTGCTTTCCAAAATAATAAAGTCCCTAGAATGGTTTATTTGTTTAATGAAATGTTAAGTGTGACTTTATCATGAGATCCCATTAAACATAAGACACTATTCTTAAAGTATCCGTAGTCAAGCTTTAATGTGAAGTGGGATAACATTAAAGCATTAAGATTATTATGAAGATATATTGATGATCACATCTCATGGATCATAGATAAGGAGTTATCAAGTCTTGACATAGGTATGAATATTAGGAGTAATATTTATACTGGATTGACCCGCTATGAGAATACTACATAGAATGTTATGCAAAGTGTCATAAGTTATTCTCATGATGATAATGGTGTATACCACCCTTCGACCTGAAACCACTCTGGACCCTAGATGTAAAGTCAAGTACTTTATTGCTGATCAAACGTCATCCGTAACTGGATGACTATAAAGACGGTTGATGGGTACTTCACAAAGCATGCTAAGGGACATGAGTGACCTAGATGGAATTTGCTCATCCTGCATAACAGGATAAATGTCTAAGGGCTCAATATTGAACTGGACAAGGGTGACACAGTGTATGCCTTGTGTTCAATATAGACATGAGGGCAAAAGGGTAATTGTACAACACAAATATTATCACGGAAAAGGTTTGGTCAGATCACATGACATTTTCGTGACTTGGGTAACAATGATGTGTTGCTAGATACCGCTCACTGTTTATTATATTAAATGTGTGATTTAATATAATTGCCAACGTTGTGAAAATCTACAGGGTCACACACATAAGGACAGGTTGATGAGAGATAGAATAAATAAGGAACACCGTAAGGTACGGTGCACTTAAGTGTAATACACAAAGTGGTAAGGTACCACGTGGATAAGTGATATATGGTACATCATAAGGTATGATGTCCATAAGCTTAATTGGGCTTTTAGCTTATAGCCTTAATTGGGCTTTTAGCTTGTAGCCCACACGAGTGATTCTATAAATAGATCCCTTGTGATGAGGCAATTTCACTTGATGCAATTTCATTTTTGATTCTCTCTCTCACTCAAGGTTTCGGTTCGTGATCAGCTAGCACTGTGACCGGAAGCGATCTGTTCGTGTGGACTGAGTAGAGGCGTTGTTCTTCATCAACGCTCGTGATCACAACATCAAAAGTCTGAATCGCCACAAGAGGTAAATATTTCTATCACTGACCATGTTCATTCGTAAGGATCGCTAAAGGAAAATTTTAAATTCCGCTGCGCTTTTGATCGCAATTTTCCTTCACTACCCCCCAAACTCAAGAAAACATCTAAAAGGTTTTTCCTGTTCTTTTCAGCCTTCCCTTTTGGATAAAAGAAAAGTCGGTGACGACTCTTGCTAACCATAACATTTGCGACCAAACACAAAATAGCCAAGTCAGTTCTCCCACCGTATCACAACACCCATATTTACTAATAGATTCCGTATAACAATCTATTAATGAGAAGTCTCCATCCGAAAGCTCTTATTTTATAGGGCACTTCCGCTTTCCAAATCAAACCCAACGCCACATCATGCCTATTAGGATGACCTAACGGAACTCGATAATTTGATAAAAAAGAATAACACGAAGCCATCGAGAAGCCTTCCCCCGAATTAAAAGACCACTCCACGAGTTCTTTCCTTCCCTACCATAATCAAACTCTTCCAATCTCCCTTTTAATAACAAAAAATCCTCCATTAACTCTGGATTGTTGACCACACCCGAGGCAAGACCTAGATCTCCCCACAACCACCTTCCTTCACTCCAATCCCCCATTCCCGCCACCGACACACTCTTCAAACTAGAAGCCACGAATAAGTCCGGGAATAACTCCATTAAAGTTTTGTCTTCTAACCAAATTGATTCCCAAAAAGAAGTATTAAATTCGTTGCGAATATCAAACCTACAATTAGGGACTATAGGATCCTTAGAAGGAGTTTTGTCTAACGACACTATATTCGCCACCAAGTAGAGCTCGATGAATCAACTTTAAAAGCATCTCCTCCACAAAATGCTTTAATCAATAAATCTCCATATCGAGCTTTCAAAATATTGTACCAAAGAGAATTTCGACCTTGAAGAATTCTCCATCTCCATTTATTAAGGAGGGCTAAATTAAAATCTTTCAAGTTTTTAACCCATAACCCCCCTTTTTCAAAAGGAAGATTCACTACCTTCCAACTAACTCGATGTATCTTTCTCTTTACATCTCCACCACACCATAAAAAATTACTTTGCATCCTCGTAAACTCTTTAACCACCTTCTTCGGTATTTTGTAAAAAGACATTATAAAGATAGAAAGAGAACACAAAATAGACTTTAAAAGTGTTATCCTACCTCCAAGGTTTAAAAACCGATTCTTCCACCCCGCCAAACGGTTCTTCATCTTTGTCAAAAGAGGGTTTCAAGTCGAGGCCTTCCTTGGGTTAAAACCATGATTTGGCGGGGTTAGTTAGAAAGTCAACCGAAATCAGAGAATTTGGAAATTTCCTCATTAACGGAAAATGTCTTGTTGATATTCTCCAATTTGCGGATGATATTTTATTGGTTGGAGAAGGCACATGGAAATACATGTGAGTTATTAAGACGGTTTTGAAGGCTTTCGAACTCGTTTCGGGTCTTAGAATTAATTACACAAAAGTAAATTGATTGGTATCAATTCTAGTTCTAATTTTTTAGAAACCACCTCTTTTGTTCTTTCTTATAAGTTGAAGATAACAACTTTTCTTTTCTAAAAATTATTTTTTACTTTTAATATTTTGTTGTTTTGAATAATATAAAAAATTAATTATTATACACTAATGATGCAAATTGTTTAAATTGTTTTGACGTATGTAATCAATGAAATTACATCGTATACCACTTTTAAAGATTTATTATTAAAATATAATCTCAAATATTTATATATCATTTAATTAGATATAGTGTAAAATAATTTCAATAATGTAATTTAATTTATGTTATTTCTAAGGTCATGTTAACCAATATCCTAAAACATTCTTTAAAAATAATTATAAATTTTTTTTTATAAAAATTAATAACTTCAAATTTTAATACATTAAATATACCTATATCTAAAAAAAATTAGCACTTAAAATATTTAAAAGTACTCCAAGCACACCGGTTAACATTTCTCTAATTTTAATAATACTAATATAATTTAATAATTACATTATGAAAAGATTATAGTAACATACCCTACTTTAGTTTTTCAGAAAATATCCGTATGAATAATAATCAAACCCTACTTTAATTTTTCAAAAACACCCGTACCATCAATAATCAAATAATTGTGCATGTTAATATTGCGGCTTAGTGATTCTTTGGCAGTTTCACATATATGCAATTCAAGATTCGATTAGCCGTTTTCTTCTCATGAACGTGTAACGGCACTGTGACTTTCAACAACTTTTACAAAGACTTGAAGCACTTTAATTCTTACTATTTTCCTAAAAAAGACAACTCAACAACATTTGCTCATCATCACATGAAAAACGACTCCGCTTATGCTTCTTTCCTCGATACTATTCTATTGTAATTTGTTATGCCAACATAACAATTCAACTACTTTTAGGTGTTTTCCTTTAAATAGTAAAGTCTCCATTAATATTAAAAAAAATCTCGGAGACGGCTAATAAAATAAAAGAAAATCTCGCAGTTTAACATATATGCAATTCAAGCTTCGATTCGCCGTTTTCTTCTCATGAACGTGGAACCGCACTGTGACTTTCAACAACTTTTACAAAGACTTCAACCACTTTATTTTCTTAAAAAAGACAAGACAATTCAACAAACTCCTCTTATGCTTCTTTTTTCGAAACTATGCTCTATTGTAACGCCAATTTTTCATTTTTAATATAAAATATTTTTATTCAAAAAAGAAATTGAATTTATTTTTCAGAATTAAAAGGAATCATCAAATATTTTCATAAGTATGAACTAAATTTGATCCCTCAAAAATTTAGGCGGCACCTATGATAAACCGCCATTTAAATGATCCAACATAAACCATTTTTAATAGTAGTTAGTTAGATATTGTATATGATATCAGTTTTTATAGTATACATCTTCGCATATAATTTTTTCTTTTTTCTTTTTTATTTATATTCTCATCCATCCTCATCTTTTCTTCAGAAAACTTATTTGAATCAATTTTTTTTATAATACTCTTTCGGTAATAAATTATAAATAAATTTTACTTTTTAATTTTATTAAATAATATTAATATATTTGATCTATATATAAATTAAATATATAAATTATTTAATAAATATATAAAATTCTGTACACATATGGTTAAATGGAGTTTTCTGTCAAAATTGTTTGGTTTTAAATTTTGTAGTTTCGAAAATTTAAAAGGGGACTTTTCTTAAGCGTTTCGCTCCTCCATGCCTCGCGTTTGGGAAGCTATGTACAATCGGGAAAAATATCTTGTGACGGATCGTGGGGAGACCAAACCGCTCATTTGGGTTCTTGTACCTCTCGCCCAAGCCTAGGTAACATACTAGCCCGCCAGTGATACACAACATCGCCCAGATCATTGAACCGCCCTATTCATCTGTCCTACTAGGTCAAGTATTAGTGTAACACTCCAAAAATCTAGATTAATTATTTAATTAGTTATTTAATTAATTTAGTGTGAATATTGGTGATTATTGGCGAATATATGAACTATTGTGATTTGTATGATGCGTTGAGGTGTCAGTGATACAATGTTGTGGGGTAATGTTGGAATAAGAGAAATACGAGGATTACTTAATTAATCTATAATTATTTAGAATTTAAATAATTATTTGGGATTAATTAGATTTAATAATAATATTTAGAATTATTATTATTAATAAAATAAAGGATTAATGGTGTAGAGACAAGAAGGGCTAAATGGTAATGTCATGTGGATTAGTGAGGGTAAGATGAGAAGACCATAGAAAGAGTCCAAGGGTTAAACAAGGAATAATGAGAAGAGTGTTCATTCTGTGGAATCGTGAAAAGAGCAGACGTTGTGAAGAGAGCTAGGGCACAAAGAGAAGAGAAGAGGAATTCGTTCTGTAGAGCTAGAAAGAGACCAATCGATTGCTAATAATCTAAGTTAAGGGGTTTAATCACATTTATTATAATTGATATTGGGTTAAGGTGTAGTAGGTTTGTGTTTTGTGTGATTATTTTGGATGAAGATTGATGAAATTGATGAAAATCATGTGTTGAATGAATGAATAAATCCTTGATGAATATATGATGTTAGGTCCTCTAAATAAGTGTTATAGGTTGTTAAAAATGTTATATAATCATAGGATTTGGAGTTCTGAAACTGAGACTTTTTACGGAATCGAATTCAGAGGTCCGGAAGGCCTCCAACCGCGGAAAATCGCAAGGTGAGCAGTGTTGTCTCGCACGCAGCGCTAGGCGACGGAGAGGCGACACAACGTTCCAACAGCTCCAGGCGATGAAGAGACGAGAGAGGGCAGTGAGCCTCTAGAGGTCAGCACCCCAGCAGCGTCGGGCGATGATGAAGCGACGTAGCACCAGCAGCAGTGCTTGGCAACGCAGAGGCAATACAGTCTGGCAGCAACATTCAAAACATCGTAACTTGAGTTTTAAGAGTCTATTTGACGCGTCGTTCGAAGAGTTGGAAAGCTGATGTGATGTTCTATTTTGATGATTTACTACATGTTGCTATACTATGATGTGCTATTTTGATGATAAACATGATGTTGATTATGATGTTCTATTGTGGTGATTTGTTAATGATGTTGTTGTGACGTAAATGATGTGCTTCATGATGATTATTTAGTGATGTGCGTGTGCAAATAAAATTCATGCTATTATGATGAATCTATGATGTTTCATGATGTTGAAATACTATGAAATTGGTGTAGGTAATGAGTATTGGGATATGTTATTGTTGTGTGATGGAACCATGCTTAATTCTGTGCATGTTTGACTGGGACGATATTGGTATGGAATTACAAGAGAATTATGGTCGAACAGGTACAAAATCGCAAAAAGGGCTTGCAGACTGGTGTGTGTCGCCAGACGATGGTAAGCGTCACTAGGAGATGAGGACATCGCCTGGTCGTCGTTAGGCGAGCCACCAGAGGGAATGAATGGCTGGAAAAGTGATGTTATTGGACGGTCTCGCTCACACTATTTCCGGGCGATGGAAGAGTGAGAGGTGCATTGCCAGGAGAGCAATATGCTTCGTCGGGCGATGGATCCATATAGGATGGGTGGTGTTGTCGCTCCCACGTCTCCAGGCGAGCCTCGGGCGATGGACAACATTATGATCTATAAAGTGCCATAACTTGAGTTTTAGAACTCCGTTTGAGGCGTCGTTCGAAGCGTTAGATAGATAATGCGATGAACTACATGTGGGTGAAATAAAATGAGTAAAAAGACGGATGTGTCCAGTACCTAGGCTAAGATAGGCTTAGAATTTTAAGAGGTAGTTTCTGATGACGTATGTTGCTACGATGAATTGTTGATACTATAATGACGTATGTTGCTATGATGAATTGTTAATACTATAATGATGAATGTTACTCATAGTAACATTTGATGACGTGTATGATAACTTTATGTATACATGCTATGTGATGATTATTATGTGATGATGATTATGTGAAGGATGTTATTATGATGTATGTGATGATATTGTGATGATTTCATGAATGATGATGATGCCTTTTGACTAGTCGTGGTTATGTGTTATTATGTTGTTGCACATCATGCATTCTTGGCATATGATTAGGACTTCGGTCCATGTGATATGATGATGGATTTCATGATGATGTTGTTTGTAACTACTATATCTTTTCCTTATATCATTTGTAATGAATTGTGATTACTCATCATTTCTGCTTGGAAATGTTTCCTCGAAATGTGAGTAACTTGCAGGTAATAAAAAATAGACGTAGATTCTCGAGGATAGCTTTATGGAGTATTTATTTAGTTCTGTCGAATATAAGGTGTCTTGCTCTGATATGTAACATCGGGTTCGGAAACATTTGACTTGTATATTGTGTTCCTTTTTGTTGACAGAATAATATAAGTTATTCTAGTTGTTTTAATTTATTGAAATATCATGACTATCGATGATGTAAATTGACGATGATTTGAAAGATATTATAATTAAAGTTATGTTGTGATTATGATTTCCGCTGCATAGTATTTTGAAGAATATATGTTGATTTCCCGAGAAGGATAAACGAGATAATTGTTGAAAGCCCATGTTATGGAGCAAGATGTTTTTGTTTAAGATGTTTTATGAATCATGTGAAACCATCGTTGGTGCTTTACTCTGATTTATTTATTAAATTATCCGTGGATCATTTGTTGGGGCTTAGAAGGGTGTTACAGTCAGTCCACCAGGGCCTAAGTGACCGAGCATCGCCCCTTTAATGGCCATTATGTCTAAATTAAACAACATTCATTCTACACAATCATGTAGGAAACAAGGAAACACACAATAATGGCCATAAGTTCAAGAGTAATACCATAATTAGAAGATATTATATATAGAACCATTCTCTCAATGAGAGAGGTGGGAAATCCAATACTCAGAAATACATATACACATTACGATCTCTTCCGATCAGCTTCGGGGAGATTATCAAATATTGTTCTGCAGGAACAGTTGTCACTGTATGTGGGAAAAGTTAAAACTTTCATACTTCCATATTAAAATTTTGAATACACGTAACACACACTGTCAGAACAGGACTGACAGCAGTGAGCAATGACAAAAAATCGCACTGGAGGATCTGGCCGCAGCCGTAGAGCTTCTGCGCCAACAGAACGAGCAACTTCAAAACACTGTGCACGAGCTGCAACAGAACCAACAAGACTTGCACCCAGAAGGTGACAGCCCAAATGACCCAGACAACACTCAACCTCTATCATAAGAAACTTGGAACGACCAAGTTCCAAATTTTTTTTAAGCCACTACCTCTTTCTGTCTTCAGTGGAAAGCATGACTCTCAAGAGCATATCCTGACCATTAAAAATCAAATGGTGATCATAGAAGTCATTGATTTGTAAAAATGAAAACTAATGGTGACGCTCTTACTAGAGCCGTTCTCCGCTGGTATATGGGCCTTTCGAAACACTCCGTCACTAGCTACCATGATCTGGAAAAGAAGTTAGCTCATCTGTTTTCTGCCAACAAGCACATAAAGGTTTCCATAACTAGTCTTCCTAATGTTAGGCATGGGTAGGGAGAAACTCTGTGTGAATACCTAGCCTGTTTCAGTGAGGAAACGATCAAGGTTTCTCACCTCAAACCAGGAAATGTTTGTTGGAGAATTTGAGAACGAGTTGAGGGCGGGACTCTTTAATGAGTCGTTGGCCCAAAATCTAGTGAGCTCAATAGAGAACATCACCACCAGATCCGAGTGCTATATCAAAGGAGAAGAGAGCAACGCCGAAAAGTGGTCCATGTATGTGAAAAAGAATGGGACGACAAGGTCTGAGGACGCCTGTTGTACCCCAAAATTTATACATATTCTCTTAAACCTAATCGGCTTTTGCTTCTCATTCATATGCATACTCCTTTAGGTCACAATGATATATAATCATTCGCTTCATGAGCCTCTAAGGCACGGGATCAAGAGTTTTCTTGTGTTTTGGTTTTCCCTATTAAAAGGTGATTCATTTGGCTATTTCACTCAAGTTAGCAAGGGTTTGAATTCACATCATCATGAGCATCTTCTCATCAAGGATCATCAAGTTACAAGTTCATCTTCTGCAAGCATCAAATGTTAGAGATTTTGTCATCATTTCAACTGAGAGTGATTTGATTTAGAGTTTTGTTGTTTCTCAACATCTCAAACCATTTTCTTCATTTAATGTACATCTCAAGGTGGTTAGGGTTTCATCCTCATCAAAGGATTCTCCAAGGCATTGTCTTGTGTTGAAGTCATCAAGTGAAAATGGAGTTTATCAAGTCAAAGGTTTGTGGATAGAATTGCAAAACCTGAAGCCATGGTACAAGAGATAGGAGGCAAGAGATTTAAGGATAAATACACAGTTTCATTATTTTTAAGATTGGTTCAAAGAGATTCCATGAGTTAAAATTATCAAGAATGGATCAAAGTTGGATTGGTTTATGTGGTTTGCTTGGAAGACAAGTTACAAGGCATACTTTTTGAATCAATTTTTGTTGCAAGACATTATTCAAGATATCATGTGTAAGGCATTATCCAAGTTGCATTCAAGTCATGTTTCAAAGCATTATTTCTTCATCCAAGTTCAAAGTTCATTTCAAATTCAAGTTTACATCATTCAATGTTCACACAAATCATCACTTTTAGCCTTTTAACCTTACCATAAAATTTGTCCAAAACTATGCTTCAATGTCCATCATCACATTTGTGCTAAGCCTAAAAACAATACAAAAGTTGTCCATAAACTTGATCCCAAAATCATGGAAAAAGTGTCCAAACTCATGTTGCAAATGGCTATGAAATTCTATCCAAATTCATGGTAGAAAACAATTCAAAACTTGGCCATGATGTAAGGTCCACCTCACGCATTGTACCTCTTATACATCATGCCCCACATGTCCAAAATTAATCCAAACATTGCTTGAGAAAGCCAAACACTCGCCTGCTGTAACCAAAGCAAATTGCTAAAATGACCAAAAATAGAAAAGTGGAATTGGAGAGTTAATCTTGCTCAGCATAATTTCTCAATTCTAGCTTATTCCTCTTACCCTAACCAACTTGAACCAAAGCCTAATACAACTGAAACACGAGCCAAAGCCTTGTATACAACCCTAAGAACTGAAGCAGTCAAATTAAGTTTAGATTTCCTTCTAACAAACTCCAAAGCAAAATAACCAATTCCAAGCCTCAACATGGGATCTAAACCTCATCCAAAGCCTAAACTCGAGCTTAATATAAGTACATTTTGTTCCAAATTGCTTCATTCATCACATT